>OY744616.1:31319356-31334356 GCA_963556255.1 Allolobophora icterica
ATATATATACGTGATATACATGATAGTCCCTATACAACAACTTATTTTATAGAAGTTCATTCATATATATGTATATGCATAATTAAGAGTCTACATGTGAGTGGTCTATAAATATATATATATATATATATATATATATATATATATATATATATATATATATATATGCATACAGGTATAAGTATATGTGTCCATAGCCTGGAATGTAGCTACAGCTACATACAAGTCTGACCAATACGCGTGCTGCCTCTACGTACGACGTGCATATGAAGCAGGTAAACAGACGATGAGTGGCAGAGGAGAGTCATTGGCCCGGAGCCAATTGAGGCAGCGTTGGAATTCACTTGCCAGATGCGTCCAAGGCAGAGGAGATGAGCAACAGCACTTGACGATCGGACTATAGAAAACAACGTATAAGAACTGGAATTAATGCAAGGACCATTGCATATGTTTCTAAGCCTTAAGAATCTTCTACAACCTCAGAATCTCAGTACGTACGCTTTCTAGGTGCGTCGGAGTGACACCAGCTATAAATAAAAGACGAGCATGCGTTCTTATGGTCTGTTGTGAACTTGTGTGGCTATCGAGAGAATTGATTTAGCAGCGTGCACTAGCCTTGATGATGCATTTGGGGATTATTGTGGTTCCAGAAGAAAAATAGATAGATGTCTCTAAACGCCGCAGTCCTGGATGACTCGAGGTTGGCTGTTCGAGAAATAGACGAGCAGCCAAACGACAAATTAAAGACTAGGCCTACAGTTCGAGGTCTACTCGAACCCGAAAATAAATTGGGCATACCAAGCGTTCGAAAACCAAAAAGTAGTGTGGAAATAAATTGGCTACAAAGCGTTCGAAACCCAAAAAGTAGTGGGGACTATATAGTCGGCTAATATACAGGATAGTATATTCTGTAAAAATCCAGAGAAGTTAGATAGACTGTATGCGCAAAATAAATTTGTCATCACTTAGAATATAGATTTCGGGGATCCAGTGGAAATTCAAAATCGGAGATTGAGGTCTCGAGAATTCACGACGCTCCCTACTGCTTTTGCCTTCAGAGAACGATGTGTGTCGGTTTCGCCCTGGCTGGGTTGGGAAGACCTCTGAATAGACAGACGATATGGTCTGACTCTGTGAATAAATGATAAGCACAAGTTAACTGAGTTGCCAGAAACATTGTCTTGCGACATCTGACGTTTAAGTGTTCTTCGTAGATAGGCATACGGCCCTTACTGCAGATACAACAGAGAATCGCCGTTTTAGAATTGTACGGTTGTTGCACTACGGCCGAGGATGCAGAGATCCAGGCTTCAGTCCAAGTGCATCGTGTGAACTGAGAACTGAGGCACGCAGAAATTGGTGCAGAACTGACCAAACTTAAAGCCTCGACACGTCATCCTGATCTAATGTGGGCCAAAACTGTTGAGAAATGAATTCGAAAAGCCCATCTTTCCTTTATTTGTCGGCCCTCGTGATCTGAGGCATTGTGCGCGGGGTTTTTCGTTCCTGCGACTCGTCCAAAAGACCTATCAACTTTTTTCATCGCTAATTTAGGGCCGGTTGTTAATGAAGATATATTCCACATACCCATGTATAAAGAAAAGACAGGACCTATAATTATATCGCCATCAATGCCATGAGATAATGTGAGAATGTCGTTAACTTGTTATTGATTGATTGAAACCAGTTGATTAATTAGTAATGTCATCGATAATGATAATGGAATTACATAAATGTAAGAAGCATAAGACGACAACCAGGAGTCTTATGTTGTCAACTTATGTTGTTGTTGTCTTATGTTGTTGTTGGCTTACGTTTTCTGTTGCTGTATGATGTTGGTTGTCTCCCAATTTTATGGGTTGTCTCATGTTGTTGCCTTACGTTGTTGTCAACTTATGTTGTTGTCAACTTATGTTGTTGTCAACTTATGTTATTGTTGCCTTGTGTTGTTGTCAACTTATTTTGCTGTTGTTGTATTATGTTGTAGTGTCATATACTGTTGTCTTGTACTGTTGCCGGAGTAAGTATATTGCAATAGATCTAGTGAGATGGTGAGAACAAATCGCTAATTGGTATTGGTTGTAAATCGATACAAAACACTGGTTAATTTTAAACTGGTGAAGTTGATTTTTACTTTGCTACTGATTGCTTTAAATCAACTCATTAATGTTGCAGGAGCAGACATCTTGATCGGACGCTGATTTTAGAGGAGGAAGCGGCGATAGAAGATGCATCGAATTGCAAAGATCCGCATCTCGCATCTCAACGAACAGGTCATCTGCGGCCTCTGCTTCGGATATTTGATCGACGCTGCGACAATTGTCGAATGCCTTCACTCTTGTGAGTCCACTCAACTCCACCTCACCTAGTGATAAGTTCAGCTAATAGTGAGTCTGTAATTTAACAAGTAGTAAGTAAGTAACGACGTAGTCATCATCGTCGAATGCCTCCACTTGCCTGAGTCCTTCATCTCCAGCGCACCAAGCAATTTGTGACTAATTTAGTAAGTATGTAAGTAAGGCTGCTTCTACTATGAAGCACTATAGGGTCGACTATGTTGGTATCATCCGCGTGGCCCCTTTCACTTCTTCGCATTTGTTTTGCACAGCTAGTTTGATCGGTAAGATTTCAAAGTTCGCTCATATTTGTAGGCCTAGTGATATACGGAATGAGCTGCAATGTTTGCCCATGCGGAAGCGCACTGAGTTAGAGATCTTCTTGCTGGTGCGTAACTGCCTGGTCGGTTGTGCACCATCTAATCTTAGGGAGCGATGCATTTCAGTGTCATCTGCCTCTGGCCTTAAATCTATTCGCTCTGCACGACGTTCTCTTTGTTCCTCCAACCCCTACTTCCACAGCGCAACGTGGTAGCTTCGCCGTGGTCAGCCCTTAGCTCTGGTACAAACTGCCATGCCATCTTTTACGTGATCTTCTTCCCTTTCTCTGACTATATTTTTTTTTTCCAGCGATCGAAAACCATTTTATTTGATCGTAGCCTTTTGTTATCAGATCGGAAGCGCCTCTAAATAGAGGTGCTATATAAATGACAATAAAAAAATAACGACACACCACCTTTATCGGATGCCATCATTCATAAGTCCATTCATCTGGAGCACACCAATCGACTTGGGCTACGTGAGGCTACCTGTCAACCCCATCCACTTGCCTTAACCTCACACCCAGCTTATTAACCCCTTACCCTCAGTCGTCCGCTTTTAAATCCCTTTGAAGTGTGATATATAACCAATACTACAGACTTCTGACAAAGAAAGTTTCGTTATAGAGAGGATCGGGCAATGGACCCCTATTTATATGCCTAATATATACACCTATACGAGACCCATGGCCATACAACCAGGTGACGTTTGGACGCTTTATACGTTGACGCGCTTGATAGATTAGTTATTTATGATGGCCCTATAGATGTTCGGAGGGTTACAAAGTGCATATGCCCGCGAGTAAGAGATACAGCGTATTATCGCCCTCATCATTGTCGTCATCGCCATCATCATCACCCTGGAAAGAGATAGGGCAATACGGTGAGTCTTCTTCGAAAGGTGTTGTCTCCAACAGGTGTCTTTCCAGCGCCGCTTTCTATCGACGCACGTGTTCACCACCACACGAGTCCTTTGTTCTGGTTTGTTGGACCGGGGTTTCTTTGATTCTTTCTATAGCCTTTGTTCGCTTCGATTATAGATTATAATAGACCCGATTGGCTTACGGGTCAGTTGGCTTGTCTCCCATCCTAAGGGCACAGACCTTTCCAGGACAAACGCCCATTTGTATCATGTTGGTTCATGCGATGATAAACGAGTTCTCCTGGTAGAGAGTCGCGTTAATGCTTCGTTGTATTTCTACTAAGTAATTGCTGTCAAGCAGTTACATGACATGTTCATAAGTGCCCTTTCATATGCGTAGTCTATATATAGAACATGAGTATGTTTATGTATGTTTATACTTCGTTGCATATATAATTATATATTATACATGTAGTATACGAATTGTGCTTAAAATATTGTTAGTGTTGCTAAACGCCTACCCGCTTAGTTAGTTGCATAAGTTTACTTACATTTATTTACTTACCGGTAATTATTTTACTTTACGTATTTATACCCGGCCACACTCATAACATAAAATAAGTTCAAATTTGTTAAGCAACTTCGAGAGAAACCTCGTCATCAGCGCTGCCGAAAAAGCAGGGAGGTCCCACGATCAAACAAAACAGACTTCAAGCACTTGCGGAACAAGGAAGGTGTCAGACTTATTAGCTCACTTCTGATTTTAAACGTAAGACTATTATACCAGGTTACTGGGTTAACAATGGCAGAACTTCTGTGTTGGTTAGTGGACGACCTAGTCACCTAGCCCGATGGACGACATGGATACCATGTGCAGCCGATCGGAGGGGCCTGTCTGATTACTCTAAGACTCGGCTGATGTCTGATTCTGTCTTGCACAATTGCAATTTAATTACTACGAGATGCGCTATAGCCTATAGCTGTGGGCGCTTCGGTGCAGCATGAGCGTCTGCTGTTAGCCAGACATTTTCCTGTATGTTTGTGTGTTGTTGTCGTTAGTTTGTCGGAGTTGTCTTGTGCAGTACTTGGCCGATAGCAACGCCTGTCCTCTGTGTTGTCAACTCATCCACAAGACGAAGCCACTCCTTAACATTCGCCCTGACAAGACGCTCCAGAACCTCGTCTACAAACTCGTTCCAGGATTGTTCAGAAGTACGTCGAGCTGTATGTGTTGACCTGATGGAGATGATGATGTTAATAATAATAATGATGGTAATAGTGATGATGATGATGATGATGACGGTGGTGGTGGTGATGATGATGATGTTGATGATGATGATGATTATGATAATTATGATGATGTTAAGTTATTGAACTCTGCTGTAGACATTCTTTACTTTACATTACATTACATCACACGATGATAATAATGGTGGTCATGATGGTGACTAAGCTTACATTGGATGAATCATCACTGCATAGCAATTATATGGTGTATATTTTGCCTAGCCCCTAAATACATCGGACTAGTGTTTCTCCATTTTTATCCTACCACCCAAGAACCCTCAACCAAGTCACCCCGTAGGTCGCTTATTAGCTCACCTTACTTTTACCGTGTATTCGAAACAGCTGTAGCTCAAGTAACATGATGCATGATCGTTCAATCATCGTTGCAGTAAGTGTCTAAATCCTATGCATATATACGTCTGCCATGCATGACGTCTCCATTCAACGCCTGACATCTGTTCCAGCAACAATAGAAGAAGACTCTTTCTAATTATATACTTTGTTGTTATGTATAATCCGCTAATTGCCGTTCAGATCTTGTGCTTTGCTTGTTGCAGGTGAGATGGAACGACGCCGGAACTTCTACAGTCATCATCCGGAAGCAGGTATACACATACGAATCTGTGCTACCTGCATTGGGATTTCCGATATATATATATATATATATATATATATATATATATACGCACACACACATATATGAATAATTGCATATATACATAATTACATATATAAACCCTATACATCTACTGCAGGACTTTACAGTGCATTAGACCTGCATATGTATAAAACCACATGCACATATAAGCAACTATGTTCAAAGAATAATGCATATATATATATATATATATATATATATATATATATATATATATATATATATATATATATATATATATATAGGCTATGCGTTACATGCATGTATACTATAGACATGAGTGTTTGCGTCTGGTAACCTACGACTAACGAACGAGTTACTATGACTCTTAGATTTTTGTATTCTTATTGAATCTCGTACATTTATCTCCTACACGACACACCTGCAGTCCTTACGTGAAATATGTTTTGGCGTACATCGTACGGCAGATTAAACCGAATGCAACAGATATCTATAATCGCAATTTTTTAATGATATCTCCAAGCTGAATGTTGTTGCATTTAAACCATTCAATTGTCCTCTAAAAGATAGGTTCTACTCCAAAGTCTCTGAACATGAACGACCTAGTAAAATCTAATTTTTTCAGATTCCTAAAACTCGGTAGCCTGTGATCCGGTCTCGACCGGTTTTGGATTTTTAAATATAGTTTTGGTTAGAAGTGACAACTGATGATGCTCTAGATGTTTTCCGATTAGAAATATGTTGGGCGGTTATTACAATACCTCAAAAATCTATCGAGGACCGCTTCGAAGTGTGTTGGCATCATAGGCGTAGACTCGGGGGGGGGGGTGAGAGTCGGGACACGTGCTCCCTCCCCCAATAATTGAGATTGACTGTACACCCAATGCAAGAAGTGTAGAATGAATAACCAAATCCCCACCCCAATATTTTGGACAAGTTTACGCCAGTGGTTGGCATTCTTATTTGGTAAATTGGTGTGTGGGTTGGATGATGCAGTTCCGGATGTCAGTTCTCCGAATGCCCGAGAAGAGAGAGGCGACATCTACGAAGATCCCTGGTTGACGACGAACAACGAAAAGGACCTGACCAGCGTTTCGCTTCAGTACAGCGCCCTCTTTCCGAAGACTCATCCCAAAGCGGTAAGTGCCACTGTAACGCAGTCTTAGCCACCGAGAAGCGCATTATAAATTTGGAGTTTACGATTTACTTCTTTCAACTGGGACGAGGAGATGGTTGGTGGTAACACGAAGACCAGAAGGACGCGGGTTCGATACCCGCTAGCCCCACAAAGTTAACTCGACCTTCGTTCCCTAGGTGGCGATTGTAAGTGAGCAATAGTACAGATGGGCACCTTGCATGGCTGCCGTACAGTTAAATTCGACTACTGTTAAACTTGTTATCGTCTGTAACTACTGTATCATGTGATCTTACTGTCTACTTGTCAATTTGAATTATTAAACGAAGATTATTATTAGGTATAAATGATGACTAATGATTTTTTCTGCGGTGTCACTGTCTCTGACGATATATATAGCCTATGTGTTTGGTTCTTTATTATCAGCCGGAGCCAAATGATAAACGTTACCTGCTCTGTCCGTCCTACATCACGATTGCCGTCCTCAAGAAGTTCATTCGATGTAAATTTGATCTTCCGAGTCACTTTCACGTAAGATCAATTAACGAATTCTTCGATTCATGAACTGCATCTGTACAATAATACCTTCAGCTGTACGTGCGTACATGTTAAATAGTTCATTTAGTACATTAGTAGTACATTACCACATACATTTAGTACATTAGTAGTACATTACCACATACATTTAGTACATTAGTAGTACATTACCACATACATTTAGCACAGAAGGTGACATTTAACACCAGTGCCATCTTGCGATTAATATTGAAACAGAGCGAGTACACAGATGTCTGTGTTGTCGATGTGATCCTGAACGTCCGTGGTGGCGTGGTTCGTGTAATAAGTTTTGAAACGGATATATATATATATAACGCCGACGCCATCTCGCGAATAACAGGGGAAGATATAGAATACTTCAAGATATGGAAGTCAGTAGAATAGCAGTGATCTGATCAACTGAATTTATTCGTATAGCAAGTAGTGGTGATGACGGTTGGGCGGTGACCGTGATGATGATGATGATGATGATGATGATGATGACGACAACGACGACGATGATGGTGGTGGTGGTGATGGTGGATTTTGGTAGGGTGTTTTTGAATGGTTCTATGTGTGGAGGGGCTGATGGTGATGCTGTTGGTAGCATTGGTGGTGGCATTGATGGTTTGATTTCTTGTAGACTTTAGATGGTGGTGATGATAGCGGTGGTGGTGCGGAGGAAGTTGATGGTGTTGTGGTAATGATCTTGTTTCATTAAGTGTTTGTTGTTTTGCAGATCGAGCTGTATTACTCGGATGAATGCTTAGACGATTCATATTCAGTGATGGACATCGCCTCTCTGTATTCTTGGCGAAGGGTAGGTAGGCCTCAGGCATTTAAAAAATAAAGGTCTAACCTGCAGAGCTTTACCCAGTGTCCGATTCGCTGGGGGGTCACAGGGTCGAACCCCAGCTTCTTTTTTTACCCCTGCTTCTAGCCTTTGACCAACCTAGGTGTAGGCTTGACCCCCTCAAATTCATTACCCACAGTCCTACACTAAACGACTCCATTATGACCAATTGCAAGCAATACTGCCTTGTCACCTGTGTGTAATTATTTATTATCCCGTCGGTACCCTGATATAGGTTGATATTGTGAATTTGTGATGTATATTTTTTAAGGAGTAAGGTTGTCCTTTAAGTCATGTTTGCATCGTAGTTGACTGTTGATCACTGCAGAATCTTGACGTATTATGGAAGTTCATTAACTAGGCAAACTGGGCAGCCGCCTAGGGCCTTCGATTTTAAGGGGCCGCCAATTTTCCATTTTTCCGAAATAAACATAAAAAAATAATTTCTGGAAATTCATTAATGAAACAACGTTGGATTATTTTTTAATTATTATTCGCTAGATGGAAGTATTATAGTGTTGGTGTAATAAATTATTAAGGTAGGGTTCACCATTAAGTTTTAATCATAAGTTTTTGCCTAGGGCCGCCAAATGTCTTGAGCCGGGCCTGAAAATAACGAATAAAAAACTTAATTGAGGCTTGGCAAATTTTTATGATTTATATAGATTTCCGACCCCCTGCTTCTTTTTTGACAAATCTGACCCTGGCTTTACCATTAGTCCAATGTAGGCTTCTGTTCAGTTGTGATTGTTCTCTCTCTAGGAGTCTAGGTCCTTGCTGAACGGCGGTACGACTTCCTTTGTTGCACAGAGTTCAGTTCAATCATCTCATCGCAATTCAATTATCTCGATCGTAAATCGTTGTCTTTTATGTCATTATCGTTGTAATAACGTTTGGCCAAAGTGAAATGCAGTGCAGTGCGACCCATACACGCTGAGGGAAGGCCATGGACGCGAGCCATTGAGCTAACGCTTGCAAATGAGTGCTTGCGTGTATCTATACTTGTATATTGGCTTAAATGTATATATATATATATATATATATATATATATATATATATATATATATATATATATATATATATATATATATATATATACGTATACATATATATACACACACTGGTGTATATGTAAGCAAATTGGAGACTGCCGTACATTAGTCCGTTAATTTGCACGTATGAAAGCACTGCTCTGACTTCAATCATCAGCGTGGCTTATGACAAGTAAACAGTCATATAGAGTCAAATGAGAATAAGGATGCAATATTGCTGGCATGCGATACTATACTGGAAACAAATTAGCAGAAGTATAGAATGTGCATATCCGCTGTCAATGCAACACCATCTGTACATAGCGGTATTCCCGGTTGGGATCTTCAGATTTTCCTTGCGTATACAGCTCAGTAATACTTTATATAGCTCTAGTCTACATAATTAATTTAATAGATCTCGGTTGATGCGTGTTTTTGTTAACAGGCGGAACCTCTACGACTTTTCTACTGCGTTTTCGACTCCAGTCCGTCTGCAATTTGGACTCTTCGGCAGAAATCGATTCTGTCTGAAACTCCAATCATTAGCAGTTCGATTTCTGAAGAGAAAGTAGTCGAGGAACAGCAGATGAAGAAGAGGAAGAGGAAAATGGAGCATTCCTGGTTATTAAAACCAATCAAAACGTTACGTATTCGGGACTTGGTTAAGATAGAAACTTGTCCGTACGATGCTCCTCTGAGTTCCAACCTATTGTCTTTAACATCTACAACTGGAATCTCTGGTGAAGATCTTCAAGACAAAGGATTACGTGGCACCAATTCCTTGGCGGCTAGCACCAGTGATGCGAAGAGTCTAAATGCCCTTGATAGTTCTGCAGACAGTGATTCCGAAGAAAACGATTCTCCTGACATTGATAACACAGACAATGTTGACAGTGGTTCTATGGAGAGTGGCGCTGGTCTGGAAGAAAATCCCGTAAACCGGAGTTTAACCGTTGAAGGTATATTCCCGCTGAGGTTACTGAGACTGTCTCCGAAACAACCACAACCAACGGGCTTAGAATCAGAAAGAGTATCGAACAGTAGACTGCAGTTAAACGAGTACCATAGCGGTGCTATTTCTTCGAGTTCACGATCTGTTCACGCGCTCAACACGACTACTAGTCACAAAGTCCCGGTTGCCACAGTCAGTTGCAGACCATCATCTTGTCATCAGCCGACACCAGCAGCATCCTCAGCCTCCACAGCAAGTATTAAAGCTCCATCAGTCACTGAGTCCCGCTCCATCTGGTCTGTTCTGCCGTCTCCCAGCTTCCGCATCCAGGAAGGCAAGTTGTTCTCGATCATCGGAGGTGCGGCAACTGGTGGAGTTGGTTCACCTGGGAGTGCGTCCTCTCAGCGAGTGTCCCATGCAGGGCACTATCGACCTACCTGCCATTCACGCGGTTCGTTTTCCATCTACGAAGATCCTCATCCATCTACGCTTACCAACCTGTCAACGTCAACCAACCAATCCACGTCGACCAATCTATCCACGTCAACCAAGCACTCGACGTCAACCACCGTCTCTACGTCAACCATCGTGTCAACGCCAACAGCTAAAGTCGGTATCGTGATCTGTCGCGGTCGAGCGATGCCTCTCCAAGACAAGCATCTCCACCTGGCGCCAACCATCCCCACGCGGCTGCCTCCTCCTCTTCCCCCTCCTCTCGCTCACTCTCGTTCTCTTGCCGTGTCGTCTTCGGATACAAGGAAATCGACAAGCGTCAAGCGTCTTCTACAGATACAAGCAGAGTCCGAGAATCTGACGGCGACCAAGAAACGCAAGCTAAGCGACCAGGACGGCCTACCTCCAATCTCGACTGCGTCCCTGCTGGCGAGGGGTCATCGACGAGCACTGGGCGCCCTCGCGCACACCCCGACCGCCAAGCAGAAAGTCGCTCGTGTCTTCCGTGACAGGAACGCCTTGACGTCTTCGTGTCCCCCGTCGTCCAAGAAGCTATCGGCAACGGTCGGTCCACTGTCCCCTCTGCTGTCCCCCATTAAGGCTCAGGCCATCTGTCGACCTCTGAAGCCCCGTATTCAGACGGTGAATGTGAAGCCGGTTAACAGAACGTTTTCTGATGGCTGCAACAGCATCCCTTGTGCTGATGGGTCAAACGCAGCAGCAGCAGCAGCCAACGGAGTACTAATAGCAGACGATCGTAGAGGAATCAGGATCATCAACCATCCTCCGGAACTAACGACGATTAAGTAGATCGAACCCTCCATCTCCTGAACTCTTCTGCACGCAGGGTCTCTGGCATATTCCAATGGAGGAGCTGAACACGGAGCTTTGTCTATGCTCGACCATGGAGATGTAAATGGTGGGACCCGGCAGCCGATTGGTTAGAGTGCTCGCCTTGTAATGCAGAGAGTACTGGTTCGAGCCTCCCATGAGGCAGTTACTATGCAGGGACCTTGAGCAAGTCCTTCACTTACAATTGCTCAGCGCCATCGATTGATGCTTGGTCATTAGATAATGGTGCTTAATAAATGCATAATAATAATAATAATAATAATAATAATAATAATAATAATAATAATAATAATAATAATAATAATAATAACACAACGCCATCGCATTTCGTGGCACTTTCACTAATGTTGCGGAGGACGAGGCCTGATTTTTCAGACATTCAACAACAGCTCCTAGCATAATTTAGACTCCTGAGGGATTACATGTACCTCGGGGAAAAAAAATAATAATAAAAGAAACGTCAATTGGGTCATACATAGGCGATAGACCTAACTCTATATCTTGATCTCAACTTGTCTCCAACCTTTCAAATCCGTCGATGGCTTTTCATGGCATCTCAGTTCCATCTGTAGTATTCTGTACCCCAGCAGGAAATGACTAACTCAATAGGCAATATTGAATTCGAGGAGCACTTGTCCGGGATGGCTTATCGACCGACTAATGAGCTGTTGATCAATTTAGGTGTAATTCGCGCACTATAAATGCGATGATGTATTGTATCGTGCTGTATCTAACATTTACGGAGTGTCATTGTTTGCTTGGGGCTGTGAATTTGAATGTGGCAATGTGGTGTGTATGAATGCAGCACTGCTCATTTTGCTTGTGTCCCGTTGGAGTCCGCTTTCCGTTATATCGAATATGACTAAGTTGGCGTATGATATTGTTATGGTCATTTTATGTAGCGCGTGTTTCATGAAAACTGCTCAGAGCTGCAGCTGGTAGTAAAGAGTTCTCGAAACCATTTATTATACACTTTGAGATGCTTGAAGTGTTGACACCTGTTCATCATTTTCGTTATTTCTGTCTTGAAAATCCATTCCTTGAAAGCAGTGCTTCATACCTGCCAATAACTTGCACACTTGTAATGTAATGTAAAGATTCGAAATTTCTCGACAAAACTCGTTGCTGCGTCCCGAATACCAGGTTATTACCGGCGCTGTATCAGGTCAAATCCACAAGAACCAGGTTATTTGGGGTCATCCGAAAAGGACGTCCGCAAAATATGACCTAATTTGGATCCTCTCTCCATCCTCTTGTCCGCATTTGACTCTACTCTCCCCTTTGAATGACCCTTCCTCCCCCTTATTGCGGACGTCCTTAATGGATGACTCCTTTGGCCAGTTTCGATGCCAAATCAGGATTCGGAGGGTACAGGAACGGAAAAACAGCGTAGTGCGAATGTGTAGGATAGTGCTAATGTACATCATACATGCAGTGTTCGGCTGAAGCCCTTCATGTTTCCTTTCAATAAGCTGATCGGAATTAGCATAACGCCCCTTCCCGATCTCTACTCAGAGGCGCTCCCGATCCAGACCCCAGGCGTTGACTTACACAGCAGCCTCACGAAGAGTTGTTAATGCTGGTGGAATTTTCTTGGTCTACTTCTGTAGGTCAGTCTTCTTAGACCAGTCTGCCAGTGTGATGCATAATTCGTGACCTATATGTTAAGCTATGACTCGTGAGGATGTTTGGACTTAACTGCATAACTTGTTCTCTAATAGAACAACAAAACTGCTGCCAAATTAGAAATAAATTGTACCAGGAACCCAATTCCAACTTTGGAGACGCTGTTTGTCTGCTGTTGGGAGACATTATATCTCTAAGAGCCAAACTGATATTTGCAGACACTTGATTTAACCCAGTAATTGTAAATCTTCACAATTTCTCAGCGCCACACAAAACCACGTCAGGGAGACCAGTTTATTCTCCGGCACTGTATCAAATAAAGTCCGCAATAGCCACGCTGCCATATCCGTTCCGGTGCCAGGGTCAGAATCACAAAGCCGAGGAGACGGCATGGTGCTATACGGTGGTAATTGGTGATGATGGTGGTCGTGCGTGTGATGGCGCAGGAATAGAATCCTGAGGATAGATTGAAGAGTTCTGTCTTCAGTCGTGAGTATTCTGTCCATATCGCGGTCCAGTGCTTTTTCAGCTGCTAAAAAATTATTTATTTTAATAATAAAAACAATAATTAAGTTATTTTTATTTAATTTCAGTGTTGTGAACTGTTTTCAGTGTTTATTAAGACCCCTCACAACCATGGGGGGGGGGACGGGGGAGACATGTTACCCCCACCTTTAAAAGTGGGGGGACACGCCATACATTTGTCCCCCCCCCCACATTTTGAAGAAACAAAGGCCAACAAATGTAATTGCGTGTGATGGTTTTCACAGCCTTTTTTGACCAGAAGAGGTAAAAATTCAATTTATAAGGAGAAGTGTCCCCCGAAAATTCTCAGTAAGTAGAAAGTAAGAAAAATTTCTTGTTACGATCACCTTTTTTAGAACGCCGCGTCATCGCACAAAGCCATGTCATCGCAAAAAAAATTTTGCTGTCTACAAAATAGTACAAAGTAAAAACCAATTTTTTTGTGCGATGATATGACGTTCTAAGAAAAAGGTGATCACCATATTGGTAGATTGGTGCGAGACCCGAAAACAGTTGTAAAAGAGGTGAATGAAAAAAAGGTCGTCAACTTTTTTGGGAGATGAATTCGGTCATCAACTTTTTTGGGAGATGAATTCGCCGAAAAGTCATGAAGTTTTTCGGGATGAATTTGAATTCTTTAAAAAAGGTCATCAACCAGACCAAGGCCGACTTTGTCCCCCCCCCCACCTCTCAGACAAGATCGCCGCCACTGCTCACAACCTCCAATCCCGGTTTTCTCGGGCTTCTAGTCCTGCTAGACTTTTAGGCCTGTGTCTAAACGTTTCCTTGCATGTCTGAATATGAATCAATCCAATTCAATTTTTATTTCCTGTGACTAATGTACAACAGTTATAGCAGTACACTTCTTCTTCTTCTTTCCCTTCAGGCTCGAATTAATCCCTCTTTGGAGAGGGGTCAGCCACTCGGATCCTTCTCTTCCACTTGTTTCTTTCTTGAGCATCTTCTTTTTTCAGTTTTAGGAGTTTTAGGTCTTGTTGTATCGTGTCTTCCCATCTCTTCCTCTGTCGTCCCCGACTGCGGCGTCCATATACCTCTGCATTCATGATTCTTTTCACACAGCTATCATCCTCTTTTCTCATTACATGTCCATACCACCTCAGCCTGGTCTCTCGTACTTTGTCAGTTATACATGCCACCCCGAGCTTCTTTCTGGTGTCCACATTTCTTTTCCTGTCCTTCAGTGAGATCCCAAGTATCCATCGTAGCATTCTCATCTCTGTTCTCTCCAGTAACCCTTCATCCCTTTTTGTCAGCGCCCAGGCCTGTGCTCCATATAGCATCACCGGTCTTACCATTGTTTTGTATACCTTTCCCTTGAGTTGAGTTGGCATTTTGGCGTCACACAACACTCCCGTTAGTTCTCTCCATTTCTGCCAAGCCACCTTAATCCTGTTCCTGATGTCATGCTCGCAGCCACCCTGTGCATTCATGGTTGATCCCAGATATTTAAATGTTTCAACCTGTTTCAGTGACTTTCCCGCAATGTCTCTGATCTCAATTGCTTCCGTTGTTTTGTATAGCAGTACACGCAGTAGGCTAACTTTCGAAGACCCAAAAGGGATGTATATGCTGGGTGGGTGCGTTGGGTCA
>OY744616.1:31339356-31444356 GCA_963556255.1 Allolobophora icterica
ATCTAACCTTCCGGGAAAATGTTGAACACAAAGCGTGCACTGGCCAATTTAAACTTGACGAAAAAAAGAAACTCGCCGAAAATGAACTTTTTATCGTTTCCGCCAACAATTAACGCTTCACGTCAATCTAAACACTGATGAATAGTCAAAATATTAGTCTGGTGCCCTGCATCATAGACGGCGCTGACAAATCCGCTAGATGGCACCGCTAAAGAGGAGGGCCCCGTTTGACCCGAGGGGCCCATTTTAGACAACTTTCCCCTATAGGGGCTAGCTCTAAACAAACCACGTTGTTTGTGAAAGCAGTATGTCCACCATGCATTAAAACTGAACTTTGTTGTGGTCATAATGTAAGATGGTTGTGGTATAGCCTAGGCCTACGTGGATAGTTATTACGAAAACGAAACTGTATAGAATGATGTGATCACATGGAATTAGCATGAGTAAGAGTTTAACGACATCTTATGGCAACAAAGGCCGCTGACGTCGATAGAAATTGTTTTTGCATGTTTAAAGCGATAAACGTTGGGCCTTCTTATAGTAGGCGTCCCGCGTCGCTATAACGGCCTCACCAACGACCTCTTATAAAGCCAACTCTACTCTCTACAGGGTGCGGCAAAATAAAGTAATCCTCTGCAGTGTGTTGCAAATTCTGTAGCAACCGCTTAGAATTTTTATATAAAACTTGGTAATGATATTGTCTGTTCACATCTACATATAACTTCCAAATGTTATTTAACAATCTTGAAATATGACAAAGTTATGTTATTTCAAACACGACACCCCCACGATTTTACATGGTTAAAAATAGTTACTTTGTAAAGAAACAAGAAAAATAAATGGTACAACTTGAAATATTTTTACAACAAAGCTTTACGAATTGCACTTTCAATTTTACATTAAGTGTTCAAAGTGTCCACCATTGGCCTGCACGCATGCCTTCAGCCGTTTGGTAAAGTTCTTGATGGCCTTGTTGATCGGCGCCTGTGGCATATCGTCCCATATTGACTGCAAAGCGGCTTTCAACTCGGCGATTGTCTTTTTTTTAACAACAATATTAGCTAAATATGAGTTCTTTATTTACAAGTTCCTCTGCCAGATGAATTTACGTCACTGTGATGACGTTGCTTTTAAGCTGGTGCCCTGTTTTTTGTTTTCATAATAAATGCTACAGTACAACCAATAACGCAACCGTAAAATTTGCACGTTATAAAGCGTGGGCTTGTCTCTGTTCAAATAGCATAACTTAGTAAATTGTTGTGATAATATAATGTAATTTGGCAATTGTACGTAGATATGAATGACCAATGGCCGTGTAAATTTTCTTATAAAAATCCAACTTCGTTCTTGAGATATCAACCAAACACTGCAGGGGATTACTTTATTTTGACGCACCCTGTATATTAAGAGCTCAGTCGCCGGAAGTACCTGATTGGAAGAGTTCACGGAGGGTAAATATCAGGTGTGTCTTGGTAGGCCTATGTGGAGTAGTTGCCGTTTTTATATGGATTTATACTAAGCAGTTAATAGGAATAATTTTATTTATCTCCACAAATACACGTATAGTGATTAAGCGTCGTATTTGTGGTATATTTTTACTGAGACAAGCGCACGATGAACTCTCGTGATGTACTGTTTTGGTGACGTGTTTGCGTTAGTGACCAGCGCAGCTACTTATAAGTAAGTAGTATAATATTATTTATTTTAACCAGTTGACAAAACGCACTCTGGTGTACATTACATGTCAATTAGTACTTTGCAAGTGCGCGCTGTGTACCTTTCCGAAATCAAGCGCGTTATCTTCTGAATGTATAAGAGACTTTTACGTTTAATAGTGGAATCAGTGAGTTTTGTTGATCTATCAAGTTGAATCTGGATGACACATCGAAGATTTCTACCTCTGTCAAGTTTTTTTAGATTCGCATTTGGATATTCGACTCTAGACGGATATTGGGTTTGAAAATCTGCAGGAGAAACAATTATTTAGATTTGCCAATATTTTCACGTTTTTCCACACAATTTTCTCACAAAAACACCAATCATCAACCGTAATCTGCTAATGTTCAAGGGCCCAAAATAGGCCCCCAAATAGAGAAACTTTAGTTTCACACATTTTCTTACTATAAGTGTCAGGTAACTTGTCCAAATAAGTTTTTTGTGCTTCGTATCAGGAGTTATCCACATAGGCAATCACAAGCAAGTCTCGATCCACTCCCAAACATTGTTTCACACTTAAGTTTTGAGGTTAAATAATTTTGTTTTTTATATAAATTTTGCTGTAGGCTGAATATCTTTTGGAAAATGTCGTTCATTTCTTGTTAGATATCAAAATTGCTTTCTTGATTTAACAGACTTGTAAAACATACATCTAGACATAGGCGCCGACTTTTGCTTTTGTCTCTGGGTGCATGGGTCCTCCCTCACTTCCCCTACCCCTTATCCCTCCCCTTCTTTCCCCTTCCCTCTCCTTAGGTAGGTGAGTTTTAGCAAATTTTCAAAGAAAGAGGATTGTTTTTCTTGTCAGGGGTTACGAGGTTAGAAAAAGTATTGGAAATCTGTGACATTCGGACGTTCCAGTGTTATTACTTATTTATTATTTTAAATAATAAAGAAATAATTTATGTACTGGCTGTGACTGTAAGATCATGCAATGTTGGGCATTTGTGTTGCAGTTGTACTTCTCAAGTTGTGAGATTACTTAGGTGTAGAAAATTTAAATTTAAGATCCGAGTTCTTCTGGGTGCCACGCACCCACTTTACTTTCTCTATGGGTCTAGCGAATTTATGTTTGACAGTGTGTGCAGACTGGATTTCACTCTGTATGTGATAATTTTGAGCAGTAGGATATCGTTCAAGGCTATGAATCACTTATCAGTAAGTCACACTGGTGAGTCGTGACACTGTTTTTCCAGCCTGTTGCTATAAATCATAAAGACATGCTTGTAGTTCGTATCCTCGTATCTGACTGGAAAATGTGCGTTCAGTTATTGTTTGTATGAACTACCAAGAGACATCTTACACTTTTACATTATACCAAACTAGTGTAGTATCATCAGCTTATGTACTAACACTGAGTCATCTCTACGCTTTAGTTAAGGTCATCCGGCTTCGGTTGCAGTACTTAGACCAAACCATGTGAATTACATGCCCTGTGCCGTCATCTAGCATGTTAAACCAAAGTATATTGTTTGGTCAGCCCGTAGCATTGATTGCAGCCCTCTACCCCTAGATGTCAACTTTTGTTGACAACCGCCTTCATTCCTTAAGCCATTAAATGAGAGCTTTTAATCCAGTGGCCAGATTTTTATGTTTTGTGCAATGAGTCCTTCATGTACATTAGGGCCAAAAGTGTTGAAACATATCTTTATTGCTTGCTGAGATAGTTTGGTGTCCATTTAAAAAATAATACTGATAACAGTGACTTAGTATCTTAGTGCCAATGTTGTTTTATGTTATATTAGTATCTGACAGCAGTGAATACTGTCAGAGTCCATTGTCCCAGCGTTTAACGTGGTGTGATGGTGACATTTCAGTTCATTGACTGTGGAAGGCGGCAAGGCAGTGTGCATGTAAAGCAAGAAGATATTTTCTACACTGACGTGAAACTTTCTTGCCTCAATGTCCACACCTTCTCTGCTTCAGAATGCTTTCGACGCTGTGATCCATGTGGTCAATTCTTACCTCTGGCACCACTTGCTTTTTGTATGCAATGTTTACGATCTGAGCAGGTTGTATATATATCTCAGAAGATATGCTTTGACAGTGTGCCCTGTCAATTCCAAGAAATCAAGTTTCTCAGTCTCATTGGAGGACTATTATAGAGCATCCAAGCATTGTTAACAGATGCACTTGGACCAGGAAGGAGAAGACCCACCCATCACGGATAGAGGTCCGGTAGTATGCGATGTTTTGGTCAACATGGTTGACGCCATCCATGTATCTGTTGTAGGCACTGACCACATGTGGCTGAGGAACAGAGATGGCCTTCTTGCCCTTGTTTGACTAACGCCATGCTAGACCAAGTGCAGAATGACAGTTTGATAGAGTGTTACAAAAACTGTTGTCGTGCCACTGAACTATGACAACATCAGATGATGACTCATGTATGCAATAATAGACACCTGTTGTTTGTTTCAGCAATTCTTGTGGTTCTGCACTTCAACACAAATTGATGTGTGGGAACGGATATGGTTTCTTGCATTGGTCCTGTTCTGTGGAATCAACTCCCTCCATTGACACGTGCCTCTTTATTAGCTGGTGGCCCAGGTGCCTCGTTCGGCTGTCTTAAAACCACTTTCTGTTCACTGGATCTTTCGCACTGGGAGTGCCTCTGATTAGCAAATGCTGTGCGAGGCGCTTTATGCATGCTCAGATAGAATACAATACAATTGAAGGGTCAAGCTGTGTTTCAGTCAATGCTAAAATCGTAACAAGTGTTGTGTGATGAGAGTAACTTAAAGTTTAGGTATTTCAGAGACGATGCTATGTGTATATTTATATATATTTATATATGAATCCAGGATTCATACACACACATATATATGTGAATCCTTGGGTTGGATATGTGTGTGTTTGTGTCTGTGCGGTGCATGTGTGTGTAGGTGTGTGTGTATGTGAATCCTTAGAGAAATAGAATTGAGATGCTTTTGAAAATCAGTATCATAATGAATGTTTAAATATATATGTTTAGATGTAAGCATACATCCATGCATACATACTTATTTTATACATGCACTGTGCCTACATGCAAGGGTAATAAAGACATACATACAGACATACAAAGAAGCATATGTTCATACAAATACAGGATATTTATTTAACATACACTGATATCTTTAGGTCTCTTTTCTACTTCCGTAGCATGTTTATCATACAAATGCCATAGCAGCAGCAGCACATGAAAATATGAGGAGATAGGCTGCTTGGAAAATGTGAGAAGATAGGGTTTCTTCATGTGTGGGCCATTTTTTTAGCCCTTTAGCACTATAGTTGGAAGCAGTTTGTGAAAAGGTTTGTGCTGGGACTTCCTGTATATACCATGTTGTGTTATATGCCTTCTACAGTTTGACAACGTCAGTCTATGATACGTGAGTAATATAATAGCATACATGTGTATAATTGGATGCTTGCTGATAAGGAATCTATTTTTAGTATTATCCATTATTGTAAAGTGATGGTGCACGGGTCTATAGATTGATATGTGTACCATGATGATATTGATATAGAAAGTAAACTTTTATAGTGATTGGCAATGCAGCTTGGTTTGAGCCATTTTCTGAGGCCTACGGATGAGGCAGGATGAATGATGGACAGATGTATGGATGAATGAACCATGATTTGTCGGTTGGCCAACTGCTTGGTTATAATGATAGGCATATTATTACACACACGATCTCCTTTTTGGATGGAATGCAGAACAAAGTTCAGCTTAATTTGTTCTGTCCTCTAAATTGTTTATGTCGAATACTAATTCTAAACGAGTTTTTAGGAATATTAAAATTGCAGAAAAGCTACAATGATATTATAATATTAGAAAGGTTTTTCACAGAAATCTGTTAGACTTCAGCCAATGGGAGCAGATTTACAACTGTATAGATGAAATGGAACAGAAAGTAAGGCTGGAGTAGTCCTATAATTTCTCTACAAAATGCTACAGTACTTTCTGTTACAGTCTGAAAGATGACCCGTCACATGTAATAGTGTAAAATCTTATTCTATGCAAAATTTTTGCCTATGTACATTCTTAAAAGTGAAACTTAACTGTGTAATATTTACTTCAGTTAGCAGCCTACCATATCAGAATACATGTGACATATATGTTCTTGTATATGGATTCTTTGCTGGTGGGAAGACATGCAGTCTGATTAGCTTTTGCAAGTGTCTGATCAATTGTTAATTTGATATTCGGTTAAGACGAATTTTTTGGTGCCCTGTCTTAACCGATTTGCGCTGTATCTTTTTGGCATTGTTTTGTCATTATGACTATTTTACGTTTCTGAAGAACATTTTTTGGTTCTTTTGCACAATCTGCAGGACTTCTTGCTTTCTATTTCTGTGATTTCTTAATCTCTCATTGTCCTTTTGTTCGCTTTAGCACAGTTTTTGCAAAATTTATTCTTCACTGTCCTGTTTTAAAACTTGTTTCTCTTTTTCAGTGTTTTCGTGGCTGCTTTTTACTGTACAGTGTACATGTGCTGTTGTTAACCCTGACCCAAACTGGCTTTGTGACCAATCAAATCTGTTGTCATAATACACAAGCATCTGTCAGTGGTCACTGGTCACATGAAGCGAGGTCTTAGTAAAGAATCATACTCTAGGGGTCAAAAGTCAAGTAAAATGAAGTTGGGTGGGTTGGCAACTCATTGGCATGACTCCCTAAATCAGATTGGGAGTATGGCTGGATTGGTATATCTAGATCTGCCCTTGTTGCCAGATACAATGTGTAGGTCAGCATTCTGGCCCCTTTTATGTCTGATGTTGCTAGACATTGAAAATTTGATGGCAATAATTTACAACCAAATTAATGCAGTGAAAAACTATTTATGCAATCCTGCTGGCTATGCAGTACTTCATTACTCGTCACTTGGCTAATTTATTCATCGTCAGTGTGCACACCATCAATGCAAGCTGTTTGTTGACAGTTTGGTCTACATGCTGTTAGTATTCTTGGCAACTTCTGAGCCATCTTCTTTCTCTGTCTTGTCATCATCTTGCCTTTGGGTGTTGTGTTTAGTCCACCCACCTTATTGATGGAGCGTTGGGCTGGGCTGTTGTTGGTCATTTTGGAATAGTATGAAGTACTTTGCAAGAAGGTTCAATGGGGAAATGGAGGCAAAGTATTTTAAAAGACGTCAGTGGGCTGTGTTTTAAGAGGCTTTATATAGATTACAGTTACAGTTTGTTTTGCGGATTTTGTTGTTTAAATCTGGAATATGGAGGTCAAATTGAGTAACGGCATCGGCAGGGAAACAGAAAACAAAAGAACAGCAGACAATACTTCAGACTATAAGTTATTAATTTGTTTGTTTGTTACTTGCTTCTCTAGGTCGATGGTCTGTAAGTTAGTAATTTGTTTCGTTATTTATTGCTTCTGTAGTTGACTACTACTACTGCTACTACTACTACTACTATATATCAAGACACTTCATATAGTGCATTTTAAGTACCTCACTGCAGCATGACTATGCAACTCTATATGGGTAATTCCGTCGATTTTTTTGATTTTGTGTCCCTCGGCCATATTTTTCTAGGTAAGGAGGTACAGAATGTATAAATATGTTTGTAATGGGTTGCAGAACAAAATCCGCCATCTTTTTACAGATTGGATTGTTCGTTTTTAATTTTGTTTAACGCTCCAAACGCGTCAACTCTTGTTACAGTCCTGCGTCCCAATCTGTATTTTTCAGTTTTGGAGTGCACAGAAACTGTAATCTCTTGAGCAGCTACACCAATTATGCAATTTATTAAAGCTTTGAGTGTCCTCTTTCATCTGCTTATGAATCGTGTGATTCGGAGGCTTAAACATAGAAGTCAAACAACCACAGTCACACCTGCGTTCCGAGTATGAATCTCGATTTACTTTTAGTTGCACCATACCAGAAACAGTGCTGGCAAAACTTCCTGGAGGAACTATAAATAGAACGAAACAATAATTTTGTAAACATGTGCCATCAATGAAAAAAGTTAACATTGATGTGAATACGATTTAAAAACTATCAGTCGGCTTTTCAGGTATCATTATAGTCATCATCTATTACTTCTACTGTTTAACTAACACGATAATTGCGCTCTAATTGTTGAATGAGGATTATAACGGTCCATTCTTAGTGCAGTTCCCTGATTACAGTTATCCCTGATTACAGTCACTTTTAAAATATAAACCTTGTGACTGTAATGATCGGCATGTGACAGTAATTATAGATGTGGATGAATGCAGTATAAATTGCAGTAAAATGGAGGTTATTACTTCCGAAAAGCCCCAACTGGCAAGTTTTGGTGTTAGTTTTATGGTTGACAGCACATACAGCGTATCTACGTAAATTCGCCATCAAGAAATTTGCAAGAAAAGAAAAGGCAGCAGAGAGGCATAAAAATTTGATGTCTCATTTTACAGATGATCAGCACTGATGTTTCAGGGTACATTGTAGATAAAACATTGACAGTTTTGTGATTGTTGATAAGTTGGACATTAATGTTGCTTATGGTCGATGGTTTCAGTATTATTTCTCATTCATGTCACACTGCATTCTCATTTGTCACATTAAACACTATACCATATCTCATTTATGTCTCATTTTTTATCATTACAGTCACACAGTCTCATTGCTGTCACATTATTCTCCTTAGGGGCCTACTGTCACAATCTTTAAAAAATTAAACCATACCATACCAGAAACAGTGCTGGCTAAATACGTAAATTAACTGTAAATTTACAGATTACTCAGTAAGCAGAATGTCATATGGTCAGAATTCAACTGTTATATGATGTAATATTTAGTAAAATCGTGAGATCTTAGCTGCCCAAACAGGTGTGACAGTAATGATAAAGTTTTCCTATAATATAATGTTGTATATGATGGGCTCGAGCTGATGTTTGGAAGCGCAGCACTCGCATAAATCTACGTGCAGCAGAGCGCAACGATCGCCAACCCGGTTGACTTGAGACTAAAACATAAAACTCCCTGGTGTATGTAAGTGTGATGCCAACCAGCAAGTCCTGCCCCAGGAGAAGAACCTAGAACTTTAGTCCCTTCTGAATGGGAGCCAGAAGAGCATATCCCTCATGTAATCATGTGTATGAGAAGGCTATTATGACAGATTGACCAATAATCAGGTGGCATGATTGAGGACAGACTGAAGCTGACGCATCAGGCACATTCTGAACTTTGGCAGGCCTGCAAGGATGGAGTTACAATAGTGAATTATGAAGTCAAATACGGACCTGTGCAAGTGTCTGTCTGGTACTAAATGACAGATTAAGCCTAGTGAACAGTTTCGTGCACAGCTGATAACAGCAGGAACTACACAGAGAGTTCACTTGGTCAGCTGTCGATAGTTCTTCATCCAGAAGCATGCCAAGCAGGGCTGTAGTGGTAAAATTAGAGGTAAGTACACGCTACCGGTTAGTTTTCCGAAACAAATTAGAGGTGAGTATACGCTACCCGTTAGTTTCCGAAACAAATTAGAGATGAGTACAAATATTTTGTGAGGTGAGTATATGGTCTCTAGAGGTGAGTAACTGAGTACATGCTGTATACCCGCGTATACCCTCGACTACAGCCCTGATGCCAAGGTAACGGGCAACATTGAGGTATTGTTAACCATTAGGATATGCGATTTTCCTGATTCTTTGCCAATCTTTACAAGCGCACCTGTTATTTCTTTGTTACTTGCTTCTTTGCGTCGAAGGTCTGTAAATTATTTATATGCTTCTTTAATGCTTGCATCTTTAGGTTGAAGGGGTTCTTCTATGACCATGACAGAGCACTCTGCTTAAAGTAACTGAGAACCGATGTAACTGTTCATCATCAGTTCCTGAAGCAACCATTTGGTGGCAATGGTTAAAATGATTCGAGTCCCAAGTATTGATATGTCCTCATTTATATTGTCAATACAGCACACTCTTGGGCTTCCTTGACTCTCCTAATGTGGACAGATGGATAAATGAACCATGATTTGTCGGTTGGCCAACTGCTTGGTTATAATGATAGTGCATTGTGTGAGGTTCAAGTAACTGGGATGCCCATCCATATGTCCAAACCACTTGAGTAGCTGACATTTGTCTAACGGTGTTGTATGGTGTAATTACATACATGTGGTTTAATTGTGTAAGGAACACTGGGTGATTCTAGCAACTCGTGCTTGTGTGTTTCTCAGCTTAGTGTGGAGAACTGTTCATAACTATCATTTGCTGTTTAATTGTACCAATAGTGTGGCAGGTATTTTTCAGCAGGATATGTTGGTAATTTAGGTTACAGACCTCGCAAAGTACCTAGCTAATTCCAGTGTGTCATTGAATAGGTATACGATATTATTTATGTTTGCCAAACCTCCATTTAACTCATCCGATGTTTATCCAATGTTCCTGGTCTAAAATTGTGGAGCTACTAGCAAATTCAGATTCGAGTTTGTTGCTTTTGGCACAAGAGCCGCAGAGACTCCTATACCCGAAGTCCTCGGCCTGGTACATGTAAGAACTGCTATTTTTTTCTGTGCTTTTATGTTTAAATGCTAAATGGTCTGTGCATTAAGATCTGAATGCTGATTAATGCACACTTTTCATGCATTCGGTAATTGATAGCAAAAAACTATTTACTGAATCTGTTATGTTTCTCAGGAAGGTGACGAATGTCCTAAAGGTATTGATTTGGAAGTAAAATTAAATTAGAAAATCTTAAAATTGAGCTAGTGACCTGCTAACATTTGAATTTTGCATTAAAATAGGGAAATCTTTCATTAAAATAATCTTCAGTCATATTGGCAATTGCGTCACTAAGAGAAATGAATTAGCATCGAAGTAGAATTGCAGCTGCTACTAATACCTGAATGCAGGTGATCCTGCCATAGATAATGCTGAACAACAGCTGTGTAGGAGTCCAGATTGTGTTGAATAAGATCATAATCTGTGCAGGTGCCAAGCCTTCGTGTAACAGTGCTTTTGGCCACGGATTAGTTTAAAAAAATGCCAATTGATGCTACTGCATTAGGTTTTTAAAGCTAGAAAACGCAACATTTGTTTAACAGTAAGTATTATGATACTTGAGATGGAATATATGCTACAAGTATGTATACTGTTGTTAATACTGTGTAACAGAATACTGTGCAATAGAATTTGACCAAAAATTACTTTCTGTCGATCTATGAATATTGACATGTTGCATGGAATTGACCTGGTGTTATGTATAGTTCTTACGATATAATGATACAGATGATGCTATAGTCTTCAACTTGCCAAAGGACAAAATGCAAAAGCTAATATCAAATGCCTTTTGACCCTTCAAAAAATCATGCAGAGTTTTCCAGTTCTGAGTTCACTTTTTGTACTTAGTATAATCTAGATATGATTCTTATTCTTTTGGTTTGTTTCGTGAAATTTAAGCCATGTTTAGACTTTTCTGCATGAGGCTTTTAATTATTTGCTGGGTAGTAACATTATAAAGACTACAGCCAGGTCCGAGCCATTTTGCTAACAGCAGTCTTGGTCAGTTTGTTCCATTTAATTTGCCAGTGGATCCCTTTAATACAATGGAAAATTTTATTAAATATTTAACAGTTTCTTTTGTATTATCCTGGTCTGTTTGGGCCATTTGTCATATAGGCCTTGTTGACTAGTATACACAAACATAGTTGAGTCTTGTCTACAACCCAGTACTTTGGACTTTCTGCATAACGGATCAGTGTAGGCCTACTGATTTGCTGGGACACAGTGGATGTTTTCGTAGTTCATTTTAGTAATGAAAATCTGTTTGTTTGAGTGCATTATGCGCATGAATTCTGATGGTCATATCACTTTGAGGCCTATCCAGGACAGACTAAACTGCTTGTGTTCTTGTGCGAGAAAAGGGACAACCTCCAGGAGTTATTTTTGTTTTTAAATATGAGCAGAAGAGCCAAAGATTACACTATGATGCTGTTTTGTAAGTAGAGGTTTTCAGAGAGCACATCCAACTTGACGCTTGTGTCTTGTACCGTGATTTTCTTATTAATAGCTTCGTTGGCTTCATTTCATGCATTTGGTCATCTGTATAAGAAATTTAAAAGCTGGATAGACCTTGTCTACAGAACAATCTTTGTTTGCTTTAGGTTTACCCATTGACACCCAGCTGTTAGTAAGTTAATAAGTGCTTGTGTATACTTCATGGTTCTTTAGAGCTATTTATAGTATAGGCGCATTGAAAGAACTGCTTGTACTACCCAGAAAAAATCTGCAACAAGCTGGAAATAAAAGCCCTTGTTCCCTAGCCAATGAGTGTAAATGGACTATGTTGTGTGGATTAGGGCATAACCGGGTAGACATTTTCCACCGAGTACCGAATCCGAGTATTTGGATGTACTATTTGCCAGATCCGGGTACGAACCGAGTACCATTTGTTCCAAATTCGAAGCTTCGCATTTTCATGTAATAAAAAATTATCGGACAAATTTTTGTACTTATAATAACTGACTAATACATTTTGAATTTTAGAAATAAATAATCAATGAAATGGATTCATGGACTCCTTCCATCTGTTGTGGACTTCAGGTGTTGGTGTTTTTTTTGTACTTTTCTTCTTCAAAATAAAATGCTACATGAAGCTCGAAGCTAATATTATGAGCCTACATATTCCGGCATGTGAGGCAGACAAGCAACTATTTGCGTGTACAGTATTTGCCGAGGCAAATAGTGCCGAAAAACGGGATATTCGGCCGAGGCAAATGTCTGAGGCGATTTCCGGTTATGCCCTAGTGTGGATAATTGTTTTATGCACTGTGTGTTTGGAAACAATAAAGTTGTCAGTTCTACACAGAAATTATTTTAACTGCTTGCAGATTACACAACCGGTTTCAGTTTTGGCTGCCGTCGGCCGTGCCATGGCCTTTGTCACGTGACTCATAAAACAAAATTTGATTGTTTCATTTTCTCTGGGGATAATTTAATAGAAGCTATATATAAAACCAGCTTGTTGCCAATTTTTCCTGGGTCTCAGGACTCTGCAACAAGACTATTAGGAAAAATTAATGTTTCAGTTAGAAGTGATGTTATTAACTGATACATTTTGGGTATAATAATTATAGTCTTGCGCAACGAAAAAAATCCAAGACGCTTGTGGTCGTCTGTCTCGGGTCTCCTTGGGCGATCATCTCGTTCTACCGAAGCTCCATCTTTCACTGCAGATGAGTTTCAGGAAATGCTTTCCACAAAGATCGACCGACTTCGTGCTTCGACAGCTGATGCTCCTCCTCCGACCTTCACATCTACATCCACTGTCTTCGATAGTTTTCGTCCTATCTCAGAGTTCGACCTTCGTTTAGTATTAACGTCTGTTAATCTTAAATCATGTGAACTCGATCCGCTACCCCCTTTTGTTATTAGTGACATTTTAGATGACCTTGCTCCCTTTCTTGTTTATCTATTTAATAGATCGCTTTCCGAAGGGTGTATTCCTCCATCGCAGAAGCGTGCTCTGGTCTTTCCTTCGCTAAAAAAGCCTAATCTTGATACTAATCTCTGCAATAATTACCGTCCCATCTCCAATTTATCTTTCCTATCCAAGACTCTTGAACGTCTTGTCTCTCTTCAGCTCCTCCCTTATCTTGAGCAATCTGGACTCCTTCCTGCTAATCAATCAGGCTTTAGGGCTCATCATTCTACTGAGACTGCTCTCCTCTCTCTCCTCTCTGAAATCTACTCTGCTGTTGACAGGGCTGAACTTAGCCTCTTGGCTCTTTTCGATGTTTCTGCAGCCTTTGATATTGTAGATCATAGTATTCTCCTTCAGCGTCTTGAGACTTCATATGGGTTACAGGGCCTTCCTCTTTGCTGGTTTCGATCATATCTGTCTGAACGAACCCAAATGATTATATCGGGCGACTCTAGAACAAAATGGATTCACATTAAGCTGGGCGTTCCTCAAGGCTCTGTACTTGGTCCTTTACTCTTTATTCTCTACACGGCTGACATTTCTTCTCTTTTCCCACTCTCGGGAGCTACTGGTCATATCTTTGCTGATGATGTGCAAGCTTTTGTCCATGGGTCTCCTTTATCTCAATTGCACTTAGTTGAGCGTATCGAGTCTCTATCTAAGTCTCTCCATTCCTGGATGTCCTCAAATCGTCTCTGTCTTAATGCCTCCAAAACCCAGTTCATTTGGTTTGGCTCCCCTCAACAGTTGCTTAAGATTGATTTCGCCCTCCTCTTGGAAATCTTCCCTCACTACTCCTTTTCATCAAGTGTACGTGACCTAGGTGTTACGCTTGATAGCTCTCTCTCCTTCAAAGATCACATCTCTAACCTCACACGTGTTTCCTACTTCCACTTAAGGCGTCTCAGGGCTGTTCGACGATCTGTCTCTTCCTCTGTTTTCACAACGCTGGTCCATGCTTTCATTTGCTCCAGAATTGACTACTGCAATTCGCTTCTAATCGGTCTTCCTAAGGTCCGTCTCATGCCTCTGCAGTCAGTCCTAAATGCAGCTGCGAGATTAATTGCCCGTCTGCCACGCTACTCACGCATTTCATCCTTCATGTTTGAGAAACTGCACTGGCTTCCTCTCTCTGCACGTATTAAGTTTAAAATCCTTATTCTGGTGTCAAAGACACAGCGGGGTCTCGCCCCCAAATATTTAATTGATGTAATTCACCGGCCTCTTTCTGTCTCTTCGCATCGTCCACTTCGCTCCTCAAACAGATTTGATCTCTCAGTTCCTCGTACTAGAACAGCTATGGCTCAGTCCCGATCTTTTGCCTCAATTGGTCCCTCTCTCTGGAATACACTGTCTCCTTCTACTCGCTCTTTAATTTTAATAAGTAACCCCTCATCTTCTTTTACTTTCCTCAAGACTTATTTCTTTTCTCTCGGCCTTGCGCACTGGGAGCGCCTCTGAACGGTTCACCCTACTAGAGGCGCTTTATAAATGTTTAAATACAATACAATACAATGTGTGTGTTATCTTCCATTTTTGCAGCCATTCGTATTGAGTTTTGGTTGAACCACGACTCCTGTTTATTGGGCACCACATAAATTCAGTCTTGTTGTCCTCGAGACCAAGGTCTTGGTCTCGAGTGCACTCGAGTTCGTTTTTATAAGTCTTGGTCTTGAGGTTCAAGGTCGTGGTCTTGAGGTTCTTGGTCTTGGTCTTGGTCTTGAGGTTTGAGGTCTTGACAACAAGACTGCATGAATTTAAGTCTCTGTGTATAGGTTGTGCTAGCTTGAGGTCAAATCTGTGAAGTCTGCTCTCATAAAGGGTCGGCCCATCCTCATGGAATAAGTTGTCGGTGACACGAACTCCTTAGCCTCTCTTTTCCGAAAGCACTCAAAGGCCATTGTGTTCGATTGTGGGTTCATATTGTTAGGTTGACAGCTGCACGTCTGATGAGTTTCTCTTGAAGTGCCACTATATAAATTCCCAGTTACGATTAGGAAAGGCACTACGTACTACTGATGCAGCTGTTTTGCTGGTGACTTGGCATATAAGCATTATGTTAGCTTATCAGTGCCTGTGAGTAGTTCGTTTGAAGAGGCGCTATGTTAATTTTCTGAATGAATGAATGAATGTTATAGACTTTGCATTGGCTTCCTGTTGAGAAAAGCATTTGTTTAAAAATGGGGCTCATAGTTTATAGAACGTGGAACTCTGGCCAACCACTATTTACATCCCTTTCCATGCTTAAAGTCTTTTTCTTCTCTTGGAGCTTTCGCACTGGGAGCGCTGCTGAGTGGCCTCAGCTGTGAGCGGCGCTATGCAAGTCTCCAAATACGATACGATTTACTTAAAAGCAGTCCTTACTCACCAAACCTATCATCATTCAACCAGATCATCTGAGTATCCTTCAGTAGTTATAACTAAAACTAGAACTCTTTCGGTTGCGAGACATAGATTTTGGAATTTTCTCCCTGTATGTCATTTCATTCTCAGCTTAAGACTGTATTTGTTCATTCTATTCAGTTGCTTATATGTCATTTCATTCTCAGCTTAAGACTGTATTTGTTCATTCTATTCAGTTGCTTATATGTCATTTCATTCTCAGCTTAAGACTGTATTTGTTCATTCTATTCAGTTGCTTATATGTCATTTCATTCTCAGCTTAAGACTTACCTTTTCTTCAAATTGCATATTCACCATAGGCTGCCTCTCTGTCTTACAGACGGATCTTCTCGATATTTACCTGATGGTGGTTTGGTTTTGGTGCGCCATCGGTTGATGCTTTGTGCATTAAACACTGTTAGTTATGAATTGCAAATTACAATGCAGTTAAAATACAAATTGGGTATTGTTTTTGTAATTATATTTTGTTTTCTGCTTTGCTGTAGAGAAGGACAGATCATGTTGTACATGGAATAACTTCGGAGTTTCTTCATACATTAAACACAAAATGCAGAAACTCAAGGTTTACCTGTTGTTGTTAGTTTTCATGTTTGTCATGCTCACCGTTTATCTGATCAATATTCGAAGGAATAATACTGTAAAGAGAGTCAATGAGAGTTCACACGAGTACCAGCCTCAAACAAACAGACAGTTTCAACAACCTGGCGCTTTATTCAAGGAAAAGCAATTGGTAATCTGGAGTAACGACTACCACATATCTCCAATAAATGACTTGAAGCATCTCCTAAGTCCGTTGGGTGTTAAGTTCATCGACAAAAGTCTCTCGGGCCATTGCCATATTACAAACACTTGTGGAGGTCGAAGCACTCTCAAGGTCATAGGTGTTGCAAATGCAATGGATCTCGATCACTCGCTAATACCGAAGTTCTACGATGCCTACAAGGATGACGCCGAGATGAATTCGGTCGATGCTTTTGTCTGCTTTCATCCGACTTCAATGTGCGAGTTGTTTGCACCTTTTAAAAAGAGCCTCATCATAATTGCCTCAACGCGGTATGAGCTCGGCCGATTCGGAAAAGATCGCTGGACGAAGTGGAATGAAAACCTGATCCAGTACGCATCTCTTCCGTGGAACGTGGTAGGCGGAAACAACTTGTATGATGTGGAGTACATCAAATATTTCACCGGCATTCAGGGGCAGTTGTTGCCCAGTTTCTGTGACTACAACAACGAGTCGTATAACCCAACGAGAAATGGGTTCTTGGTCGCCCCTATCCACAACGGCGGATTTAGCACCATCTTCTTCAAGAATTTTTCTGAAGCATGTCAGGCCGTGAACTGCACGGTCGAAGCGACTGCTCTTCGAACGAAGTATCCGCACTACAAATACTCGGATCTAACGGCTCACATGGGAATGGTGTACGTGCCGTACCAGGTTTCCGTGATGAGTCTGTTCGAACAGTACCGCATGAACATTCCGATGTTCTTTCCGTCGAAAGAACTTCTCACCAAGTGGCAGCACCAGCACATGATCATGAACGAGAGAACGTGGAAAGGTGTGTTTGGTGGTCGACCAGACAAGTCCGACGTCAGTCCACACCCGTCTCAGCTTGCATTCCCGGACCCAAACAACGAGCAAAACGAAAAGGCAATTCGGCACTGGATTGAATTCTCTGACTTCTACCAGTTTCCGCACATTTTTTATTATGACTCAATTCCAGACCTTGTTCAGAAATTACAGAACATTGAGTTAGCTGAACTGGTGAAGGTCAGCAGGCTCATGAAGGAGTACAACGTCAAAGCCAAGACGGAGCTCCTAGATAAGTGGAAGGACATTTTAATAAAGGTTGCTGAACATAGTGTAAATAAACCACATTAGTGCATTGTAAAATAATTAGGCCTGGTACTGATTTTTTAAAATTAATCGATTAAATTCGACTAATTTGGTATCTGCTATGTAAAGCGTGAAAAATGTAGTCACTGAGTCAGTTACTACTTTCTTTCTAAAAAACCCAATCATTCCACATCCTAAACCTGTTTTGTGAAGGAGTTTATGTTGCGTTACGCATGTGTTTGACGCTGCGTAGGTAACTTGTGAGGCATGTTGCTTACATTGTGGTAATTCTTCTTGTTTCTGATTGATGATTTGATTGTTTTTGAATTCATTTAATGAACTCTTAAGTCCAATGTTTTGGTAGTGGATTTGAACTCCTCAGGTGTTTGTTTTGTTACAATGCGTTTGAATCACGGTAAGAGAACTATTTATTGCAACGAAGACCGTTAACTCTGTTGCCATCCTTGACTTCTCAACTGATCAACATTTACCTGAAATGCAAAATTATCTCTTAATTTTCCACTCAAACGCTTCACACTTACCATTGTTCGCCATATTGTTTACTACGGAAATGGGCCTCTCGACATCATGAAATAAGTAAGAAAATTAATCGAACAAGCCAAAATTTAATTGGTTAAAATTTTTATTGATTAATCGATTAATAAATCGTTAAAATCCACAGCCGTGAAAATACTTAATTTTTCTTTTGTTGAGGTTGACTCCAGCCTACTACGTATTGTGATATTGTATGAAAACGCTTGACATTACCAGTGTCTGTTTAGCATCCGACTGCCCTAGGGTGAGATTTCTGGTGGTAAGTAGTGGGGGAGGGGGGTTATAGGCCTTGAAACTATACTGCAGAGTGCATGGGTAATGGATGGTTACAGAGATGGTAGTTCCTCTTTGTTTTAAGATCCTAATCCTATAGAAGTCTTTAGACAAAGTGTGTCTGTGTTATGGTATAGGTATCTCAGCAGTTGATAATAGATATCTGTGTGGTTTCTCATTTATTCACTGACAAGTGTGTGAACATCCACAGGGGTCACGTGTGTTATGTAATTTAAATGGTAGGGTGCATTTCCAAGCCTTACTCCTCTGAGGTGATTACTGCGTAGGTAACTTGTGCAAATCTTTCATGCCCAACAGATTAGCACCATCAACTGATGCTTATCGTCAGTTACTTGTGCTATGTGTATGTGTATATATATGTGTATATAAATGTTTTACAATAAATGTTTTGTTTTGTCAATAAATGTTTTTTTTTGTTTTGTCATATGTATATAATAGTGATTGTGGGCATGATTTTTGTTTTTTTGGGAGTGACAGGGGTTTGTTGGCAGATTAGATAATAATCTTACAATGTTGTCGCAACAGATGCGAAGAGGTTGTGCGAGGATTGATGCAAGTGGGTTGCAGCGGACTGTAATTTCCGCTGCACGATTGGTAAGCTCTGTGTATGTATATTGATTTAGTGGGGGTACGGTACATTCCAGTCCAAAAAGTGGGGGGACAGGTACTCCATGTAGTCAGACAAATTATGCCTATGCGATAACATTAAATTTGTACAGAGCAAGTCTGATTTGACGAGTTACTGACTCTTGAATGGTATTTGTTTATGTAAAATCTGAAAACCGCCGTTAAAGATCTCCAAAACTGAGAAAGATAACCGAAGGCTGCAGCAGCATTTGCTGAAATTTCTTTTTGTAATGCTCGTCTATGCACAGAACTGTAATTTCATTGCAGTCAACCTATGTGATGTTAGTGTCATTAAGACGTGGACTGTTACATCGGTTAGGAAAACATTGCACAGAAAATTGGAAGAGTCTCCAGTGGCAGGCCCACGCACTCACATGGAGCCCAAGCCAAGGCCAGTGTTGACAGGTGGCATCATGTTCAGAGTCTCTGGGCCACTTTGTGTCGATGGGTTCATGAAGTTACCTCTGTGCCATTAAGTTTGCACTGTCTTTGCACTTTGCACTATCTGTGAACTTTGCACTTTCTTTGCACTTTGCACTGTCTTTGCTCTTTGCACTGTCTTTGCACTTTGCACTGTCTTTGCACTTTGCTCTGTCTTGCACTGTTTGTGAACTTTGCACTGTGTATGCTCTTTGCACTGTATTTGCACTTTGCACTGTCTTTGCACTAGGCACTGTCTTTGCACTGTCTTTGTACTGTCAGTGCACTTTGCACTGTCTTTGCACTACTTGGACCCATTTGAGTTGTTGACTGTTTTGTGAAGGAGTTTATGTTGCGTTACACATTTTTTGATGCAATGTAGGTAACTTGTGAGGCACGTTTCTTACATTGTAGTAATTCTTCTTGTGTTTGCTTTATGATTTGATTGTGAATAATTCATTTAATGAACTGTTAAGTCCAATGTTTTGGTAGTGGATTTGAACTCCTGAAGTGTTTGTTTTTGATCATTTTTTGCAATACTCTAAGTTTAACAGGAAACAGGGTTTTCTTCATAGTGCCAGCTTGTAGCCCTGCAGTACATAGTATTACAGAGTAACCAACGAAAAAGTGGTTAATGGATATGTGCCCTGGATGTACACTTGGTTCTGTGCCAATTGTTCTTAAAACACTATAGTTGTGTTTAGATCTTTTGTAAAGTTTTACTACTTTAGTTCACTGTGGTTACAGTTTTTGTACAGTTTTTCTTCCTTAATTCGAGTTTTGTGGGATCGTAGTAATGTATGAGGTATTTTAAGATTAAAGAAAGATGGTTTTCTGGTTTGTTTCTGATCAGTGCTGCCGAACAGTTTGAATCCTTATGGAACTGTATTTTCAGAGTGTTAATATTAATTAATTGTTGTTTTGCGTAATTCTTGGCACTGTGTAGAATATGAGTCACTGTTTGTTTATGCAAAAACTGCACCTGAACTCTATATTATTTCTTATTTAGAAGGGTGTTGTGGCAATTAAATTAATTTAGTATGATAATGCAAAGGATTTCTATCAAGGGCATAACTTTGCCCCACAAAAGTGGTGGTGACCAATCCTTTCCTTCCTTCCCCCTTTCCTCTCCCCTTGTCTTCTACCCAGTGTGAGAATTGTACAAAAAAGACTGGAGGGGGTAGACTTTGATGAGTTTGATCCAGGTGGAGTTGAATATTTTATCTGTATTTTGCAAACTGAGAAAATTCACAAATGCAATAGAAAGCTTAAACTCCTTAAAGTGATGACATCACCAAATTTATTAGTAAACAGTTCACATGGTCACAAAATCTGACAATGAACCAGAGCATTAATGTAAAGAAAATGCTAAAATATGTGCACAATATAATCACACTAGCTGCCTAGCACAGCTGGGGCGGGGGTTGAAAACGACCCCTGGGGTGTGCAATGAAGACTCAACTGGGGGTTCCTAAGAAAGACTAGGAGGTTGAAACCCCCCCAACTCCCCGAGAATTCTCACCCTGCTTCTACCTCCCTTTCCTATAGATATATGTCTGCTACACTCGAAGTGACTACTCTTCGACAGGTAACAGATTACATGTTTACATTCTGTTTCACAACTGCTGGGGCATGCTCGATAGTGTAGTGGTTATCGTGCTGGACTGTAAACCAAAGGGTGGGGGTTCAAATACCCTCCAGGGTAGAAATTTGGTTCGACATTTCTGCTCCACATGTTCCCCATAGACAACTCAGCTATAATGAGTACACTGACCGTACACTGTCAGTGGGAAGATGAGACGGGGAGGGAGTGGACTGGCCACCTCCCTCATATGCCGAGGCTAAGAAAGTGAAGTTGCTAACACTTCATAACCATGGCTGCCTCAGGGTTAGCTTAAGGTACTGCTCTTCTTCTTCACAACTGCTAACATGTTGAAGACACTGAGGCCACAGTTAAGCTAAACAGCAGTCACTGATGAAACGTTGTTATTTTCCCAAACAGCACAGCATCAGAAAGTGGTGGTGAATGGGACATCCTCGCTATACAGTTATGCCTGTGGAACGTATATAATAAATATTTTAAGAAATTTGTGTCAAAATTATTCATATTGCTGTTGAAAAGGACTTTTGACTTACTGCAATGTTGATTTTAACCTCTTGGCAGAAACTGGGCATTTTGAAACATTCCAATCATCCAACATTCATCTCATTTCAGTAATTATTTTCGTTTGTATAATTATAATTGTTATAATACAGTAGTGTTAATGAATTTTTTCACATAAATGGCACATTTTCTATGAATAATAAAGTATTTTTCGCAGAAACTTGTAATGAAGGGCTAGTGTTTTCATTAGTGGATTTCTTTACAGAAGCATTCTTATGCAGATCTTGTAATTAAGTGACTGACTATAGCGAACTTGATTTGATATAGCACCGGTGAACAAGCTGGTCTCCCGGACGTGGCTTTTGTGTGGAGTTAAGAAATTTCGGAGATTTACATTGCAGTTCATAAGCGTGCCTAAATTGCATTCCGTTAGCAGTTTTTATCAGTGTTTATTAGTGAGCGTGTTTACAGTGTTTAGAATAAGTATATAGGGATCGGTTTGGTGTTTTTGTTAATAAAGTGTTCAAACTGTGTGCTTACGTTGATGATTTGTCAGAGGTCGGTTTCATTTAAACAGGACAATTAGGATACGATAATTATAATTGATTTTTGTATTGAAACGAATTTCCAGATGTGTGCACTGTGGGTGTATGCACGGGCGTCTGTCCCCCCTAAGTCATTGGAGCAACGTCCCTTTCCCCACTTCTCCCCCTCCCCGTTCCTTCCTCCCCTAAGGTTTCTATGGTGTAGACGCCCCTGGGTGTATGTACGTGCATGTACATGATTGTGTGTCTGTTTATTTTTATACCACTCTTAAGACCATATAGTAAGGTACGGTATAAACAGGACTGTGTTGAACTACAACGTTTTCTGTACAACTTAGACGAAATCCTGTTCCAGATTTAACCTCCCGTTTAAAACGCCTCCAAATTACAAAACTGTTAAATTTTGCACTTGGCATGAAATATATTGAAGTGAACTAAAGCAAGTTATGGTGGCTTCTCATGTTTCTCCATTACAAAGCTGGTTTTGTTGTATCAGGTTGCCCTCACTGAGCTTCTTGATAAGCAACTTCCTTTTAGAAATAAAAAACAGCTTTAGCTTAAATATGCTGTTTGAAATCTATGTCTGAAGCTAGGCGTCTCAAAAGTCAGCCATAATGTTTATGGCAACACACTTGTTTTTACGATACAACCACATTAGGACTTATTCTTAAAGAATGTCCGCAAAAACTAGCCTACTTTGGACTCCGTCCTCCCTCGTCTGCACGACTGGTCACAAGTTGAGTATCGCCATATATATTGAATATATAGGAAGTACTATGATGATGATGATGATGATGATGATGATGATGATGATGATGATGATGATGATGATGATGATGATGATGATGATGATGATGATGATGATGATGATGATGATTGATGATGATGATGATGATGATGATGATGATGATGATGATGATGATGATGATGATGATGATTGATGATGATTGATGATGATGATGATGATGATGATGATGATGATGATGATGATGATGATGATGATTGATGATGATTGATGATGATGATGATGATGATGATGATGACGACGACGACGACGATGATGATGATGATGAAGATTATGATGATGATCGTTGTACGAAATCCTTCTGCTGCAGCTGCTGTCGTTGGCTGCTGCTGCTGCTGCAACATCTTTGTAAGAATCTAAAATAGCCTCGCCATCTAGCGACTAAATGATAGTCCTATTCAAATTCTGCTGTGTATTACACTTGTATGTAAGCATGTATGCATGCATGCATGCATGTATGTAAGCATTATGCATGCATGTATGTAAGCATGTATGTATGTATGCATGCATGTATGTAAGCATTATGCACGCATGTATGTAAGCATGTATGTATGTATGTAAGCATGTATTTATGTTTGCATGCATGTATGGACATTTCTGTATGTATGTATGTAGTATGTATATAGTATGTATATGTATGTATATGTATATAGTATGTATATGTATGCAGGTGGATGCGAATAGAGAGGCGCAAATAGGATCTTTCAATATTAATGGGGATACTATTGAAGATGTGCAAAAAATTGCGAGTAGTACTTTAAAAAGGCGAAAAAGGCAATGTTTCTAATTGTAGACCTATTCCCATTCTCCACTATTTTTAAAAGTTCTATGAAAAGCTTCTGTAGAGCCGCCTTCATAATTATGTAAAAAAAACTTAAATCTCATAATATTATACCAATCCCAAAGTTTACGGATTTCAGCCTGGTCATTCCCTTTAATGGCCATATTGAATATGCAGGACATGGTTTCTAAGGCCATCGAAAATAATTAATATTTTGTGGGGGGTGGGGTTTCGACCTCGCTAAGGCATTTGACATAGTCGATCATAACTTGAAAATTATCGGGTTAGAGGGACACAGCTCAAATGGTTCTCGAGTTAGTCGTGCACAGAGAGTCCTCTGCATTGGTACTTTCTCTCTGAGCTAGGGTTGATTAAATACGGACTTCCGTAAGTCTCCAACTTGGACCCTCCTCGTTTTGCTTTACAGTAACGATTTACACTGTAAATTTTACAGTCTTGTTGTCAATACCTTAAACCTCAAGACCAAGACCTTGAACCTCAAGACCAAGACCTTGAACCTCAAGACCAAGAGCAAGACTTTGAACCTCGAGACCAAGACCAAGGACTTGAACGTCAAGACCAAGACCCAAAAAATCTCAATCAGGTCAAGACTTCTAAAATTGTCAAGTCGGAATATTCGCTATTTTAATGAAAACATGAGTCTTTTATTTTATTCAAGCAAATTAGGCCTAACTTTAAATGCAAACTGCAGAGAAATCCGAATTTGTATTCAAAAGTCCTTCATGCAAACTATTATTCCAAATGCCTTTTGTACTTTATAAAAACCAATTCGCTCAGAATTTTCTGACCAAGACGTGCCTGGTGGGCCTCATAAAAATTCCGCCATGTGAAAAAATACGTTCTACAGGTGCTGAAGTCGCTGGCACACACAGAGAAGCTTTTCAAGCACTGGATGTAAATGTACAGATAGTGCGTCCTTTTGAAATCTTCCCATGGTTTATCATACCGTCTGATACAGAATAACTGTTGCTGCTGCCATTGGGTTTTCCTGACCAACAAGACTTGTATCCATCCATAGATATTGGTCGTATGATGCAAGCAGGCTTGATACAGAATTCTTGAGTTCTGTTAAATGACTGTTCATATTGACAGCCGGTCTTGGTCTTGCGAGACCAAGACCAAGACTTTGAACCTCAAGACCAAGACCAAGACCTTGAACCTCAAGACCAAGACCAAGACCTTGAACCTCAAGACCAAGACCAAGACTTTTAAAAACGAACTCGAGTGCACTCGAGACCAAGACCTTGGTTTCGAGGACAACAAGACTGACGATTTAGCTAATGTCTCCTCAGTAATGTTTTTCATGCTGTTTTACTCCCATGCCTTCTGAGAGATGCTGATCAAAGTTGTGAACGATGAGGATATATAGTATACTAGCCTTCTGGCAGTCTTGTTGTCAAGACCTTGAACCTCAAGACCAAGACCAAGACCTTGAACCTCAAGACCAAGACCAAGACCTTGAACCTCAAGACCAAGACCAAGACCAAGACCTTGAACCTCAAGACCAAGACCGAGACCAAGACCCAAAAAATCAGAGTCGTATCCAGACTTCTATTCCTTACTAAAAATTGTCCTGTCGGACTACTCCTTATTTTAATGAAAACATGAGTTTTTTTTTATTTTATTCAAGCAAAACAACTCTAAATGGAGACTGCAGAGAATTCAGAATTCGTATTTACAAAAGTCCTTCATGCGAAATGTTATTCCAAAAACCTGTTGAATTTTATAAAAACCAATTTGCTCAGAATTTTCTGACCAAGTGGGGCCTCATAAAAATTCTGCCATGTGAAAAACACGGTCTACAAGTGCTGAAATCGCTAGCACACAAAGCAGCTTTTCAAGAACCGGATGTAAATGTACAAATTAATCATGAGTCTGTTTTGAAATCATTCCATGGTAAATAACCGGAAGTCATAACAATTGTCCAAAACAACAGTGAAGCCTCATTCACACCGTGTAAATACTAAAGCAATAACTGTATGAGTAATTATTGGATAAATTTTTAAAATTCTTGCCGTTTGTTAAAATTAATGACTGTTCATATTGACAAAAGTCTTGGTCTTGGTCTTGCAAAACCAAGACCAAGACTTTGAACCTCAAGACCAAGACCAAGACCGAGACCTTGAACCTCAAGACCAAGACCTTGAACCTTAAGACCAAGACCAAGACCTTTGGTCTCAAGACCAAGACCAAGACCAAGACTTTTAAAAACGAACTCGAGTGCACTCGAGACCAAGACCTTGGTCTCGAGGACAACAATACTGCCTTCTGGTTCAACGCAAATAGACACGCTTAATCTAGAAAAAAAAACAATTTTATGCTATTTAAACCCCACAGGAAAATTAACCCTAGTCATTGTCTGGGTTTGTTTATTAAGGATATTCCCATTACCCGGGTTGAATCAACGAAGTTTCTATAGGTGTACACATAGATCACTATTCACTTATTCTTAGGGTTCCTTAGTGTGGAACACAATACCAAGGGAAATTCGTCTATGGAATAATTTGCAGGTTTTAAAAGAATATTGCGTGTCTTTCTATTTACATCATTATGCATGCACATATACGTAGGCATTTCTGAATGTAAGTATGTGAGTGTGTATGCATGTAAATATGTATGTATGTATGTATGCAACCATTCACATATGTATGTGTACACAATCTGCTTATTTATATAGCGCCTATCGACATTCTAACAAAAAGACGCTAAGAACCTCGCAATGACGCCGCGTAGAAGATAGGTAGGCCTAGTAGGCGTAGTGAAGACCTTAGGAGTGGAAAACCAGGCTTAGTATGGCAGAGGAGGGTGGATTCAGAGAGGACACAGCGGCCATGCCTCGATCCTATCATCATGATCATCATCAGTTCCTGACGCCAGCCATTTGGCAGCGATGGGTACGAATAAATGATATGCCCTGTCCTCGGTCATTTGTCAAGTCTATTGCCCCTTAGTTTAGTCCAACTGATGTTATGAACTCGGCAAAACAGCCTCTTGCTATCTCTCCACGGGTCTTTCACTCAAAACTGAAAACACTGCCCTTTCACAAATCCTATCCGAGTCCTCTAACTTCCCCCGTAACTCCCTCTGCGCTTCAGTTCTAAACGCCATCCGCCGTAGCCGTCTGACTGTCTGCCTGCCTGGCCAGAGGCGGCGCTACACCAGGGCGAGCCAGGGCAAATGCCCTGGTAAAAAATCCTTTGCCCTGGTCGTTGCCCTGCCAGGTTTTTGCCCTGCCCATGATTTGTTCGGAGCATAACTCGCCCTCTGTACTGGTTATTCGTATGACTGCCCTGACTTTGCCCTGGTTACAAAATTTGTCTGGCGCCGCCACTGTGCCTGACTACTGGGATCTTGAACTGGAACCGATTTTGACCCTACCTGCTTATCACTTTTTTTGACCGACCAACGGTGAATAAGCTGGTTCCCGCGACTTGCCTTTTTTGGGCGCTGTAGATTTCGATTCCTAACTCTGGACGTAACAATCCAGTGCAGACAACAAAGAACAGGTGCTCAAAGATAAATCCAGAGCCACCCTTACATGGTAGTATACAAGGACCAATAAATAACTCCTGCAATGATTCCAACCATCCACTTCTTTTTAGCCTACACTAATCGTCGCTTTCCAATTATCTTCTCTCTGCGCTAATTAGTCTGCTGCGTTTTTTTATATCGGGAAGACAGTCTGCCAACATTTCGACTGCGCAAATGAACTTCCTTAGTGGTGCAGTTCGTGCGACTTGCAGCAGCAGCGACTTGGGTTCAATCAACCGCCAGATGGCGACACAGCGCAGAAGCCCGGATGTAATCTTGAGCGATCGCTGGTGGCGCCATTATCGGACGCCATCTATCGGTTGTGTGTGGATATCATCTGCAGTCGGATGTCGTTAAGTGCCAGATAAACAGATCAATGACGCAGAGCAGGCGGAGAGGATGAGGAAGAGGAAGAGCATGAGGAAGAGGATGAGGAAGAGGAAGAGCATGAGGAAGAGGATGCGGAAGAGAAGATGTAGAAGGAGGAGGGAGAGAAGTTGGAAAGGAGAGCCGAGGGAAGGAGGCAGCAGAAATCGGAATACGAGAAATAGGAGGAGGAGGAGGAGGAGGAGGAGGAGGAGAAAGAGGAGGAGGAGGAGGAAGAGAGGACGACTGAGAGAAGTTAAATAAACGGACGTGGCTAAAGAGGAAGAGGAGGCGGAGGGTAGGAGTTGGAGATGGAATGGAAAGAGTCGTCTGAGGAAGGAGGAAGAATAAATGGTCGGCGTGTAGAAGGATGAAGAGGTCGCAGTAGATAAGAAGTACGACGAGCAGGAGAAAAAAAGAGACATTGGAAGAAAAGTGGTTGGCGTCAAGTGATCAAGTGGACGAAGATGAAAAGGAGGAGTAGAAGAAGGAGAAGAAGGAGGAGGAGAGGAGTAGGAGGAAATGAAGAAGAAGAAGAAGAAAAAGGAGGAGGAGGAGTAGGAGGAAATGAAGAAGAAGAAGAAGAAGAAGAAGAAGAAGAAGAAGAAGAAGGACGAGGACGAGGACGAGGACGAGGACAAAGAGGAGGACGAGGAGGAAGAGGAGGAGTAGGAGAAGAAGGTGGAGGAGCAGAAGGATGAGGAGGACGAGGAGGAGGACGAGGAGGAGGAGAAGAAGGAGAAGAAGAAGGAGGAGGAGATGAAGAGAAGGAAGAGAAGGAGAACATAACCAAGAACAAGGAGAAGGAGGAGGAAAAGGAGAAGTAGGAGGAATAGGAGAAGGAGGATGAGACGACTAATCGAGGCGGGTGGAGTTGGTCACTTGCGGCCGGATCGTCATCGCAGCCAATTACACGCTTCGTCTCGACTGTCACTTTTAGCCAATGCCAACGGAAACCAACGACCACGATAAGAGATCGCTGTCTGAAATGGACGCATTCATTAGACCCAGGGGACGGATGGTGGGGTCGACGATGCAGGACAGAGAAACAGAGGGACGGAAGTGCAGAGGGACAGAGAAACAGAGGGACGGAAGTGCAGAGGGACAGAGGGACGGAAGTGCAGAGGGACAGAGGGACGGAAGTGCAGAAGGATAGAGCGACAGAGGGACAGAGGGACGCAAGTACAGAGGGACGGCAGTGCACAGAGGGCAGAGGGACGGTCGTACAGAGGGACGGAAGTACAGAGGGAGTGACGCAATCATGCACAAGTCCATTCGCAGAAAACTTTATATGTCAGTATCGCCAGTCATTTACTCGTTATGCGCCACATCTGAGACTATCAAGGCATGACCGACGACGACCATAGGACAACGAGGGAGGAGGAGGACGAGAAGGAGGACGAGGAGGAGAAGAACGAGGAGGAGAAGAAAGAAGAGGACGAGGAGGACGAAGAGGACGAAGAGGAGGACGAAAAGGAGGAGAAGAACGAGGACGAGGAGGACGACGAGGACGAGGACGGGGAGGACAAGGATGACGACGAGGAGGACGAGGAAGACGAGGACGAGTACGAGGAGGAGGACGAGGACGAGGACAAGGAGGACGGGGAGGAGGGAGAGGACGAGGGTGACGAGAATGAGGAGGATGAGGACGAGGAGGACGAGGACGATGATGAGGACGAGGAGGAAGATAACGAGAAAGATTAAAACGAGGAGGAGACCGGTAAGGAGAAAGATGAGGAAGAGGAGCAGGAGAAGAAATAGTCCGAAACATCATCCTTTGTCTGAGGCAATTCGCTGTGACTGACACTCAGTGCCAAACATCCATGGGTCCTTCCTTTGAATGGCGCTGATTCCGCAAAACCGAGTTTGCGAGACTGAAATTTTACTCCAGCTCTTGTATTCATTGTATTGTATTGTTTTGTATTGTATTGTATTGTTTTGTATTCTATTGTGTTGTTCCTTATTGTATTGTATTGTATTGTAGGGCCAACTGTACTCTAATCCGCTTGAATGTGACCGCATTAATGGCTCTATTCGCAAGCTTAAATTCGCGTGTTTCGTGACTAAAGTTTCTATAGACATTATATGTCACGTGTCAACAGTCGTCATGTCGAGGACTACGTCAAAAGCGTCAGGAGTGAAGCGTTATTGTTCTGACGTCACAATTGCACTCGGCCGCTCTCCTTCTCACAGCGGAAGTTGAGTTAGAGCGCATGCGCCGAAGAAGCCCAGCTTCACCAGCTGCACAGCAAAAGGCGGAGAGAGACGGATAGATTACCAGGCAGACAGACTGACAAGTAGAGAGACAAAGGGGCGAACTGAAGGACAGACAGCGCAGAAAAGAAGGTTATAGAAAATTCAAAGGAATTAAAAGTGACAGAGACTGATCAGGGAATTATTTCAAAAGTCAAAAAATCTGCTTAGCCAAAACTATCTGCCTTTACCTAACCTCGTGTTCCATCTATACGTCCGTCTATCTGTCCGTCTGTGAGTCTGTCCGTCCATCTGCATGTTCTACTGCTGCTAGCTTTGCGTATGTCCACCCGCCAATCTAGCCATCTATCCAGCCAGCCAGCCATCCATCCACCCACACCATTCTTTCAACCATTCTTTCATTCCTTCATTTAGCCATCCATCCATCCACATCCATTCATTCAACTATTCTTTCATTCCTTCATTTAGCCATCCATCCATCCACATCCATTCATTCAACCATTCTTTCATTCCTTCATTTAGCCATCCATCCATCCACATCCATTCATTCAACCATTCTTTCATTCCTTCATTTAGCCATCTATCCATCCACATCCATTCATTCAACTATTCTTTCATTCCTTCATTTAGCCATCCATCCATCCACATCCATTCATTCAACCATTCTTTCATTCCTTCATTTAGCCATCCATCCATCCACATCCATTCATTTAACCATTCTTTCATTCCTTCATTTAGCCATCTATCCATCCACATCCATTCATTCAACTATTCTTTCATTCCTTCATTTAGCCATCCATCCATCCACATCCATTCATTCAACCATTCTTTCATTCCTTCATTTAGCCATCCATCCATCCACATCCATTCATTCAACCATTCTTTCATTCCTTCATTTAGCCAGCCATCCATCCACATCCATTCATTCAACCATTCTTTCATTCCTTCATTTAGCCATCCATCCATCCACATCCATTCATTCAACCATTCTTTCATTCCTTCATTTAGCTATCCATCCACATCCATTCTTTCAACCATTCTTTCATTCCTTCATTTAGCCATCCATCATCCACATCCATTCATTCAACCATTCTGTCATTCCTTCATTTAGCCATCCATCCACCCACACCATTCTTTCAACCATTCTTTCATTCCTTCATTTAGCCATCCATCCATCCACATCCATTCATTCAACCATTCTTTCATTCCTTCATTTAGCCATCCATCCACCCACACCATTCATTCAACCATTCTTTCATTCCTTCATTTAGCCATCCATCCATCCACATCCATTCATTCAACCATTCTTTCATTCCTTCATTTAGCCATCCATCCATCCACATCCATTCATTCAACCATTCTTTCATTCCTTCATTTAGCCATCCATCCACATCCATTCTTTCAACCATGCTTTCATTCCTTCATTTAGCCATCCATCATCCACATCCATTCATTCAACCATTCTTTCATTCCTTCATTTAGCCATCCACCACCCACATCATTCTTTCAACCATTCTTTCATTCTTTCATTTAGCCATCTATCCATCCACATCCATTCGTTCAACCATTCTTTCATTCCTTCATTTAGCCATCCGTCATCCACATCCATTCATTCAACCATTCTTTCATTCCTTCATTTAGCCATCCATCCATCCACATCCATTCTTTCAACCATTCTTTCATTCCTTCATTTAGCCATCCATCATCCACATCCATTCTTTCAACCATTCTTTCATTCCTTCATTTAGCCATCCATCATCCACATCCATTCATTCAAACATTCTTTCATTCCTTCATTTAGCCATCCATCCATCCACATCCATTCATTCAACCATTCTTTCATTCCTTCATTTAGCCATCCATCCATTGATTCATCCATTCATTCATTTTTCCATCCATTCATCCATCCATCCATCCATTTATTTATCTATTCATTCATTTAGCCATCCATTCATTTATTCATCCATTCTTTCATTCCTTCATTCATGGATCTATTGATTCATCCATCAATTCGTCCATCCATTCGATTATCCGTCCGTCCGTCCGTCCGTCCGTCCGTCCGTCCGTTTGGTTGTCTGTCTGGCCATGGTCTGTCCTTCGGTGGTGAGCAATGGCAGGAGGGGCTAATACATGACACGTGTAACTCGACCGTTGCATGTTCTCTTCCAAAGGAAGAAAGAGATGACAAATCGCAGAACGAGATGAAAGCAGACTGCAGGTGAACGGATTTGAAGCATAGGTCTTGTGCCGTGTGGACTAACCGACTGACAAATCGATCGATCAACGGATAGACTAACCTACGGACTAACGCACGGACTAATGAAGGGACTAATGGAGGGACTAACGCAAGGACTAATAAATACACTAACGAATAGACTAACAAACGGACTGACAAGGTGGACTTCCGAATTTAGCTAACGCAGTGTGAGAATTGTGGGGGGGGCTTGGGGGTTCAATCCCCAGTCTTTCTTAGGAGCCCCCAGGTAAGTCTTCATTGCACACCCCAGGGATGTCGTTTCCAACCCCCACACCCCGTTGTGTAGTTTGATTATATTGTGCGTATATGTTAGCATTTTCTTTCACAATTCACTTTGTGGGTTACTAATAAAGCAATGCTCTGGTTTATTGTGAGATTTGTGACCATGTTAATTGTGGGCCCTATACGAATAAATTTGGTGATGTCATCGCTTAAAAATGTAAGCTTTCTGTTGCATTCTTGAATTTTCTCAGTTTGCAAAATACGGATAAAATATTCAGCTATGGATCAAACTCATCAGAGTCTAACTCCTCCCGTCTTTTTTCTAGAATTCTCACACTGGGCTAACGCATGGACTAATGGGTAGGCTAAAGAACGTATTTAGAGGTGCGTATTTGTAAGCGTAATCACAAATTTATATAGCTCCCCTTCAAGAGATACTCATCAGAGGAGCTCCTGACCTAACGAGGGAAAACCCAGGATCGAACATAATGGGTTTCAGGCGCTTACGGAATAGAGGTGAAGAAATATCTTGGAGCTCATGTCGTAAGATGCTAGGCAACCTACTCCAGAATGTTAGCACATGAACGACGATCTGCATTGGCTTCCCAGTCACTTTTAGTACGCGCTTGTCGTTAAAGTGGTAAGTATTAGTAGACGAGGTCTGAATATAACTTGATGGATTCCAACTTCGGAGAGACAGACAGACAGACAGACAGACAGAGACAGACAGACAGACAGACAGACAGAGACAGAAAGAGAGAGAGAGAGAGAGAGAGAGGAGAGAGAGAGAGAGAGAGAGAGAGAGAGAGAGAGAGAGAGGAGAGAGAGAGAGAGAGAGAGAGAGAGAGATCTACGCTCAGAGTCACTCACATCGCTGACTCTTTTGCTCTCGACGACGAATGTTATAGACGTATCCTTTCTCGAGTTTGGCAAGACTTATTAATCCTCTCGCTTCACGATGCAGATCGGATCGATGCTGGTCTTGAATCGAGCGACGGACGGAAGGTTCAGATGTGATTTACCAGATGCTTACCAGAGAGCGTATCGACCAGTCTCTCTCTCTCTCTCTCTCTCTCTCTCTCTCTCTCTCTCTCTCTCTCTCTCTCTCTCTCTCTCTCTCTCTCTCTCTCTCTCTTTTTCTCTTCTCTCTCTCTCTCTCGCTCTCTCTCTAGGTATATCTCTGTCTCTGCTGTCTCAGTTCCTGCATTGTTTAGACTCGGGTCGGCATTGCGACCACACACTCCGGTGCCGACTCACTCTTCGACTCATTGACCGCTTCGGGTCCACGAACCCAGCACTGGTTTCTTTATCTACAGTGTATACTCTCCTCGCTCTATCCTAAGGTTTCCCCTTACATCTTTTCGTCCGTAGGTACATTTCGTAACTCATCCAACACAAGAATTCACTGTATATCGGTAGCCCCAGTCTCCGTACGCTACTGAGTTTATACCCCAGGCGCGGCTTCTCCGTTTTAGGAATAGAGCAATGGTATTAGTTTCAGTGTTTAACGACGTCTTATGCCTGCCAGGGCCGTGGACATCGCCGTCCTTCTTTCTCCAGGCTTTGGACTGGCACTACCAGGGGCTATATTCAACAACCTTCGTTATGTCCGCCTCTCATAGTTGTGTCGCATGGCCGAGGCTACTTAATTACCCTGTGCTTCATCAAACGATAGCGCTCGCACTTAGGAGATCCTCACTACTAGCGACGATTTGTTTTGAGGTCGCCCTAATTAGGTACACTATTGGCTTAACGCGTCAGCCGGCTTCTCTTTGATCGAACGGAGGCCTTAGGGCAATTAATTAAGGCACTTATTGGACGATGGTCGAAGAGCTGCTGAGAAGTAATAAGGAATTAAACTATTATGTAATTCGTTTAGTGTCTAAAATAACATTACTATTGATCTTGGAATGTGCTTTAGAAACCTTGTGGCTTGTCCGCCACAGATGGAGTAATTACTGTTTTAACGTTTCAATTAGCGTATATGGACTAACGGGTGGACTAATGGAGGAGTCAGGCGGACTAACGTATGGACTAATGGATGGACTCACAGACTGACCAAGGGATCAGTTACCGAAGTGGTTAACGTATGGACTAAGAGAAGGTCTAACACATAAACACGTACGTTTAGATGCCGATGGATTTATCAGCAGATAAATGACGGATAGTCCATCTAACAATTGGACTAATAGGTCTAATGGGCGAAAGATAGGCTAGCCAATCAACCGATGGCTAAACAAACGGACGAACTGTTAAGGCAAAGATGTCGAATCGGCGAGGGAACTTAAGGACCGTTTAACAGCGCACAGATCTCTCAACAAAACCAAATTGGAGAACTAAATGGAGACGGACAAACGTTCGAACTGAGACCAACTAATGCTCGCCGAATGTTCCCTTCGGACTCATCGACGCACTTCAACCTCGCCTAATCATATCCGAAGGCGGCAACGGCAACAAAAGAGGCGGAAGGCGGCAACGGCATCAAAACAGGCGCTACGTAAAACGCGGGTCAATGCCGCATACGGCAGAGGTCAGCTCTGATCTTAGTAAGCTGTTTTTCTTCTTCATCATCGTCGTCGTCGTCTTCGTCTTGCGAACCTGCTGTTCCGATATATCCGATGACAGGCATAGATCTGCTGCCTCAGCCGCTGGCTGCTTAGCTGTTGGCTGGTCAGCCTCCGCTGCCGGCGACGGCTGATCGATGACCGATCGGATGACCGGCCCGCTTTAGTCGCCGGTTTTATCACGTACGCGACAGCTGCGCACACCTCTGCTGCACCATCGACGACGCCGGTAAATCCGCCAACAAGATGGCGGTCGTTAGGGGGCGGGGCATCGACTGCTTTTTGCGGAAAGTCGCATCGGGTGGAGAACGGATTAGTGTAAGATATAGCCTACCACCAAATGGAAACGAGTGTTTATTGTTGAATCTAATTGAAGATGCTGGAATGAGGACAACGAATTTAATGTCGCTCCAGTTGAGGCCAAGGTCAAGGTGGTTAATATTCGCCTCGTGTCTTTTTGACCTTGAGAATGTTCATGTAGCCATCTCTGCACACAATCACAACATCTATAGTATAATCGGTAATTACTCTTTGCATGCGCTAATTTTCCCCCTTTGATACAACGAAGACTTCATTGGTTAATTTGCGTTTGCCGATTGTCATTGGACAGGCAAACGGATCCACTGATTTGTGTTAGGATTGGTACCGACGGATGCTCCCTGATGACATCAGAGCAACTAGGCTCCGTGGCTGAGATAAGGATGACTGCTATTCATGCCGCTAGATGCCCTTGCTTTAATCGCGCTCTAAACTTGTCGATGTCGAAGGCCTCTAGGCTCTTCCGTTTAGAGTATTATAGGTATCATTACGAAGCTGTGCCTTTCTCTACCGCTTTAGCCAAGTGAAACCTTATTCTTATTCATATTGTAGGTGCCCAGTTCAGACTTGTTGTCATTGAGACCAAGGTCTTGGTCTCGACTCTCGAGTGCACTCGAGTTCGTTTTTAAAAGTCTTGGTCTTGGTCTTGGTCTTGAGACCAAAAGTCTTGGTCTTGGTATTGAGGTTCAAAGTCTTGGTCTTGGTCTTGGTCTTGGTGTTCAAAGTCTTGGTTTTTCAAGACCAAGACCAAGACCGGCTGTCAATATGAAGAGTCATTTATCAAAACTCAAGAATTTTAAAATTTATCAAGCCTGTTTGCATCATAGCCAACGACAAATACCTACGGACGGATACAAGTCTTGTTGGTCAGGAAAACCCATCGGCAGCAGCAACTAAGTTATGCTGTGTTTCCCGGAAGCCTTGCCGAGACTTTTCCTGAAGCCAGACGGTCTGATAAAACATGGGAGGATTTCAAAAGGCTCACGATTTGAACATTTAGGCCTACACCCAGTGCTTGAAAAGCTACTGTGTGTGCCAGCGACTTCAGCACATGTAGAACGTATTTTTTCACATGGAGGAATTTTTAGGAGGCCCCACAAGGCACGTCTTGGTCAGAAAATTCTGAGCGAATTGGTTTTTATAAAATACAAAAGGCATTTGGAATAACATTTTGCATGAAGAGCTTTTGTAAATACGAATTCGGAATTCTATGCAGTCTGTATTTAAAGTTAATTTGCCTGAATAAAATAAGACTCACGTTTTCATTAAAATAGCGACAATTTTTTTTGTATGGAAAAGAAGTCTTCGCCTGAATGTGATTTTTTTGGTCTCGGTCTTGGTCTTGAGGTTCAAAGTCTTGGTCTTGGTCTCGAGGTTCAAAGTCTTGGTCTTGGTCTCGAGGTTCAAGGTCTTCGTCTTGGTCTTGAGGTTTAAGGTCTTGACAACAAGACTGGCCCAGTTAAAGGGAGTGTACGAAACCCGCTGGGTGGAGAGATCGGAATCACTGATGCAGTTTCGTGATCAACTAGTGAAAATAATTGAACAACTAGAATACATATCGGACTGGAATGATACAACCAGGGTGGAAATTGTCGGGGGTTTGGGGTTCAACCCCTAGTCTTTCTTAGGACCCCACAGTTAAGTCTTCATTGCAGACCCCGAGGGGGTTCATTTCCAACCCCCTCAGTTGTTCTAGTGTGACTCAGCATTATTTGACTCTGAGTCTCTGACAAAGAGAAGAAATTTTCCATGAATGCATTTTTGAATTTTCTCAACAAAAGATTTGATTTTGATTCGAGTCTGACTTGCAAAACTGCTAGCGTTGAAATCAGCTGCTTTCAAATTTCGTTGACTTCAGTTGCAAAATACGGATAAAATGTTCAACCCCCACCTCCAGTCTTTTTTTTCTACAATTCCCACACTGGATATAACTTCTTCTTCTCTCTTCTTTTTTCTCTTCTATCAGTTTTCCGACGATGAGGCTCTTATGAAGTTTCTCCATAGTGTTCTGTCCCTGATAGTTTCGCGCACCATGGTTAAGTCCGTGCCTTTGCTCTTCAAGTCTTCCTTGACATTGTCCATCCACGTTTTTCGTGGTCTCCCTCTACTTCTCTCTCCCTCGATCTGCCCATGTAGGGCTGCGACTGGTAATCTGCTGTTATCCATCCTTTCTACATGGCCAAACCACCTGAGTCTTCTTTTTTGTATCTTTTCATCTCTGCGCCCAACTCCTTTCTTGTTGTTGTATTTCTGATTCTTTCCCTTCTGCTTCTGCCCCTAATTCTCCTCAGCCAACTCATCTCTTTTACCAATAGTCTTCTTTCATCTTCTCTCTTCAAGCACCAACATTCTGATCCATATAGCAACACTGGTTCCACCAAGGCATGGCATAGTCTCATCTTGGTTCCGATGGAGATGTTTTTTGTCTTCCACATTTTGTTCAATCCTCCGAATGCCGCGCAGGCTAATCCACATCTTCTTTTGATGTCTTCTGTGCAGTTGCCATCTTCCGTTTAGACAATCAGCATGTTAATTGCAATGAAGAATTTTCCACCATATTTGTTACAGCTTTGTATCTTTTGACCAAATTTAGATGTTACAATTGAGCTACTGGATATAACAGCATCTTCTAAATCGAAGATATTGCTACTTGCCATACATAATGTCGAGTTTGTAGTAGCACTGCAAACTGTCGGTTTTTCGTTTTGTCTACCGCTTAGCAGATTGTTCCAGAAGAAAACTCTGGACTTAACTGGTTTGCCGTCTATGTCACCGATCCGTATTCAGAAATCAGCATGTTAATTGCAATGAAGAATTTTCCACCATATTTGTTACAGCTTTGTATCTTTTGACCAACTTTAGATGTTACAATTGAGCTACCTCGATAACTCTGAAGAGGCAAACGAATAGAGCTAATATTCCATGCTCAACACCGGAAGAGTATTATTGGAGATCAATCTATATTCCTATGTTGGATTCAGTCACACGTGCTTTAGATACGAGATAGGCCTATTCTGCTGAAACCTTGTCAACTTGCGAATTTATATGCTTGTTGCCAAAAAGCATCTTGAACTTATACGCGGATCTATCGCTGTCATCGACAGTGAAGAGCTTTTATAGTAGTTATGGTTATCTAATAAATGCATAACCTGGACTGAAATCTGCTCTGCTACCTGAAATTCGGCTCTAGAAAGAAAAGTGGCTAAGGTCATCGAAGAACACAAGTGTAGCTATTCCAATATCCCTGGAGGAAGCTTTGCAGAACTGTGATGAAGATTGAAGACCTATGTTCGTTAGTTAACTCACTTCTGAGAATTCTTCTAACGTTAGCGGTCAGCGTTGCATCAGCTGAGAGGAGCTTCTCTACATTACGTTTGCTAAAAACATGATCGAGAAACCAATGAGGTCAGGAAGGTTGACCGGTTTAACCCTCCTGAACGCTCATCGAGAAATTGAAGTAGATGTGGACATAATAGTGATTGATCGCTTTGCGAAGATTGGAACAAAAGCTTGGAATTTGTGTTGTAACATGTTTAACGGTTGATAAAATATTAAATTGGTAAGCCACGTTAATTTTAATATAATTATTTGATCGTGGACGTCCATGAAATTGCTCCTCCCCAAAAGAAAAAGTCTAGATCCGCCTCTGTCACGCATTCGCATTCGCATACTCTTTATACAATTAAAAATACGATTCTGACTCGAAGTTAGACATTATGGAAAGGTCCCTCACGTTGTCGTTCATAGTGAACGAAAGCAGAGGAGATCTCTACAAGATCTGCGATCAAATAAAAGAGAGCAATACAGTCACCGTGTGAATCATTGTTCCGAGCCATGAGATGTTCCGATTTCAGTTTCTTGTGCTGACTTCGAGGTTGGCTTTGCTTTCACGTTGGCCATATATCTAAAGTTGACCTTCGATATAGACTTTTTATATTTGATTTGCTGAAAACGCCCTTTAACTTTAAATTACCATAGGATCGAAAGCACAAGTAACTGAATTTAATTTACCTCGTGTCTTCACTTCATATCTTGACTTCGAAGTTGGCTTTACTTTCATGTTGGCCATAATATATCTAAAGTCGACCTTCGTTCTGGATTTTTTCATATCTTAATTTGCTGAAAAGAAATTGAAAACCCATTCGACTTTAAATTACCATAGGATGGAAAGCACAAGAAACTGAATTTAAATTACCTCGTGACTTCACTTCACATCTTGACTTCGAAGTTGGCTTTACCTTCATGTTGGCCATATATCTAAAGTTGACCTTCGATCTGGACGTTTTATATTTGATTAGCTGAAAATGCCCTTCAACTTTAAATAACCATAAGATCTAAAGCAGAAGAAACGGAATTTAAATAACCTCGTGACTTCACTTCACATCTTGACTTCGAAGTTGACTTTGCTTTCATGTTGATCGTATATCTAGAGTTGACCTTCAATCTGGATTTTTCATATTTTGATTAGCTGGAAATTCCCTTCAACTTTAAATTAGGCCCTACTATAAAATGGAAAGCACAAGAAACTGAATTTAACTTACTGCATGTCTTCACTTCATATCTTGACTTCGAAGTTGGCTTTGCTTTCATGTTGGCCATAATATATCTAAAGTTGACCTTCAATCTGGACTTTTTAATATCTTAGTTTACTGAACAGAAATTTTAAATTACCATAAGATCGAAAACAGAAGAAACTGAATTTAAGTTACCTCGTGTCTTCACTTCATATCTTGACTTCGAAGTTGGCTTTGCTTTCATGTTGACCGCACACCTGAAGTTGACCTTCGACTCTGGATTTTTCATATTTTTATTTGCTGAAACCGCCATTGAACTTTAAATTACCATAGAATGGAAAGCACAAGTAACTGAGTTTAACTTACCTCGTGTCTTCACTTCATATCTTGACTTTCGAAGTTGGTTTTGCTTTTATGTTGGACATAATATATCTAAAATTGACTTCGATGTGGATTTTTCATATCTTAATTTGCTGAAAAGAAATTGAAAACCAATTCAACTTTAAGTTACCATAGGATCTAAAGCAGAAAAAAAGAATTTAAATTACCTCGTGACTTCACTTCACATCTTTACTTCGAAGTTGACTTTACTTTTATGTTGGCCATATATCTAAAGTTGACCTTCGATATGGACTTTTTATATTTGATTAGCTGAAAATGCCCTTCAACTTTAAATTACCATTAAATCGAAAGCAGAAAAAAAATAATTCAATTTAAATTACCTCGAGTCTTCACTTCACATCTTGACTTCGAAGTTGGCTTTGCTTTCATGTTGACCGCATACCTAAAGTTGACCTTCGACTCTGGATTTTTCAGATTTTTATTTGCTGAAACTCCCTTCAAGTTTAAATTATCATAGGATCGAAAGCACAAGAAACTGAATTTAACTTACCTCTTGTCTTCACTTCAATCTTTGTCTTCGAAGTTGGCTTTGCTTTCATGTTGGCCATATATCTAAAGTTGACCTTCGATATGGACTATTTATATTTGATTAGCTGAAAATGCCCTTCGACTTTAAATTACCATTAAATCGAAAGCAGAAAAAACGGAATTTAAATTACCTCGTGACTTCACTTCACATATAGACTTCGAAATTGGCTTTGCTTTCATGTTAACCGTATATCCAAAGTTGACCTTCGATCTGGACGTTTTATATTTGATTAGCTGAAAATGCCCTTCAACCTTAAATAACCATAAGATCTAAAGCAGAAGAAACTGAATTTAAATTACCTCGTGACTTCACTTCACATCTTGACTTCGTAGTTGGCTTTACTTTCATGTTGACCGCATATCTAAAGTTGACCTTCGATCTGGATTTTTCATAAGTTGATTTGCTGAAAACCTCCTTCAACTTTAAGTTACCATAAGATCAAAGCAGAAGAAACTGAATTTAAAATACCTCATGTTTTCTCTTCACATCTTGATTTCGAAGTTGACTTTGTTTGATGTTGACTACACTAAAGTTGACTTTCTGCATTCTTTTTATTTGCTGAAAACATCCTATAACCTTCAACCCGATTTTTCTAGAGTATGATCTCTGCATAGCTTCACTCTGAAACAATAAATTGAAAACTGTCAGTGTTTTAGTTGGCGGAAATGTTTGGGGTTCAACCCCTAGCTCTTCTGCTAAGTAACTGAAAAGATGTTGAGAAGTCAAGTCTTTATCCTCAGCTCTCTTATGGCATCATTGGTCTGTCTCTTACGGCAGGGAATGTGAAAAATGTTATTTCTTCGCCCAAAGCTGGCAGGTATGGTGCTTTGTACAAAGCCACTGGACTACCAACGAAAATAAGTTACAAAACATATATCTCAAAATATTCGCCAACAAAAGTGCAAGAGTTCTGTAATACCGTTTTCTGTTCTTTTTTTATAAGCGCCCATTAAGATGTGTGATCATTTTGAATTCTTTTGCCCGATGTACTAAAGATTCCTACGGGACTTAAAATGGCTACGGATAATTGTTTCTGTCTGGGTTGGCTAAGGCTCGTCAAGTTCTGCAGGGAGAAAATGCTTCGAAAGGCCATTATATATATGCTACATTAAGTCGTTGGATCGTAAATGATAACCTTTGAGAGGAAACATCCTGGAAAAGATGGCATGTTTCTCTAAAGTATCAAGATACATGGGAGAGAAGGCGCCCAAGATCCTTTATAAAATCGAGAACGGCTTTGTTAACAGGGTGAAGAGTTTCGAAGACCATCGGAACAAAATGATACTGTAGCCGGAGTAGGTTGTAAATGGATACTTTCCTGGATGCCACTGGTTCTGCGGTCCCACCGGACGAATGAGATGTAGCAGCCAAGTATGAAGTATGAAGACGCCACGGTGTCGCCCGAGATCAAATTATGGCCATCGCTCCATCGAGTCTTTTGCCGTCAGTTCTAGATAGGCCAGTTGATTTTTTGATCGTGGGGAACCAGCACGAGCCAGGCTTCGACAGATTAAGTTGTTGAAGATGGCATGCCGCGCGAAGCGATCGGGACCCAAGCTGCAAGATAGGGAGTGCCGTAGCGATGGGTGCTCCAGCGGTGCCATGGAACAAAGAAATACTATTCCTCACTTATCCTTTCCAGCGCCTTCAGCCCAAGACATCTCTGGAAAGCTATCAACACTGTCCTTCATCGCAAATCTCCCTCCCCACTGCCTAGTTTCCTTCCCTTCTTCTCTATTGCTGATACCTCCTGTTTATTTTCTCTGAAAAAATCTCATCCCTTCGCCTGACATTACATTCTCTTCTAGACACACACTCCCTACCTGCTCCAGCACTGATTCACCTCCTTCTCTCAAACCTACTCCTCCTACCTCTCAGTCATCGCTCCCAATTCTTTCTCCCGCCTCCGAAACAGAAGCGTCACTCCTCCTAAACTCTTTTCCCAACAAGCAATGCGAACTTGATCCTATCCCCACCTCTCTTCTAAAAGACTGTGCCTCTGTCCTCGTTCCTGTAATTACCAAAATTATCAATCCCTCACTCTCTACCGGCGACTTCCCAATGGCCTTTGAGCACTCTTTAGTCACTCCCCTTCTCAAAGACTATATAGCAAATCTTGATATGGAAACCTATCTAACTACAGTCCCATCTCCAATCTTTCTATCTAAGTTAACCGAAAGAATAGACCTTGCTCGGCTAAACGACTACCTCTCTTCTAATTCACTTCTTAACCCCCACCAATATGGATTCACTAAACACGGCTCCACAGAAACTATACTTGTGTCTCTAGACAAAAAACAGGTCTCTGCCGTCAGCCATCAGCAAGTCTTCTGCCTCTGTCCTCTCGATATTTCCGCCGCATTTGACATCATCGATCACAGTCTCCATCTTAAACGACTATCTTCTTAGTTTGGCGTCTCTGGCACTGCTCTACACTGGTTCCAGTCCTACATGCCTTCCCGATCCTTCTCTGTTAAAGCCTCCAGCCACTGCTTGCAACCCCCCTCTCCTGTGGTGTCCCTCAAAGCTCCCTCCTGGGTCCACTCCTCTTCATCCTGTATACTACAACTTTAAGCCATCTTATAAAATCCTCCTCTGTTGACCACCATCTTTACACAGATGACACCCAACTCTACATATCCTTTTCCCCAAGCTCTTTTACCACCTCCATCACACAACACTCAACGTGGTTAACCTTATCTCACAGTGGATATCATCCAATCTCCTCTGCCTTAACCCTTCCAACACTGAATTCATCATCCTAGGCATTCCTGACCAAATCAGGAAAATTACCGACCCTTCCATGCACCTATCTGCAGACTCGTCTTCTCTTACCTTCACCTCTGACGCCAAGTCCGGAATCTTGGTATTACTTTTTATCCACATCTCTCCTCTAACCACAGCTCCAACCTCTCGCGATCCTGCTTCATGGACATTCGTGACCTCCGCCGCATCTGGCCCATGCTCGACCTCAAAACTGCCACCACCATTGCTACCTCGATTGTTCATTCAAAGCTTGATTATTGCAAATCCCTCTTCCTCAACCTTGAATACACCCAAATCTTCAACTTATTAAAAAACTCAATTGCCAGAGCTGTCACTAGAACACCCACACATCATCATTTGACTCCCAGTCTCAAATCACTCCATTGGCTAAAAATCCCAGAGCGAATTCAGAGCAGTCATGGGCAATAGTTAACTAAAAAGTTGCTAACTTTTAGTTCAACCAAAAAAATTTAGTTAAGGATGAAGTTTAACTTTTAAAAAATAGTTTAGTTAAAACCATAGTTTAACTAAAAAAATTTAGTTTCTAACTAAAAAGTTTAACTAAAAAGTTTAACTAAAAAATCAGCAATACGCAACTATTTTCCGCAATGAACATTGAACACTGTCAACAACTCAACGCGAAACTTATTGATTAACACTGCATGGTTTTAGCATGGTTTTAGCATGGTTTTAGCATTAACAGCCTGTATTTTCAAATTCAAATTCAAATTCATACACTACTATTCCCTCAGGTAACGTCTCTTCCTCTTTTAAGTTTCTTAAAACTTGCTTTTTCTCTCGGGGTCTCTCGCACTGGGAGCGCTTCTGAATGGCCCTCCCGCTAGAAGCGCTTTATAAATATCCAAATACAATACAATACAATACAATACAGTATGCCTGTAACTGTATGCTAGAACAGTACACATTGCATAGTTTGAAGGTGAAATTGTCGTTGACGCTCTGCAGCAGTTACTGTAACTATTACAGTTCACTTAGCCTCTGTTATTGTGAAAATGTTTGTCGTAAAAAGTTGGAAAAAGTTTAACCTTTTTTTTAGTTTAGTTAATTAATTTCCAAAATTAGTTGCCCACTTTAGTTAAACTATATTTTTAGTTGGAAAATAGTTTTAGTTTAACTAAAAAAGCTTAGTGCCCATCACTGTTTCAGAGTACACTCCATTGGCTAAAAATCCCAAGTATATACTCCTACTACTACAATGACTCATCTGATCCTCAGCCTTCCAATTATTCCCGCCCTAAACGACATCCGCGTTGACAGCTGCTCTGCCTCCTCTCTTGATCTGGCCCCCTGGAAACCGGACCTCTTTTGCACTGCTCTATGGAAAACCTCCTTTGATTTGATTTGGCCTTCTGCAAAATGGACGCGGATTTCTTTTTGGATTACTCTCTGGAAACACCCTCTGATTTGACGTAGCGCTCGTGCCCTGCGCTTGGCCTTCGAGTGGCGCTTTATAAGTTTGGAGATTACGATTACGATTACGGTTAACCATTTGGCTAAAACAATGTCTGTTTTTCTCACCGTCCTGCAGCCGGCTCCTTTGAAAGTCCTTTCCTTCGAATATTTCGTTTACAAAAGATTTTCATACCTTCTAATATCGACCATCTGTCGATTTTTTGTTTCTGAACATCAGGCTTGTCGTTTCAGCTTAAAATGCGTAGAAAAGAAATTTAAAATCGAAATTTTCGGTTATTGAAAATCTGAAACTAAACTGTCTATAGCGAAAAGTCTTTGCCATGGCAAAAGAATTTACGTCATCAGCAGCCTTTTCGTTACATTATGACGTCATCAATCAGTATCTATTCACGGCAATGGTGTAGATTACGTGCATATTAATTTCATTTTTTGGGTGACTGCAACACTAATCTTTTTATGACACAGCAGCGTCGTTAAACAGAAACTGCCGCTGCTACTATTACAACTAATACCACCACCACCACCACCACTACTACTACTACTACTACTACTACTACTACTACTACTACTACTACTACTACTACTACTACTACTACTACTACTACTACTACTGCTGCTGCTGCTGCTGCTGCTGCTGCTGCTGCTACTGCTACTGCTACTGCTACTGCTACTATTACTACTACTACTACTACTACTACTACTACTACTACTACTACTACTACTACTACTATCACCCCTAACACTGCTAGCTCTACCTCTATCTCTACTACTACTACTACTACTACTACTACTACTACTACTACTACTACTACTACTACTACTACTACTACTACTACTACTACTACTACTACTACTACTACTACTACTACTACTACTACTACTACTACTACTACTACTACTAAAGTCATCTTCATCACCACTACTACTGCAACATGATATACGTGAACAAGTCAATCCTTGAAAATCGATTCGCGTCGTTATCTTTGGAATCTGGCATTCTATCACTAGAAAAGCACGAGACCTTTAGAATTAAAATAACTAAACTTACTCTTCTTTAGGTCCTAAGAGTAGTAAAAGTATTCAGCGTTCAGCGACAAGTAACAGTTGCCAGTGTCGTCGACGACGTCCCTGCCCTATTTATTAATAAGAACAAGGGTCCTTACTTTAAAAAAAGTGGATCGGAAGAGAAATTATCTGCCTGTCGCAACCCATATTTGACGTCACAGTTACGTCACAGTTACGACAGGCGTGATCGCCATGCTCAGCTCGGCTACGGGTCAGAGGTTAAAGGGCGGAGGTCAGTGACCTTGTGTGGGATAACTATAGGTTGGGATGGACCAACTGGGCGTTGGACCGCGAATGAATGAATGATCGACTAAGGTCCGAGACACGTGACCGTAATAACTTCCTGTCGAAAGTCTATTCTAAAGAAACTGATCGTTGATCAATCTAACAGAATTAGGTTGATCGCAGCATATATTCGTCGAGGCAGACAAAATACGCGCACGCCATTCTGTACAGACCAGCGATATAGGCTGCATAAATGATTATGAATGCATGTTGTGTAATGTAGCATAATGCGATTTAATATAATGTTATGTATGTATGAATGTATATGCATGTATGTATGTATGTATGTATGTATGTATGTATAGTTTGCATAGATACAAGCTGTTTAGTTGTAGAGGTGGTCAGGTCTACTTTGACGTATGTTGCGTCAACTGCTATACTTGAGATGATTAAGTCATATCTCACGGCCACACGCCTAAGTGTGTATGTATGTTTATTGCATGTGTTGGAGGTAGAGCAATTTGGACGATACGCAGACCGGGTAATTGAGACGTGTCAAACGGAAGTGGAGAACGTAAGTGGAATGGCGAACCGGAAGCAGAGTCCTGACTTGACGGACAGAGGGACATGGAATCGGACTGGTCTTCGCCTTGTAGGGCCAGTTAAGTTCTTTTTCGAAGGGATCTGTCCGCTGGTGGATGAGACGAACGTAGAAGAAGTTGCCCGAGTTCTCTGCAGGGTCCGGTTGATGGTGATTTAGGCCCTCTACGTTTGTGAAATATTCATTGTATGTTATTTATTTTCTTGTCAGTTATGACAAGGGAAGGGGCTCTGTAAATACATTGTGAATAATATGTAAATCGAACCATTGAAATTGGAGACTGGGATTTATTGTTAAATATTTTATAAGCAAATTCGTTACGGGTATGTATTTATGTATGCATTCATGTGTGTATGTATGTATCTATTTATGTATGTATGTATCATGTATGCGTGCGGAGGGACGGGTTCAAGCTTCCTCTGAAATGGTTACTCCATACGGACTTTGAGCAACAGCTTCACTCGCAACTGCTTAGCATCATCGATTCCCAGTCTTGAGCGAAACAGTGACAGCCATAGGCGTAATTTGTGGGGGGTACGAGGGGTACCCGTACCCTCACTTTTTGGACTGGAAGTACCGTACCCCCCCACTTTTGAACAATGCCAATGAATATTTTATTATTGTGCCTTCCCAGAGGTCGCAGCCTCAGTCTTGTAACTTTGGTCTAGAAATTGGTACCCCCACTTTCTAGACCAAAGTTACGCCCCTGGTGACAGCCTAAGCTGTAAGGACCGTGAAGATTAAATGCCCGATAATTCCTTTTAAGAACATCCCACAGTCACTATTTCAAGTCTAAAGTTAATTGATTTTTATTAGTTAGCAACACAGTGCGAAACAATATAAACAGATTAATAATAGACAAAACTCATCAATTTTTTTACTTTTTGGTGGCAACGTGTTGACGTGTCAGGTGCCTGGTCTCAGTGGTCAAATTTTCACGTAGAAATTGTTTTAGAAAAATAGCAAGCAGAAAGTTTCTTTAAAAAATCGGGGAGGGGAACAACTTTACTACGTCCCCCTCACAGTTAAAGGTGGGGGACTTGACCCCTCGATCCCTGGGATCGCCGTCCCTGAAATTAAATACAGGTTCGTCTTAAGAAGGTTTTCAGTGTCAGACACATACAACCCTTCCAAAGTTCTGTGAGTTGCCCCACCCAATGTGATTTTCTCCTTCCGTGGCTACGCGCCAACAGTGTACCACGTCACCACGCGCGAGCGATTTCCGCATTTAGTCGTTGCATAGTCTGGTATCAGGAACCGCCGGAAGTGGCATATATTATGGCGGCGTAAGGTCGCAGACTATATGGCGGGTGACGAGCACAGATTAGGAATCATACGCACTTGGACGCTTCCGGTCGAACGTTTCCTGACCCGCAAGAACTTATATAGCGCAAGGTCACCGACTCGAAATCGGAAACTGCAGCAGCAACACGCCATCACGCGATTGATGGATGTTATCCGGACGAAGTAATGGCGGTCGGTGCGCGTTCTCCGAAAGGCGGGAAAGCGTCGAATGGTTCTTGACTTACGCCGAACAAAACGAGCTGAATCATGTAACATTCCATTGGAACGTGACTTTGTGATCTTTGCTGTAATCATTAGCCGTGTGTTTGTGCATCCATTCCTCGCCTTATAGGCGGATTTAATCTGTGTGCGCGTGCGTTGATATGAAACATATTATTGGACCTATTTGTAGATCTCATATATGCTACACCGTATATCATACGCGTCATTTGTATGAGATAATGTTTCATATCGTCGGGCTTTCCATTGGGGTGTCGACTTCTGATGTATGTACGCCATTGTGGTGGGTCGTGCATTGGGCCTACTGGTCGAGCCACAATCGATAGAGTCGATGACTGCACATCTAAGCCTTGTGACGTCGGTTCCAGTGTTATTTCAGTCCAGAAATCATTTTTATTTTAGTTTTTATTTAGTTCAGTATCAGTCATTTCAGTTTTATTTTTATTTTTGATAATCATTTTAGTTTTAGTTTAGTTTCTAGTCATCAAATCGGTTAGTTTTAGTTTAGTTGTTATTCATCAAATCATTTGAGTTCTAGTTTTAGTCTTGAAAGAGTAAATTAACATCTACTTTCAACCGCTGCAGCCAAGGTTCGAATCCCGTGTCCCTTGTGTGTAATCGATATGGATCGCGCTGTCCATCTCTCAAAGGAAATCGTCTTGATATGGATATCTCCTTAATAAAACCACTGCATATTCTGCAAACAAAAGACCAGGCGGCCGATAATTGTTGATATAGGCCTATACAGGCGTGTCAGTAATGGGTAACTTTAAGTTAACCTAAACCACCCTTACCTTATTTTCTTCGTAGGTCTATATTTTAATTTACCCTTTTTTGCTAGCCTTAACTTAATTTATCTTACTTTACGTGCCTTAGTCCACTTGGGCCATACATCTTGTGGACAATGTGGGGCGCAGAAATTCCAATTTAACTGTTGCAATTGTTCAGCAGCCGCCTAACATGTAGAGAAATCGAGATTCACAGACAATGTTACGCAAACAATTAAAGGGACGACACAAGAGCGACACGTTGTTGAAGGGAAGCAATAATGTGATAGCTGATAGCTGATGGGACTCGGAGAGAATGCAACTCAACAGCGGATGTTTACGACATGCGCGCCGTTCAACTGCGTCGCCGCCAAAAATTCTAACAAAATAGAAACGCGTATTTATTTTCTTTCAAGATTTCAATATCGTTCTCGTTTTCATTTCGTTTTACATCCAGTGCTCGAAATGGAAAATTTTACGAAACGGAACGCTAGTCAAAGATATGGGAGCATTCACGTTAATTTCATAGTATTTTCCACAATAATTCATTTGACGAACCGGAACGGAACGCTAATTCATTTTGACGAACCGGAACGGCGTTTCGAGCACTGTTTACATCAAATCTTTTTCGTTTTTATTTAGTTTTATCTCACAATTTCTTTCTAGTTCACGTTTTCGTTTTCGTGAACGATTGATAATCTTTTTAGTTCTCGTTTTAGTTTCGTTCTCGAAATTAACACTCTTTTACATAGTTTCATATAGATCGTCCATGTTTGGTCCTTAAAAATTCACGCAAATACGTCGTTGGAATGGAAAGCATCAGTGACGAGATTGGACAGAGTGGTCCATTGGTTTGAACATGCGTGTTCTAACCTCCTCTCAGTCGGTTGCTATAGGAACGTTGAGCAAATCCTTCACCGTAATCGTAATCGTACTTGAAAGCTAAACACTGGGCACCAGTTTATTCGCAAGCGCTGCGTCATGTCAGATGGATTGCGAACAGATACCACGTGAAGGTCACTGACGATTACGATATAAATGTTCAGCGCCATCGATTAATTCTTTGCTGTTAGATAGTGACCTTAACTGCATCACCGATTTTGTTTGGTTGAAAGCGTGTGGCTGTAGGCAGGTTCACGTGGTTTAGTTCTATTTGCGATATAGAAAAGAGTAAGTAAGTATATTCCTTATTAACCAATTGCTAATCGCACTTTGGTGTACAGATGTTTAATAAACACAGTTAAAAGCATATGACATCCTAACAATATGCCTAAATATTTTGCGCATCAGGCTGTCGGCGGGGGAGGGGTCATGCGGTCAAGAGGACGAGGACGGAGGGTGAATAGTAGGTTGGTTTGGTTGGAGGTAGTAGCTGGTGCAGGACGTGGCCCAGGTCCGTCAGGACAGTCTCAAAGAGGCGAGTGTCGAAGTTATCACAGAGTTGTTCAAGCGATGAGTAGTTCTCGAACATCTCGGGGAGGTAATGAAGGCGTATCAGTCGAAATCAGGAGAAGTTCGTTGATCATTAGCCATCGATTGGTGGCTAGTGGCATTAGTTGGTCAGTTACTGTTTAACGACTCTCATCACAAAGATTATCAGCGTCACCCTCTTCCAGGCTAAGGACTGGCACTACCAATGTACCAGCAGTGAAGGAGTTGAATGCCGTAATACAATAGGAGACGCTAATTAAATAAGTACTTACATAATAATAGTTGATCAATTCGACCAAATGTCGACACTCTGCATGCATTGGAATCCGTTTAGAAGAAGAGACGAATGTCTTAGCAAGAATGCACTTTCTACAGTTATTTTCACGAACCCTGGCTCTGTGGTAGTGATCTTTAACGCCTGATTTTGTAGCGTCTAAACTATCGATGAATAACGTCTATACAGCATACACAGAGGCAGAAAACCACCGGAGGGGTGGAGACTGGGTGTCGTCCGTCTCCCCAATCCCGCAATCTCCAGTGGATTGGGTTAGATGCCATGAATGCACACGATGGTGGTTTATGGTACGCGCACGAACACGCGCGCAAACATGTACACATCTAAACACAGCTGCAAAAGTACATATGCAGTTGGTGAGAGAAGTCAATCCTATGGCCTCGTGGCAACTTCACAGTATGAGAATACAATAAACCAACGCAATAATCCTGCTAGCAGCTGTGCCACTCATCTGCTGTCCTTCATTTATCCTTCATCCCTTCATTCCTCCCTTCATTCCTCCCTTCATCCATCCCCTCATCCGTCCCTTCATTCCTCCCTTCATTCCTCTTCATTCTTCCTTTCATTTCTCTTTTCATTCCTCCCTTCACCCTCCTATCATTCTCTCTTCATCCCTCCATTCCTCCCTTGGTTCCTCCCTTCATCCATCCCTTCATTCTTCCTTTCATTCCTCCCTTCACCCATCCCTCTATTCCTCCTTTCATCTCTCTATTCCTCCCTTCATTCCTTTCTTCAGTCCTCCCTCTGTCCTCCTTCACTCCTCCCTTCAGTCCTTCCTTCCTCCCTCAGTTCTCCCTTCATTCCTCCCTTCATTCCTTCATTAATCTCTTCCTTCATTACTCCCTTCATCCATCCCTCTATTCCTCCCTTCATCACTTCCTTCATCCATTTCTTCATTCCTTCCTGTGTCGCTCCATTCCTCTCTTCATCCCTCTATTCCTGCCTCAATCCCTCTCTTCGTTCCTCCAGTCATTCCTCCCTTCATTCCATCCCTTCTTTCCTTCCTTCATTCCCCCTTCATTCCTCCCTTCATCCTTACTTTATTCCTTCCTTCATTCCTCCCTTCATCCCTTCCTTCATCCAACCCTTCATTCCCCCTTCATTCCTCCCTTCATTCCTTCCTTCATTCCTCCCTTCATCCCTACCTTCATCCTCCCTCCATCCCTACCTTCATCCTCCCTTCATCCCTCTATTAATCCCTCTCTTTATCCCTCCCTTCATTCCTCCCTTCATTCCTCCCTTCCTGCGTTCCTCACTGCCATAGAGATATATGTACTTCTGCATGTATACATGCATAATACACACGACAAATCAAAGACCTGCGAAGAGGAAAAACGGCAGAGAAGCTGTTTGGAGTATAAGAGTTGCTGAAAAACTCTGTTGTTCTATGATCCCGATGCATTAAGTCCTTACACACAAGCGTGGTATATCGATGAAAGCAAGCAGCGTATCGGTTGCTCCAGTTCCTGCAGCTGCTGCTGCTGCTGCTGTAAGAGAGATGGAGAACTAGCCGCTTGGCGTTCCATCGCGACCCGCATACGTGTTCGAACAATTGGACAACATGCGCACAAAAAATCTTTATCAGGCCTATTTCTAAAAGCATACTTACACAAGTACAGTCTACTCATACAGGGACACTTGGGGTAATTACGGCTTGCGATGTATGCGACATATATCAATAGACCTTTAAGGAGAGCCCAAACAATGGCACTATTGTTCGCAAGATGTATACGCCCTATATAAATATACTGAGACCATATACACATGCGCGGTAATCTTCCATAGTGGGCGACGTGATGCTTGATCTATGTTCGCGGAGGACGAAAGAGTTGACGTGCGAACGGATCGTTTGCAGAGCCATTTATACATTACGCTCGCACTTTCGACGTTTATTTTAGCGGAAACGCATAAACCTTCGCCCCATGAGCTCCTAATAATGCGATGCCCCGCTTGTGTGTCCACGTGTCTCTGCCTTTGTCTGTCTATCTGTCTGTCCGTGTCTCTCTGATCTTATACTGCATCGTGACCTGGCCTGGATGTTTGTCAATAACGAAGCAGTTTGAAATTATGCTAGTTGTGGATAATCACGTACAAATAGGTCTGATTTTCAGACTCATTGTGATATCTCTGTCTGTCTGTCTGTCTGTCTGTCTATCTGCCTGACTGTGTGTCTCCCTATGTTTCTGTCTGTCTAGCTCTATCTCTCTCTGTCTCTCTGTCTCTGTCTTTGTATTTGTCTGTGTCTGTGTGTGTGTGTCTGTCTGTCTGTCTCTCTCTGTCTCTCTCGCTGTCTCTCTGTCGTTAAACAGAAACTACCGATGCTACTATTACAACTAATACCACTACTACTACTTCTACTCTGTCTCTGTCTCTGTCTGTCTCTGTTTCTGTCTGTCTGCCTGTCTGCCTGTCTGCCTGTCTCTGTCTCTGTCTCTGTCTCTGTCTCTGTCTCTGTCTCTGTCTCTGTCTCTGTCTCTGTCTCTGTCTCTGTCTCTGTCTCTGTCTCTGTCTCTGTCTCTGTCTCTGTCTCTGTCTCTGTCTCTGTCTCTGTCTCTGTCTCTGTCTGTCTCTGTCTCTGTCTCTGTCTCTGTCTCTGTCTCTGTCTCTGTCTCTGTCTGTCTGTCTGTCTGTCTGTCTGTCTGTCTGTCTGTCTGTCTGTCTGTCTGTCTGTCTGTCTGTCTGTCTGTCTGTCTGTCTGTCTCTCTCTCTCTCTCTCTCTCTCTCTCTCTCTCTCTCTCTCTCTCTCTCTCTCTCTCTCTCTCTCTCTGATGTCATGCAGCAAGCCACACTGCATTACACTACAGAACAGCGCATTTCTGATTTCTATTAAAGTCTTTGATTGCTAGACAATAATTATATGCTCCAGCCATGCTATATTATCTGCTTTGGCCAGACACTCTTTTTAAGGGCATATCTATGCCTCTGCCTTAAAGTGGACCAAGACTGTTAAAGGAAGAAAATTTCTTCCTTTAACTGTCTTGGTCATTATGTAATGCCCTCTGGCACTATAATGGCATTGTGGTTAGAAGGCTTCTTGGCATACACTCAGTTGTGGAAATGCATTAATTTTGGAGTCGCCTGCTTTCAGGCAATTCATTCTAGTTATTGCAAACAGACGCATAATGTCTAGACAAAGGCCACGTTGCAGTGTCCGGCGGGAGAACACGACAGCTGTGGCCGTCACAGCGATTGTGGTTTTAGTTCTGCGTGCGTGTGGTATGACTGTAGGCCTACATCAGACATTGCCATCAGACATTGCCTTTGAACGTGTGTTTGTATGCCTCTGTCTCAATCTCTAAGTCTCTTCTGTGTCTGTGTGTGTGTGTCTCTCTCTGCCTCTCTGTCTCTGTCTGTCTCTGTCATTCTGTGTCTGTCTGTCTGTCTGTCTGTCTGTGTCTGTCTGTCTGTCTGTCTGTCTGTCTGTCTGTCTGTCTGTCTGTCTGTCTGTCTGTCTGTCTGTCTGTCTGTCTCTCTCTCTCTCTTTGAGGGCCGTCTGAATGCATGTCATTTACTTAGGACGTAGTGTGTTTGCATGCCTCTCAGTCTCTCTTGTCTCTGTGTATCAGTGTATCTGTCATTGTGTCCGTGTGTGTGTTTATCTGTCTGTCCCTCTGTCTCTCTCTGTCTCTCTCTGTCTCTTTCTTTGAGACCCGTCTGAATGCATGTGATTTATTTAGGTCGTAGTGTTGTTGGATGCGTGCTGGAGTCTTATCTCCAGCATCCAATCGCCGCCGCTTTTATCGCGATTGAATCCGAGGAGGAGGCGGCTCTCGCACCGACCGTGTTCGGCGCCAAGGATTCAAGGAAGAGGAGGCATTGTGGTCGCCATCCTCGGCAGCTTTTGGTCGGTGCCTGGCGCGGCGCGTCTGCTGTGGCGTTCGGGTGGCGTGTAAGTAGGGCTGCCTCGGTCGGCGATGGCCAAGAACGACTAACGTCGACTGCGAAGGAGCCAACGACGTCTTTGGCGACGGAAAGTTATGGTGAATAATGCATGTATCGCCGGCGGAGATAATTTAGCTAATCCAGAAGAATTGGTCGGAGAGAAACGAGGGATTACTCGAGAGAGAGGAGCATGTCACTTGGAACAATCACTGTAACACAACGTACCTATTATAGGACGACACATATTTAAGACGGGAATATCAGTCTGTATTTTTGTGGGCGTATATATATATATATATATATGCATATATTCATGTCATGAATATATATATATATATATATGTATATGTGTGTATGTGTATAAATATATACTGGTACAGGTCTATATGAATATCTATGAATATAAATGTATATGGACATATAAGTGGCTAGATGAACATTATATACGTGTACATAATGTATATAAATTTATATATGTGTATGATTGAATATATATGTATACATACATGTATACATATGTGGACACGTATATACAATTGCATATACATGCATATATATGTACATACATATATATGCGCGTATATATGATGTTCATGTGTATGTATATCCGTTTGTGTAATAGCTTGTCTTGATAGAGTATGATAATCGGCTTACGAGATATTCGGAGGATTTTATTCGACGGATTTGAGGATGAAAAGATTCAGCGTCTGGCTTCGGGATAAATCGCAACAGAATCGCCACCACGTGTCATAGGCAGAGACGGTTCCTGGAAAGCTGCTATACGGAAGACGGATGGAATCAGATGGAGTCGGGAGCAGATGGAATATACATGTATTCCAGGGCGAGTCCGCAACACGACGCGATGCGCTTGCTCCGCAGTACTGCAGTTCGATCAAGGATCTCTCTCTGTGTATACATTGAATACGTTTCTATTTTCTCACACGCTTGTCTTCAAACAGAAACGCCTGCTTAAATTTACGATACATTTACGACCGCCTATATATACATTTGCACGCACCAATCTTAAGGTCGTATACGAATAGGTCGCTTATTATAGGAGGACTTAAGTGGAATCGGCAGCTGGCTCCGGAATGGCGCCTATTTGGTGCTTCTTTGAGCGAGATGGCCGGTGAATGAGTGGATGCAAGTCCCATGTGCCATCAATTAGAGACCAGCAGCAGTAGCAGCAGCCGAAGAAGAAGAAGAAGAACAGTTGAAGAAGACTCTCGTTTCATGGCGACGGTATCTTCCATAGACCCCTTCTATGCGAGCATTGTTGCGATTTTGTGGTCGGCCGCTGCCAGTCTAACTGTCGCCAACATCGCCGGATTTAAACTACCAGAAGGTAAGAGAATTCAGGCAACTCTTGGTCAGCGTCGTTCTTGTGATAGATGGGAAACCTGTGATTGGTTGTAGGGAGTGAGGTAGAGTTTAGACGTCTGATTAAACGTCTTGTGATAGATTGGGAAGCCATGTATATGTGTAGGAAGAATGATTGAGTCAACGCACCTGTTTAAAACAAGACGGAAGGTTTTAAAGGTGTCTGTCTCCTTGGTGCATTCAGAGGCGTAGCTGGAGGGGATGCAGAGGGTACATTTATCCCTGAGCGCCAAAAGAAGTGGGCCAAAATGAGGTTAAAATTAATAATTTTACTCTTAATTTTGATGCAATTTCAATTAATTCATCCCAAATAAATTTATAAGATTTAATTTTTGCGCCCCAAAATATCCAGTATATCCTTATTACTTACAAACCAGTTCTCAGAAATGATTTTGGTGCTCCGTTAAACACTAAGGGGCACCATATACTATCTGTATATTTCATATTTTATTTAATTAAAATTTAAATTGCCATTCAGGGGGCGCCAATTTCCTAGTTCGTCCCCGGGCACCAAATATCCTGGCCACGCCGCTGGGTGCATTGCATTGAGCATGTCTGATAGATGGGGAGGGGGAACACAAATCTAGTTGATGTAAAGTTGAGAGTTAAAACGTCTGTCTTTATGATACATGGAAAACGGATTGTAGGAGGATAGATTACAGGGATAACACTTCTATACATGTCTTCAAAACTCCCTCCTAGGAAGCGTGTTGTTGAAAGTGAAGCTTCATTCGCTTGAGGGGCAACTACATGACCACAGCAATGCACGAATAAGACACCGTATAAACCTTCCTACTACTTTTACGAACGTAACCTACCAAGAAAGTATAATTATGGAGAGCCGAGTAATAAGGGTTTTCTATGCCTATGTGCTCTTATCCAAGTAATAACACGGATCGATTGTCAATCAATCAATCAATCATATTTTTATTGCAACAATATTTCATACATCAGTTGTGATAATGGTTTATTACAAGAAAACGTTGACAAAGGGAGGCCCAGAAGGCATAAAATCCCGCTAATAGGGACACCGATTTTATCATTTAACTTTTAGTTGAAGATATAGTTTTGATTGAGAGACACAGTGATAATCTTAACTAAGCGATTGAACAGGTATTCACAGCATGCATTTCAGTGCACAGTGTTTACTAATGAACATTATAGTCGTAAGTTAACAGTTGTAAGACGGCATGCGAAGCCAGTTTAAATCAGTCCCATGAAATTGTCATCGAATAATCCATCCGTTAATTGAGAACGCAATAGTCTTTTTAAAAAGATCACGAATTGGGACCTATTGAATATTTGTGGGAACACAGCTCCACATCTGGAGACCATTGTATTTGCGAATATTTGATCTAGCAAAAATAGTACGATAGGATTTTGCTGACTCAGTATTATGAAAGTGATAGTCAGCACCAACGTTGTAATAGTGAGCAAACCTTGGAGGTAAGAGGTGAATTGATACATAAAGACGGCTGTCTGAAAGTATCTTATTTGATGAAATTTGAGCACTTTAAGTTCTAGAAAGATAGGGTCAGTATGTGAACAGTAAGGTACCCCAGCAATTATTCGGATTGCTCTTTTCAGCAGCGTCACCAGTTTTTACTCTGGAATAATAAGTAAAGACCCCTATCAAATTACAGAGCATTAGGTACGGATAAATTAATGAGTAATATAAAGTAATGCGAATACAGAGGGAAGCAAAAAAGATGTACGACCGAGTATTCCAACATTTTTAGCAACCAGGCCGTATAATTCTGATATGTTGTCTCCACGTTAGATGGCTATCAACAATTACTAGGAACACAGTGGAATTTTCTTGAGAGATTGGGGTATCGTTTTATGTTTACTAATGCAGTAATTTTGGGGGCACATTTTCCTGTGGGATCTAAATACAATAAAGTTTTTTTGTGCAAATTTAAGGAAAGCTTATTTGCAGTGAACCAATCCGCCACTGCCACCAAATCCGCGTTAACAGTCTGAGTTAGACAGTGGTAGGATCTATTAGGCTATAGTTAAAAAACATTGGTATCATCGGCAAATACAATAAAGGATAGGATAGAGGAGGAGGTACATACAGAAGAAAAAGCAGGGGGGCCTAGGGTTGATCCTTGTGGAACCCCAAATTTAATTAATTCAAAATTAGATATAATACCGTTGATAGATACACATTGTGCTTAACTGCACTGCGAGAAATATCCAAGGAATGGAACATGGTTCTGCTTCATAATTATACCCGATGCAAGATACCTGTGATTCTTCTGGCTAATATTAACAGTACAGCGACGTCGTCTCATCGTTATCATTACCACAATCGTCGTCATCATCGCCATTATCACCACTATCGTCATAATCATCGTCCTTATGAACGGCGACCAATACAACTACTGCATATTCTTAAGAATAATCCTCGTCTATGTAAATATGCATCTTTCAAGACATTTATATAGCACCTTTTGTTAATGTGCTAAAGGTCTGCACAAACATTGACTCGTCTCTTCAAAGGCGGCCTAATCGTCGTCATTATCATCTTTGTTGTAATCATTGTCTTTGTGATGATAAAATCTTAGTCGTCTTCATCATCAACAGCCTTCATCATCGGCAACCAATTTCATCTTCCTGCAACAGTGTCGTCGAGTGTGTTCCACTGTTCCGGCGACCGGAAAGTGGGGAAAAGGATGTTGATGCCCCTCGTCTTCTCTTTCTGCCATCCTCTCTGCGTCCAAGCCTCCCTCCCACAATCCTTCTTCCCTCCCACTCTACTGGAAGAGGGTTGCCTCTGCTCCCTCCCTTCCTCCCATCCATTGACGTCACGGCCCTTTCTTCCTTCTTTCCTGCTGCGGTCTTTTCCGAACAATACCCCATTGACGATTCATTTCCGGTCAGCTCCGCTTCACTTGGCACGTTCTATTCTTCTGACACAACCCTTACCCCTCGGATACACCAGCTTTGTCCGGCTGACGCACTTCCCCGTACAAAGCTCCTCTCAGCGGCTTTAATAAATGAGCTGGATAAACGCTCATTACATTACTTTACGTGTTGGTCGTAAATCTGTTTGCCTCGACAACGCACTACGCGATCGGGGTGAAAGGGGTACAGACTACAGAAGGATGGCCGGTGGTGTAAGGAATAGGGCTGTGTGTGCTGGGGGTCACTGTGGCTACGGATAGGTCACAGGTCATTTTAGGGAGAGGGCTCTGTGTGTGTTGTGGGGTCACTGTGGTTGTGGATAGGTCACTGGACATTTGTGGGCTGCGGATGACATACGAGAATCGAGCAAATTCGATTAGAAATTATTTATTATTTTCCGAGATATTTATTGTATCTTTGGGTCCGCTGAGGAAGAGAAATCCAGGACGGATTCCCTCTACACACATCCATCAATCGAATATTCTTTGACTTGGACAGTGGCTATTCTAACGCCCGTTTGTTTCAATTGTTCCTCATTTCTGTTCGTCTCCTTCTTTGTCTCTTTCTTTCTGTCTGTGTCTGTCTTTTTGTGTCTGTGTCTGTCCGTGATTGCTTCTTTCCGTCCTCTATGTCTGTCTGTCTGTCTGTCTGTCTGTCTGTCTGTCTGTCTGTCTGTCTGTCTGTCTGTCTGTCTGTCTGTCTGTGTCTGTGTCTGTATCAGACAGAAATACAGAGAGACTCTATATCTCTCACTGACTCTGTCTGTCTGTCTGTCTGTCTGTCTGTCTGTCTGTCTGTCTGTCTGTCTGTCTGTCTGACTGTCTGTCTCTCTGTCTGTGTATGTCTCTTCTTTACTCGGTCTATTTCTATCAATACAGAACAGGTTAGCTCTGATCTGTCTGTCTCTCTTTGTCTGTGTCTCTGTATGTCTCTGCTCTCTATCTCTCTTTCTCTCATGTTGACTTTCTCTGTCTCTGTCATTGACTCTCTCTGTCTCTGCCTCTGTCTCTCTGACACTATATCTCTGACTGACTGTTTCCGCTTCCCTTTGCCTCCCTTTACCTCCCTTTGTCTCCCTTTGCCTCCCTTTGCCTCCCCTCGCCTTCCTTTGCCTCCCTCTGACCCCTGTTCTGGCTCCCCAGCGCCCTTGGGCCTCCTACAAAGACTTGGACCAGAGACCCGTGACACGAATGCGGCACACATGCGATTCGAGTTATTTGGCTAATTTACAGCTTCAGAATTGCGCCAATGAACGGCGAATTTATATAGCGCCTCATATTCTCAGACATAGCCATACGATGACGTGCACCTACGAGTGAGTGCGCTGGTACCCTGCTATTCGCAGCACGACAATCAATAAGTCGGCGCATATCGCTAGGTCGTTGGACCGTAATCAACCTGCCTAAAATAATTATCGAAGGTGATGATTAATATGTGCCGGGGTAAGATTTCTCTACCTCGATCCTCCTGCTCCGTCGAGTTCTTCTCTTCTGATTCAGATGAGCCGCGTAAGGAGTCGGGGTTGGAGGCATAGCACCGAAGAAGACTCTTCTGTTCTCTGAAGAAAGCTCCTTCATTCCTCTGAAGAAAGCTACTCCGTTTCTTTTGACCTCGTCCATTAATTATGTCAACAAATTTTAATCAGTTTTTGACCCTTCCCTTGCCAACAATTGTCTAACGTTCAAGGACCCCCTAATAAATTATGTCAAAAATTTACCCTCCCCCTCCAAGGCATTTATAACTGTCAGAACAGAAACTCGAAATATTGCATTTTTGAAAACCCAGGATCATTATTCACACTTAAGAGATTTTGCAACGCATTTTCTCGTTTAATCTGGGAACAATAAACAAGATAATTTAAAAGGAAGAAAATATCGTCTTTGATTAAATTGCAAACACAAAAGAAATCGATCACTCATAAGACTTTCCGATTCTATGATTGCTTTTTGATTAAATTATTGTTGACGTCGATTTGTCTTGAAAACCGAACTCCCTCTTGTCAAGAATTGTCAAACTTTTCAAACATTCTCACCCCTATTTTGTTGACATAATTAACCTTTATTTTACCACTATGCTTTTAAGGTGGAATTTTCAGATACCACTTAAATATGTGTTATATATTAATGGTATTTAAGCATAAATGAAAAGTTTTTATTCATATTTCAAGTTTAAGGTCATTTTTGAGGGTGTTCCAAAAATGGAACGTTGGGTCATTCCCACTAGCATTTCTTACAATGGCAGCTGAACATGACTAAACGACATAAAAGCTATTGAAAACCAATTTATTTTAAGGCATGAAAACATTCAACACAGATTACAGATCTTGAGACATTTGGCACATTATTTGGTAGTATTTTTTCTACATAAAATACAACGACCCTGGCCTTGCAAGACGAATGTAATGCCGAGGCATGACTGCACTGGAGCAGCGGGTACCCCTGAACGACAACACCATGAGCTTTTGACCAAGCCTTCTAAATGGTTCATAGCTGTTGGGCTTCTCAGACACAACAGTGTAGTCACCATGCAGCAACTACGGCCATGTTGATGGCATTGTTGAACAAATTTCACTACCACTTTGTCCATTGATTCTTGGTCGATAAGCAGACAGGAGCTGATCCTTTAGATCAACCTCTCCCGTACTGCTGTATTGTTGTTTATCATGAGTGGCTGAAATACTAATTCTTTGTCCTTGCAACCTCAGATACTGAGCACTTATTCCACAATATTTACCGTAACTAAGTTACTGGCACATGTTACTGCATTGTTGTCTGACCACCTTAAAACAAAAATTCTGCCATCACAAGTGTACCCAGATGCACCTCTTTCTTCCTTTGTAAACATTTCTTATCTTTCAGAGGTGCTGTTCCTGTTCGACCATCACAGACAGTACCTGTTGCCCTTACCCCCATGTCTCTCAGCTTAAACAAAAGGTTGTAACTAAGTGTAGCAAGTGATTTAGTTTTCCCGTGATCCGTTCGGCAAAATTCATGACCATGTGCTCACCAAGGGGATTCCTGTGGGTCAACTATTTCTGCCACAATAAATTTTTGCTTGAGATAGACAACCATCCGACGAACAAAACATCCAGATCTTATTACCGAATCTGACTGGCTTTCCTTGTGTGAACATCTTTGTCCCATTGGCCATAATAAGGCACCACGAAGTCATCGATGCTAAGTTTTTCACGAAAAATCATGGATTTGTTTAGCTGATCATATAGTGGAGCAAATTTTGCCACTCTCGAATCGCCAAGAGTTCTGTTGTCACCTAGATTCCCGAGAATGATCCTGTCTTTGTTTCTCCAACTTTGTACATCTTTAACTATTACAGCGGTTGTTCGAATTTTTCTTCTTTTGATAAGAAGGACCATCACCTTCCTTTTCAGAGGATGAAAGTTTTTTGTGGAGAGTCAGAGGTTTCCTGCTGGTGAGATCTCCTGTTGTCTTTGGATTTGGTCGCTTATCCTAGTGTACCTACAGTAGCGCTGTTGGTGTATCTCTTGGAAGACCATTCCTATGGGATTATTTTCTTGCCTCTCGCTTTCTGTGTCTGTTTCAACATATAATATAATATTTTGGTTTCTGTTACAACTGCGGCTACTGGTTGTTCATCATCGCTTCTACCACAGAATACATGTACATCTAATTCGCCACAAACATTCACAGGCTCTACACATGCTAGAGCATTTTCATCTATTTGTTGACACTCAATTTCGTTGCCATCAGATCGTGGAATGATGCAAATATCGGCCTCATCTTCACTGCGACTATGTTCCATCACTTTTGCCACTGCCTGCTGAAGTGTGTAACAGTGTCGTAGTTGTCGCGTCGTTGTCTAAATTCCAATGTAAATATTCCAAATAATAATAAAATCACTCTCAAAAATAAATGAATGAAAGAGAATGTGAAGAAATAATGATGCATGCAAAAATCAAACAATATCCAGTGGCAAACTAGTAACAGGGAAACACAATCACCATAATATATGGTAATACTAATGAGAATGCACCAACGTTCCAAAAATGGAACATGCTTCGAAACTGGATTTTATCTTCCTGAGTTTGGCCCAATATTAGGTAATTGCGATTTTCATCACTGATCATAGGCATCAATTAAACAAAAACAACATATCTCACCTGTTAAACGATGACGCAAATATTTTTTCTAACTTTATAAACTTTTTTGTTAATAAATCTCAAAATTCGTCAAAATTACGCAACATTAACGCAAAAATAATTTAACTTAATCAAACAAATAGACATTGTTTTATATTCTCCGTTCCTAGTTCTTTCATTTGCAGTCCAAAGATAATAAATTTACCAATGCATTATATATTTTTATAGCGCTACAACTTATGTTCCAAAAATGGAACGTTGGTAAAATAAAGGTTGGGCGAACCCCTTCCGCTTCTCTCAAGAAAGTTCCTTCATTTCTGTGAAGTTATCTCCTCCGATTCTCGGAAGATACCTCCTCTGTTATTCTGTTTCTCTCTGTCTGTCTGTCTGTCTGTCTGTCTGTCTGTCTCTATCTCTCTCTGACTCTCTTTCTCTCTGTCTCTCTGTCTCTGTCTCTGTCTCTGTCTGTCTCTGTGTCTCTGTGTCTCTGTCTCTGTCTCTCTCTATCTCTCTCTCTGTCTCTGTGTCTTTCTCTATGTCTGTCTGTCTGTCTCTCTCTCTATCTATCTCTCTCTGTCTCTGTGTCTCTGTGTCTGTCTGTCTGTCTGTCTCTTTCTCTCTCTCCTTTCTCTCTGTCTCTCTCTGTCTCTCTCTGTCTGTCTCTCTCTCTGTCTCTCTCTGTCGCTCTCTGTCTCTCTCTGTCTCTCTCTGTCTGTCTCTGTCTGTCTCTGTCTCTGTCTCTGTCTCTGTCTTTCTTTCTTTCTCTCTCTCTCTCTCTCTCTCTCTCTCTCTCTCTCTCTCTCTCTCTCTCTCTCTCTCTCTCTCTCTCTCTCTCTCTCTCTCTCTTCTCTCTCTCTCTACAGTCCTTCTGATTGCACCTGTAGTTGTCTCTTTCTTCCTCCACTTGCGTCCTGCTGTCTGCATAACCCAATAACCCAATATCTGACAGCGGGGTAGAGTAGCGGAGATGCGTGTCCCATCTCTGCCTCTATCAGCCACTTAACGAAGCTAATCGAATGCATCATTATTGTTTTCAGAAGAGACAAAAGAGTCCAATTCCTCTAACCCTCGAAATCAATTAATCAGTTTCCTAGCAACACACACAGGGAACACACACAGACACAAACACACATACACATAGAAACACACGGACACTCATACTCAGACTCGCCGATGTTAACTACCAGCACAGTAATATGAAAGTTGATTAAATTAGTTGGATTATGTAACTTATGACGGATTGATTTCGGAAATACTTCCTTCTCTTAGGTCTCGTATTCTTCCATCAGATGCTCAGTACATCTTTTGAAATTTCCCTTGAAGAGGCGTCATTAAATTTATCTATACATGTTAACTCGCCATCGGCCGATGACTTGTGTATTATACTCTAAATTTCTAAATAATAATAATAATAATATTTATTCTTTAATTAAGCGCCTGCAAACGCACTGCGCTGTACAAGTACATGTTATGCGATAAATCTTAACTACTAACAGAACAGACAGCCTGCAATGCTTACAATAATAAGTAATAACAGTGCTTTTTTTCTAGAAATTCAGAGATTCTCATAAAGATGAGTCATCATTTCATTATTATTAACCTGTAACATTACAAAATCGATTTATTTCACCTTAAATTTTGCCATTCGAGTGATAATTATTTGCTTTGCTTAGCTGACACTGTTTGATTTATTTAGCATTCTGTTTTGCGCCTACTTTACATCACATCACCGTGTGAAAAGCTGCTTAAGTCTGATACTTGGACAGAAATAGAAAATGATGAGCTGCTGAGGAGGTTTTTGACTTCGCGATTACAAATCACAGTCTTAAGTGAACGAAGCGGCAAATTAGGGATAAAACTAAGCTCCTATAGTCGTCTGATTTTCCTGAGACGTCTGTTAATCCGCTTAGTGGAATGATGGCATCCGACTTTTAACGAATTCTTCGTTGTGGTATTGTGAAGCCATTCCTATTCGAAAGTCTTATACGTCTTCTTCTTCTCCTTACTTCTTCTTCTTCTTTTTCTTCTTCTTTCTCTTTTTCTGCTTTTCTTCTTCTTCTTCTTCTTCTTCTTCTTCTTCTTCTTCTTCTTCTTCTTCTTCTTCGCATTCTTCTTTGCATTCTTCTTCTTCTTCTTCGCATTCTTCTTCGCATTCTTTTTCGCATTCTTCTTCGCATTCTTCTTCTTCTTTGCATTCTTTTTCTTCTTTTTCGCATTCTTCTTCTTCGCATTCTTCTATTCGTTCTTCTTTTTGCCCTTCTTCTCCTCCTTCTTTCTCCTACTCTTTGTCCTGTAGTTTGTATTTTTTCCTCTTCATTTTTTTCTGCTTCGTCTTTCTTTTCTTTCTCTTCCTTTGTTTAACTTCCTTACCAGCGTCTACTGCTGATGACCAAAATGGAAAACTGCCTAATTACCGACTGCCCAACTTGATATGAGGAACTGCTCTCATTTCTACAGACAACACGCCTACAGATCCGCCTCACTTGGTCTCGGCAGTCTTCAAAAAACAATACCAGCCAAACGAAAGGCTTAAAGTCGTAGTTTTACAGGCGAACGTGTAGTGACCTCGATGAGACGCTACCCTGCCATGGTTAGCAACAACATCCGTCATATATCCGCGTGTTGTTACAGCTGTTCAATATTCCCATCTGGCTTCCCTCAGATAATGTAGCGCCATATAATTTTATCGCCAAATAACTGATTTCCATAAATCCGGCGAAATAATAATTCAGACTGAAATAAAAATCGATGTTGCAATCATCCGGCAAATTGAGGCGAAAGAAGCTTTGCCGACTCATGAAAACAATCACTGCCACGCCATCTATGCGCCGAATATAAAATGTTCTGCCTGCCGTAAGCTTATGGTAAGGGTTGATCTTATCGGGGATTAAGTTTAATCGTAGTTCTTATTGGATTCCTTAGAAAGGTCGGTTTTTATATAATAAAAGAAATAACGTATGTGCAGGAACGTAGCCAGACTGAAATTCAAGAGGAGGCAACTCCGGGAGACATCCAGGTGTAGTGGGGTTTGGGGAAGGGGTACTTGGGGGTGCGAGGTTAAAACCCACGGGAAATTTCCAGTATATAAAAAGGCAAAGGGAGGCAACTGCCTCCTCTTGCCTCAATGTAGCTACGCCTATGCGTATGTGCCCTTGTCCTATGCAAGCAGTACATGTAAGTAAGCTATCCTGATCTTGTCGTTTAATATACACCTGATTAAATTCCTTAGAAAGGTCTGCGCATAATTATTTATAGGCCCTGTGTAGGCCTTGGTACTTAAAACATACAACAGTGTATGTTCATTTAACATCCGAATGCGAGAGCGTTAATAGTTCTTGGAAGGCACGCTATACAGGGTGGCGCAGAAAAAGTGGGACCACCTCATGAATTCTTGTGCAATATATATCAAATTATGTTTTGGGTGGTTTTTTAAACTGAAAAATATTCTTACTCACTAACTCAACGTGTGGCGTCACTATTTCAAGAACTTCAGGTCGCCATCTTTATAGTTTATGCCATGCAACAGGACGGAGCTCCTTCGCACACGGCAAGAAACACGATCAACTTCCTTCTTCGGGAGAATGTTACCTTCATCGAACCCGACATCTGGCCCCCAAATAGCCCGGACCTAAACCCTGTAGATTATGCTATTTGGGGTGCTCTTCAACAAAAAGTCGTAAATTAGTCGTAAATTTGAAACAGTAGATGAATTGAAACTGGCCATTGTTGAAGAGTGCCAAAACTCTCTCAGTGGTTTATAAACAGAAGCATTGACCAGTGGCGCAGACGTTTTGAAAAAAAACTGTTGACAACCGAGGAGGACACATTAAATTTGATTTCTAATGTTGTATAAATTATCATTTATCAACAATTTACTTGTTTTTCTTAGAAGAAAACTTACACAGAAATTTATTACTTGATATTATACTAGGCGGTCCCACTTTGTTTGCGCCACCCTGTAGTTTGCGCATCGTAATCGTGAACTTAACATTTCTAAAGCACTATATTCTGAAGCCAAGCGCTATGTAGGAGTGACTTCTGATATAAATACGGACGTCTACGCAGTTAGTTGAGCTCTTTTCGTTTTGATCGACCGTATGAGGTTGACTTTAGATTATTTGTTTGTGCTCGTTGACTGTGTGAGTTGACCGTAGCGTTTCGTCTCCCTTAGTGGCAACGTTATGGATGACATTTTGCAATTAGTTAAGAAACGTTGGCGTTAGAACTCTTCTGCGAAGGGTTACTGGTTTCGTTTGAACATCGATCAGCGCTGGTGACTGTTCTCTACTGGCGTTCTTTACCTGCATTCGTAGTGGACGCTTGTAAAAGGAATATCTCGCATGTTTATTTATAATAAAGAACCTTTTATAGAGTGCTCATTCCTTACACAGGGCAGAATCATAGCTAGACAACACGTCACGATATAATTAATTTTGATGAGGCCTTTAAGACAGACGATCTTAGATGTGATGAATATAACGAGGTCAACAGCCTTTTCTTAGTGTGAAGTTGTTTCCTTGTCAACTAATGTTGTTTTCCATTAACTTACCCGTAATGTTGTTTATGCAGAGCTGCACTGCAATCCAGTCGGTCCACAGGTGGTGAATAGTGGGGACAGAGGACGTTTGATGGCACCATCTCTCTGATAAATACCGAATGCGAGAGCCTCATGATACGGCGAGTCACGAAAGCCTATATGCTTTATGTTTCAAGTATCTATGAGGCTGTCATTAAATAAGCGTCCCGACTGCTAATTGGATGGTTTCGGGAGCAGATTCGAGATGAGGGAGATAACCCAGATGTCCGAGAATGTAGTGAACTGTAATTATTGCTCACTAGATGTCTGCATAGAATTGGCAGATATCTAACCCACGCCTGCCTAGCAAATGGCTGAGAAAATTTCAGTGTATTGTTAATGATGCCCATTATATTTTGCGCAAATCAAGACGTCGATGTTGGTCACGAGAGGACGTGATTGATCCCCTACTAGATGGAACTGCTCAGTCCATCGATGCTCCAGCTGCTCTGCGTAATAGGATGTGTAATGGTGCCGGACCTACGTACGCATTGCTCAATCAATTCGATTTCTGTCGAAAGACAGAGTTAGAGTATTCTCCAGAATGCACCTGTTCAGCTGATCTCTCTTAGACAGCCATTTGCATGATGCTTTTGAGGAGTTCCAAGAATGCGCTTTATAAAAGACAAGGTTCATACACAATAAAGTGGTCACTGCGGTTTTCATCATCATCACTATCATCACCTTCGTCATTGTTGTTGATATTTTTGTTATTAGTGGCAGTAGTAGTAGTAGTAGTAATAGTAGCAGCAGCAGCAGCAGCAGCAGCAGCAGCAACAGCAGCAGCAGCAGTAGTGGTAGTAGTAGTACTAGTTGTTGTTGTTGTTGTTGTTGTTGTTGTAATAGTAGCAGCAGCAGCAGTAACAGCAGTAGTAGCAGTAATTGTAGCAGTAGTAGTAGTAGTAATAATAATAATAATAATAATAATAATAATAATAATAATAATAATAGTAGTAGTAGTAGTAGTAGTAGTAGTAGTAGTAGTAGTAGTAGTAGTAGTAGTAGTAGTAGTAGTAGTAGTAGTAGTAGTAGTGGAGTAGTGGGAGTAGTGGAAGTAGTGCCATTATTAGTACTAGTATTATAAATCTGATACTTGGCTCCATCATGCTAATTTATGAATTCGCGTTAAAATCGCAAGTATATCTGGGAAAAGCCACGTCTTTTTTGTAAGGTGGTACAACCAGCTAGCCAGAGGATACTCGTCTAAAACTTTAAGATCCTGCGGAACGGTATTTATTTTCCAGCCTTAACGCGGACCGGGGCTTTTCAGCATCATCTTACATGACATGTTATATTAAAATTTACATTTCATAATAGTGTCTCTGGTTAGGTCCCTAATAATCCCTATTACAACTGCACTTTTGTAATTGTAATTGTAATCGAACATCTATAAAGCGCCATTCTACATTTCAGAGGCGCATGTGGCATAATTGCGTACGAACGCTGATGACATAGGCCTAGGCCTACTTTCAATTTTTTGTTTTACGACAACACAACGTGAATCGTTAAACAGGAGAGTTGTGACATGCGTATGGAAATTTTTAAATACGATAACGATTGTGATTCCGGTTATCATTCCGCGCCACGGTGACCTATCACTCGCCGAGCCTGGCCGTGGACCACAGTTTGAGTAGCACTGGTCTAGCTCACGCTTAATCCCACTAGGACTAATTATTGGCGAAGCACTGAGCTAGACCATTAAGCTTAACCATAATGACGTTGGCGTAATTGTTGTCGTCGTTATCATCCACATCATCGTAATTGTCATCATCATCTTCGTCGGCGTCATCGTCATCGACACAGCTGTCAGCATCTTCTTCATCGTCATCGTCATCATCTTCATCGTCGTCATTATCTGCGTCGGCAGTCGATGTGCAGATACACTGCCGACAACTGGAGCTGCATGCGAATTATTACTTCAGCCCATTTAGGCTGACAACATCGGCAGCGATTTCATGCTGCCTTAGGGTTCCTAAACTGCGCTCATAAAAGTCCAGATACAGACATATATAATTCAGCCCATTTGGTTTTCAGAAACAAATCTGAAAAGATTTAATAAACGAGTGATGGAAAGGACGGATCATTTGCGGGGAATGTTTAACAGCCCTAAGAAAATTGACGAAACGGATTTCTGTCAACGTTGACCGATTATAACGTCGCGTTTCTAGATTACTTGCATGTATTAATCTTGACAATAATTACAGTGGTAATCGTAATCGTAATCTCGAGATTTCTCCAGCGCCCAAAGAAATCGAAGTCGCGGGTACCAGCTTATTCACAGGCGCTTAGTCAAATCAAAATCGACAGGCAGAGGGGTGAAATCGGTTCCAGTCAAGATCCAAAGGAGTCAGTCAGGCAGTATGGCAATATGGCAGCTATTGTGTGGACTTCACAAAATCGTGAAGTGGATCTGCTTCAGTGCTATTCTTAAAGTCACTATGGATTGCACCGTGATTTTTATTCATTAAGGTGTCATTTCCGATGTATAATTAATGAAAAACGATCCATGGGTCCAAAACTAAATGGTACATATCATAACACGGCCTATTTCTTTAGTTACGAATCAAATGCCATTCAAAATCGATGCGGCAGTACCTTCTTGGAACCAAGTAAGAAAATCTAATGACGCTAAGACTGTCTGATTTCATGTTACGTGCTAATGATATAGCATAATGTATTTCTTACTATCATGCAACTGTGTAATGCATTAATTAAAATGTGAAAGTGAAACAGCCTGATGTATGATTCCGTAACAAAATTACCAACATTGCAGCTCTAATGGAGCCAATATGCCTCAGCATGCAATGCGTTGTTACTCGAGAAAATGCTGCACGAGTTTCAAAAGCCTAAAACACGCATCCCTTGATTCCATCCTTTCTTTCATCCTTCCTTTCTTCTTTCTTCCATCCTTTCTTCCTCCTTTCATCCTCCTTCCTTCCTTCTTCTTTCCCTATGACCATGGTCTCACTGACCGTTGTTGTCGACCCTACACTTCCATTTGGTTGGCCATCCATGTGCTATCCATTCTACATATGTCATCGTCATCATCATCATCATCATCATCATCATCATCATCATCATCATCATCATCATCATCATCATCATCATCATCATCATCATCATCATCATCATCATCATCATCATCATCATCATCATCATCATCATCACTTGTATCATCAGCGTCTGTATAATCATCATCACCACCACCACCACCATCATCATCATCATCACTATCATTATCATCATCATCATCATCGTCGTCATCATCATCACCACCACCACCACCATAATCAGCATCATTATCATCACCATCATCATCGTCATCATCATCGTCATCATCATCATCATCATCACCATCATCATCACCACCATCACCATCATCATCGTCATCATCAGCATCATCATCATCATCATCACCACCATCATCATCATCGTCATCATCAGCATCTGTATAATAATCGCCATCATCATCATCATCATCATCATCATCATCATCATCATCATCATCATCATCACTTGTATCATCAGCGTCTGTATAATCATCATCACCACCACCACCACCACCATCATCATCATCATCACTATCATTATCATCATCATCATCATCGTCGTCATCATCATCACCACCACCACCATAATCAGCATCATTATCATCACCATCATCATCGTCATCATCATCGTCATCATCATCATCATCATCACCATCATCATCATCACCATCACCATCATCATCGTCATCATCAGCATCATCATCATCATCATCACCACCATCATCATCATCGTCATCATCAGCATCTGTATAATAATCGCCATCATCATCATCATCATCATCATCATCATCATCATCATCATCATCATCATCATCATCATCATCATCATCACCATCATCATCATCATCATCATCGCTGTCCGTCGGCATATCTTTCTCATGCACCGTCAGAGCCCTGACTTAGCCCCTTGCATACGTGTCGAATATTAGCTACGCTTATCTTTCATACAATTACGGTATACTCTAATCGTATTAACACAGCAGCACGTACGTATAATGGGCGACGATTATTCTGATTTCAGACACAGGGAGTCTTATTCATTGCGCTTTTTATGCTGTTTCTCCAGAACGTCATCGAATCCCTTTTCAAAAGAAACAGCAGTCCAGGGTTGTTGTGTGTGTGTGTGTGTGTGTGTGTGTGTGTGTGTGTGTGTGTGTGTGTGTGTGTGTGTGTGTGTGTGTGTGTTTGTGTGTGTGTGTGTGTGTGTGTGTGTGTGTGTGTGTGTGTGTGTGTAGGTGTGTGTGTGTGTGTGTGTGCGTGTATTCGTGCATGTACGTGTGCCTGTATGTTTGTGTATGTGTGTGCCCCTGCATGCGGCTCAGGGAGAAATACTGTTGTTGCGCTCGAATCTGGACGATTTTTCACGCTTCGCTTCCGCAAAGTGGCGGAAATAAATCCCATTTCAACGTCTCGATCGGCGGCCGGCCATCTATCGGCGCGGTCTGCCCCGCCCACCGCTAGAGGACGCGCTGCGTCACCCGATTGTTATAATCCCGTAAAGCTCGGCCAAGCGACGGTTCTCTGTATGGCTCGCCGCATCAATGTAAAGGAGAGATCCAAGCATCACTGGAGGAGCTGTGATAGCAGCAGCAGCAGCAGCAGTAGCAGGCGTTAATTTATCAGACACTAATACGTGCGTCTCTGGGTCTGTGTGCTTCTCTGTCTCTCTGCCTCATAATTTCCCCTCCCCAGTCGCTGGTGCTCGGCTTTTGACGTCGCTTTTCGCGTAACACTCGTTGATTGGGCGCAGATTCGGATTTGGAGAAATGTATGAGACGCAATAAACCGAATAAAGCGAACGGAGAGAGAGACGTAAAGAGAGAGACAGACAGACAGAAAGACACAGACAGAGAGGGAGAGAGGGGAAAGGAATGGAGATAGAGAGGAAGAGAGGGAGGGAGAGAGAGGGAGGGAGAGAGGGAGGGAGAGAGAGATAGAGAGAGACACAGAGAGACACAGAGAGAGGAAAAGAGAGGAGAGGGAGAGGGAGGAAAGAGAGAGCACGAGCAGAGAGGACGAATAAGAAGAAGAGGAAGAGGAGGAGAAGGAGGACGGAGGGCGTGAGATGGAACAGATGGAAGAGGAGAATTGGATATAAGAACGGACGGCATGAGGGATAAATGAAGCTGTGGTCGAGAGAGGAACAGATTGGCGAAGGGAACGAGGAAGATGGAAATAAACGGATGAGAGAAGAAACGCTATGAAGAGAACAGGAAGCGGTGCAGGAGAAAGACAATAGGAGACTGAAAAAGAAGAAGAGGAAGGGATGAGGAGGAGAAACAGGAGGAGGAAGCGAATAGAAAGAATAGGAGGAGAAGGTGGAAGACGGAAGAGGAGGAGTTATCCGGATACTCAGGATGGAAATGATGCCAAATCGATTTGAAGTCCAGTGGCCATTGTTCAAAACAATGGTGCAGAGTGCGATTGGTAAACAGGAAACGGGGAGGAAGAGGAGGAACAGGCCAACGAGGAGGAGGATGACAATGAGGAGGAGGAGGAGGAGGAGGAGGAACTGATCCCTGGCCGGATCAGGCTATCTGCCAACTGGGATGCATTTTCATCTTTCATTTCTCTCTTATCCATTGGTCTTGGACGCTGTTGCCGAGTATGAATGGTACCCTGACCACTTGTAAGATCTCTATCGACCGTCGGTATTACTCTCGAAGCGTTTCTTTAAGTCACCCAAAAACTTCCAGCAGGGGTAACATAGATCTACCCCCACCCCCCCCCCCACCCGATATGAAACATCTCTCGTAGAACCTGAACGCACATCGTTCATCACCCTTGAGAAAACGATATGTCGAACCCCACCCCTTGGCATTCCCAATGAGACAGCTCTAAAGCAACTCCATCGATATCGTTTTAGTGTTAGCTTTCAATCACGGGGTGCGCCCCCAATGGCTCCATCCACTTCCAACAGACACGTGCTCGTTCATTGTCCCCCGAAGAGCAACTCTTCTCCTCAGTTCACGGAGCCAACTCTCGAACGACTGGCTTGATTAGAAGCGCAAAGAGGCTATCAGGCTATCAAATTCTCACTAGATGGCTACAGCTGTGTGACATCACTGAACAAAATATTCAAAATTTACTGTAATAAACCTTATCTATAGTATCTTCCTTACATTAGTTTTCGTATTGGATGCAATGTTTTGTCGTATATATTATTTCTCATAGCCTTTTTCACATGACATCATCATCATCATCATGATCATCATCGTTATTATCATCCAGACAGTGTCCTCGTCCTCTTCATCGTGATTATCATCATCATCATCATCATCATCATCATCATCATCATCATCATCATCAATATCATCACCAGCGTCATCATCAACTTCATCATCATCACCATCATCACCACCAGCACCGTCAGCATCATCACCACCACCTCCACCGTCATCATCATCATCATCATCACCGTCATCATCATCACCGTCATCATTATCATCACCGTCATCATCATCATCATCATCACCGTCATCATCATCACCGTCATCATCATCATCATCATCATCATCATCATAAACAAAAAATCCTCCTCTTATTCCTCCTCCTCCTCCTTCTTCGCCTCCTCGTCCTCCTCCTTCGCCTCCTCCTCCTTTTCGTCCTCCCTTCACCTCGTCCTCGTCCTCGTCCTCGTCCTCGTCCTCCTCGTCCTCCTCCTCCTCCTCGTCCTCCTCCTCCTGCTCCTCCTCCTCCTCCTCCTCCTCCTCCTCTTGCTTCTCGTCATCAATCATTATCGCCATTACTTCATTCGATGAAGCGATGGCGAATTATTGCGATGACGATGTTGTTGATGATGATGATGATGATGATGATGATGAGATGATGATGACGATGATGATGGCAGCATCGTTAATCGGTTGCTGAGGCAGTGATGAGTGAGACTATGAGACTGAACTTCGATCCTTTCGTTGATCCAGTTCAGGGCTTTTGCTCCTCATCCCTAAGTCCAATTCTAAAGATATCTTTCTGTATCTCTTGCCCATGCAAACTTCTCTTGTCTTCCGTAGGTTCTTAAGATCTGTCATGCTGAGCAGCAGACGTCCTTTCCACATGACCAAGTGACCAACTTACCAACTGACAAATTGACCAAATGACCAACCAACCAAATTACAAACTGTCTAAATGACCAGCCGCCAAACTGACAAAATTACCAATTGTCTAAATGACCAAATGACCAGCAGCCAAACTGACTAGATGACCAATTAACCAAATGACCAGCTGACCAACTGCTTAAATGACCACCTGACCAAATGATCATGATCAATTGTCCAACTACTCAAATGGTCCAATGATAACAGACCAACTGACTAACTGACCATATATGACCAGCTGGCAAAATTAGTCTTATTAAAGTGCAGTTGTTTTCATGTGAATCCAATGGGTAATAATATTTAAAAGTCTGCGGTTTGTCAGTTCGAATTGATATTAAACGAATATATATATATATATATATATATATAATATTAGCCCTATTTAAATAAATTACATCTGTTTAAAACACGTCGCTAACAAGTTACTCCTCATCTCTTCTGTCTTTCATTTCGCTCAGATTCTACAACGGCGTCTCATACATGCATACGTACATACATGCACACACATATAAATTCATGCATGCATACATTTATACATACATGCTCACACACATACACATATGCATACATACATGTAAACATTCTCATGCATACATACAAACAAACATACAAACATAAATGCATGCATACTTACATTTATTAATACATATATATACATCTATACATACATTTATACATACATGCATGCATACACACACATACATACCTATATACATACATTTAAACATGCATAAATACATGCATACATACATTCAAACATAATTACATACATATATACAATTATACATACACACATAAATACATACATACATACGCTCAGCGAGTGTTAATCGACGTGATGCCAAAATGAAGCCGCTTAAACCAGACTGAATCCTTCTCGACGAGGGATAGTTTCCGAGAAGAAGGGCCATCGCTAAATACACGGCTACTATTCTCCATCGAGTCAGTCGGTCTTGATTGAGACCTGGATCTGCTGAGTTCTACTCTCCCATATATATCGCCACCGTTTTACTTCCGCTTTTGGCTGGAATTGGCGAATCTTCAGGCGCTTCTCTGGAAATGGTTGGCGGTCTTAAGCCGTCTGATCACGGGTTCTGAACAGATGGTGGCAGTAATTAGCACGGTTAAATGAGGAAAGATGGACGATTAGAAGAAAATGTGCTACATCATCGACTATTCTGCGAATACGCCGCTTGATATTCGCGAGTTTCTTAAAACGAAAGAACTGTTCATTTATTCAAAATAAAACATCGTCATATCGGTTACCTCGATGAGGCGGCGTCGTACCAATGTAGGCCCCTACATCTTAGTGTTATTTAAATTAAGATATTTTAGCGGGTTTAATTTCAAATCAACCGTTTCAACAATTCACTGCATTTCAGAGTGGTGGAAGTATTTCATATTGAATACGTCCTCCATCTTAGAAAAATGTTCAGGGTCGAAGCCATACGATCACTATAGAAAAAGTATACATTTTCATGCTCATATTCATGTTTTACATTCATACCCAAACGGGGTATTATTACTATTAATATTAATATCATTATTACTAAATTTTTGGCGCGCAGATTCACACAGAATTGCAAATTGAGGCACGGTTAGTCAGTCGCCAGGTGAAGAGCTGTTAGATATCCAGATGTTTGAAAGCCAAAGAGAAATTGTGACTTTTGAGACATTTCTTAAAAGCCTCAAAGTAATGGTATTATTTGTTTTTTTCTGCTCCCTATAGTACTTTTATATATTTATGCAGAGCATTTTCCCTGAAAATGTGTAATGTAAAACGTTTGGCAGATTTAGCTACTCCTGGACTATTATGAGCATTAGCCTCGTAATTGTACCATAATTATTATTAATTTATATTGACCAGTTTTCATTGGTTGGATTATAATCGTTTCGAACTGGACCATTATTGCTACTAACTGAACGATAGTTCTGTCTACAATCAGCGCTACACTATTTATATGTTTCGACTCCAGGAGTGACACTATGCACTGCGTTACACTACACCAGAAAGCCCTTAACTACATTGCCTCCATCTGCTGGTTACATGGAGGCTCTCTCCCAAGATCTTCATCGTTGGATGTCTTCAAATCGCCTTTCTTTATACTCTACCAAAACCCAATTCATCTGGTTTGGCACATGGAGGCTCTCTCCCAAGATCTTCATCGTTGGATGTCTTTAAATCGCCTTTCTTTATACTCTACCAAAACCCAATTCATCTGGTTTGGCACCCCAACCCAGCACTACACTCTCTTGTCCAGTGTTCGTAACTTTTTAGATGTCACTCTGGATCTTACTTTTGCTGAGCGCATTTCCAATCTCATCCGCTCCTCTTACTTCCACTTAAGGCGTCCTCGGACTATTCGGCGGTCTGTCTCATCCTCGACCTTCACCTCCATTGTTCGTGCATTATCTGCTCTAGAATTGACTATAATAATTTCAGTTCTCTCCTTGTTGGCCTCACCAAGACTTCTCTCCAGTCGTTACTCAATGCTGCTGCTAGACTCCGTCTCTTCGGTTCTCTCGCATCTCCACCTTCATGGTTGAACAACTCCATTGGCTCCTTCTCTCTGCCCGTTTTCAATTCAAAATGCTTATTCTTGTGCGTAAGTCTCAACTGGGTCTTGCTCCACAGTACTTGCGTGACCTAATTCTTCGGCTTCATTCTGGCACTTCGCTACGTTCTCTCCGATCTTCTTATCGTCTTGACCTCTTAGTTCCCCGTGCCAGGACTACTATGGCTCAATCCAGGTTCTTTGCTGCATAGGTCCCTCGTTTTGGAACCGACTTCCTCCTCCTGTCCGCAACGCCATTCTCTCTGGTAGCGTTGCTTCTTCCTTTTCTCTCCTTAAATCCTTCTGTGTCTCTCGGGGTCTCGCGCACTGAGAGCGCATCTGAATGGTCTAAAACTTTAAACCACGAGGGGCGCTTTATTAATGCACACTATACAATACAATAAAATACGATACAATACACTGCGTAGCTTAACCATACATTACCTTACATACACATGACATGACATCGCATTACAATAGTCTACTGTTGCATTTGGAATGCAGGCGAGACAACACGAGAGTATTGTCACTTCGAGACGTTTCGAGCGGACTGTCCGGCGGGTGAGGTCGTCCTCATGCAGAAGGCTTTCTACGGTCGCAAGAGCCTCGGTCGCTGCGTCCGGACGAACTTCGGTTTCATCGGGTGCTACTCCAACGTCCTCGAATACATGGATCGGCTCTGTTCCGGGAGACGCAGCTGCGACGTTGAAGTCATCGAACCCAACTTCGAAGACATACGACCTTGCAATGTCGAACTCAAGAGCTACCTGGAAGCGGAATACGTCTGCCTGCCTGGTCAGTCAGTCAGTCAATCAGTCGGTTAGTCAGTCAGTAGGTTAGTCAGTAAGCTTGTCAGTCGGTCAGTCGCACGCCATTCCTCTCAGAGATAATATAAGGTACGGCAGACGCAAGGAATGGTAACGCAAGGTAGGGAAAGGCGTGGTGAGTTATGGTGAGGTAAGAGCTTGTAAGATAAAGTAATTTAAAATAAGATAAGGCAAGGTAATAATACCACAAACAAAAACTGGTTAGTTAATATGAAGCAATGTAACAATGGACAAGAGTAAGTAAGTAAGGTCATAGTAAAGTAATATACCAAGGTAATGCAGTCCAAGGTAAGGTAAAGCACAGCAAGATGAGGTAGGGTAAGATACGGTAAGAGCAGATGAGAAGGTAAAGTAAGTTAAGGTAAATGAAAGGCTGCATTAGTTTTTACTGGTGGATTAATATGAGTCGATTGGATTACTGACGGAGGGATATAATCGTAGCAACGTTTCGGACTGACAGCAGACAATGGCTGTACGTTGATTGTTCAGCTGCTGGTCAGTGTCCAGCGTAAGTGGCATTGTTCAGCTGCTGGTCAGTGTCCAGCGCAAGATGGGCATTTGTGGCCATTCGTCTCCCGCAGCTAAGCTGACAGAATAGTATGCTAATGGAAACGGCAATTGTCTAATTCGAATCGATATTGCGCAACTGACATTTTGGGTCCGACAGTCGATTAGAAATTGTTCCTTGTTCTGTCTCACTCAGCTAATGGGACGATTATTACTTATTGCAAACGAACCAGTGCAGTGATAGACTGCAGTGCGATCAAGACAAGGACCTTACGATGCCAAAACTATCGACTGAACTCTCAGGCTCCATCCAACTTATATGACAAAATGACCGAATAAGAGACTGAACAACTGAACGAGTGACACACGAAATCAAAGACTACGCAAATGATTGGCATACTGGCTGATTGGATGACTGACTGTCTGACTCACTGACTGACTCGCTGAATGGCTGGCTGGCTGATTAACTGAATGAATGGATGAATGAATGAATGGTTGATTGACTGAAAGAATGACTAACTGAATGAATGATTGATTGACTGACTGATGAATGAATGACTGACTGACTTACTGGCTGGCTGGCTGGCTGGCTGGCTGGCTGACTGACTGACTGACTGACTGATTTACTTACTGGCTGACTGACTGACTGACTGACTGACTGACTGACTGACTGACTGACTGACTGACTGACTGACTGACTGACTGACTGACTGACTGACTGACTGACTGACTGAACCATGCAGTATTAGGACTATGAAGCTTTGTTTTGGTGGACACCACATACTTCACTTTCCATTATTGACAATTTTTTCTCGAAATGATTGCTCTTGTTTGCAAGATCGATTTACCTATAGGGAAGTAAATAACAAGTAGGCTCTATTTGTATCTGACAAGCGCACATCCATTGTACCGTATAGAACGACTATATGCACATTTAGAATAAACTATAACACGAGCATATAACATAGACATATCTGCACGATGAAGTATGACTAAAGATACATCGAGTATCTAAAACAGTCTAGCTGTAACAGTATCACGCCGGAAATGTCAGGCCGGAAATGTCAGGCCGGAAATTCTTTGAAAGTGATATTGTCCTGGCAAAGAGGTGCCAAGAACCGATAAAAGCAGTTGCCGGAAAACTACAATTTCTAGAAGAGCTTCCTGTCTGCTCGCGCTATCAGCTCTTCCGCAATATAGGTCTTTCAACATAATTATATTTGCCATTTGCGAGCATTTTTAAGAGCAGGTGTCACCAGGCGAGTTAAGTAGACGAACAGTCCCTTAAGGGGCAACCAAGTGTGTGTTTGCTAGAGGCTTCATTTTCTTAGCCACGGCATATGAGGGCGGCTGACCATTCCTATACCTCACCGTCTGATCTTTCCACCGACACTGTGCGGTCACTGTACTCAATATAGCTGAGTCGACTAGGAGCCAAAGTTGAGCAGACATCGCGAAACAAATTTCTGTCCAATTTAGGATTTAAACCCCAGACCTCTCAGTTGATAGCCCAGCACGCTAACGCTAGACTGTTGCACACTCCTGGTGCGAGGTGAAAATTCTAGCAAAGACAGGTAGTACAAATCCCCATTGATCACAAACAAAGTGGCTACTACTACTACTACTACTACTACTACTACTACTACTACTACTACTACTACTACTACTACTACTACTACTACTACTACTACTACTACTACTACTACTACTACTACTACTACTACTACAACTACTACTATTACTGCAACTACTACTACAATATCAACAACTACTACTACTACTAGAGCAGAGTCAACTTTCTTCACAGAACCATGTTAACTATATTCTTAGTGTCAATAACTTGTGATAATCTGTAGGATGATTCCAAGTAGCTGGACATTTCCTGGGGCAGCTCAGTCCCGAGTAAAGTGTTCCAGATGCTCTTCAAAGATTCTTTACGATTATCATCCGGCTACGTTTCCCTCTTGCCTCGGCTCTGGACCGGGCATTATATTTGGCCCCTAATTTCGTCAAAGCGAAATTAGGGCCAAAATATAGCGTCTGCTCATCGGGTTCAACCGGTGCTCAACCGAGTAGCGACGCTAAAATTCGCAATAACCGTCGCGTAATTCTTTGCATTGTTTCCGAGTGACGTGGATTGATTTCTTGTGGAAATCAATTGCATTAGGCAGCGATTTACGGCAAATCAACCTTTCCAGTCCGTCTTATCTGTCGATTTGCAACTCGTCGAGCGCTCAGCTGTCCAGTCGGATCGTTTATCTGTTTACAGCAGAAACGGGCGTCGAGTTCAACGAGTGCTGCTTGCTTGAGCGTATGGCTTGGACAAGTGTGATCATTCCACGCCTGTCCTGTCCATGCAGTGACGCGCAGGCGTTTAGCACCTCCGTGGACAACGCTTGTCTGAGCCAGGGTCCTGCACTGTACGAAGTGCCTCTGGTATTACACTATAGGCGTCGTGATTAGCGGAATTTGGACGACTGTCCATAGCGATTGTCATTCGCAGCGAAGTAGTAATAACATGAACGAGATGAGATTTCTGTCGTTTAAGTTGATCGAGCGAATACGGATGGCTGCTGGTCATTCGCTAGGAGTGGATTCGTCAAGACAACAAATTCAGAAACATTTCATTGTTCATCGGATCTTCGTTAATGGACGGCAACAATGCAACAGCCATCTTAGGGTTCGAAACCCGTCTGTTGTGTTCTGGGTATCAACAGATCGTTAGAGATCGTTGTCTCTCTTCATTTGACATTCCTGGTGTCATGTGTGTGATAAGTTGAAGAACGAGTCTAAAGACGAATATCATCATACATAATAACGTGACTTTACTTGACAGCGACGTTAGTTGACCTTGCTTAACAGCGACCTTAGCTCACCTTACTTGGCAACGATATTAGCTGAGCTTACTTAACAACGACCTTACTTGACCTTACCGTGTCCTCCATATTCATTTTTTTAATTATTCATTCTTTCTTTGTTTCTTTCATTCTTTCGTGTTTTCTATTCGCTTAGTATGATGATGATGATGATGGTGGCGGCGCTGGTATAGGTGGTGATCTTGTGTGTGGTGGTGGTGGTGGTGGTGGTGGAGGTTGTGGTGATGATGATGATGATGATTATGATGATGATGATGATGATGATGATGATGATGATGATGATGATGATGATGATGATGATGATGATGATGATGATGATGATGATGATGATGATGATGATGATGATGATGATGATGATGATGATGATGATGATGATGATGATGATGATTTTGATGATGATGATGATGATGATGATGACGACGACGACGACGACGATGATGATGATGATGATGATGACGATCATGATCATGATCATGATGATCACGATGATGATCATGATGATGATCATGATCATGACGGTGGTGTTGATGATTGTCTCTGTGTCCGTTCGTCTCTGCATATCTCTATCTGTCCATCCGTCTGCCTGTACGTCTCTTTGTCTGTTTCTCTCCTACAGCTGAATCTTCTCTTCTGTTGTTTTGACCACTGACTGCTTTTGACTGTTCTGTCAAATCGTCAGTTGACCTGCGTCTGATTGTCTTCTGGTCGAGATGACGACCGATGTTCTTCGTCGCTGGATTAGGAGTGGCATGAAATATGCAGATGTGTCAAATGACAGACAGCAACACTCTCAGCCTCTGTCCTCTCAATTCCTGAATACATCTTCTTCTGAAACGATTCCCCTAAATAATGAATAAGCCCCTCACTCCACTCAACACCACGTCCCACTCCGACCACAATGCACTGGCTTTCTAGTTGTGTATGCGTGCCAATAACGCTCCGGAAACTGATGTCGGGTATGCCAAACACTCCATGATGTGGCTAGAATGTTGTGGAAATTGAGTGTCTCGTTGCTAGCCACACAACAGCGCGGCGTATAAGCCTATAGCCCACAATAATTGCCTGCATATGCATTCATGCGTAAATGTGTCTGCGTCACAAATTACGCTTGGACGAACCACACATAGAACTGGCACAATGTTGGTAATAGCGCATTGTCCAAAAGCCTAAGACAAAGAATCGTATTGTATCGTATCTGAGAATTTATAAAGCGCCGCTCACAGCATAGACTACTCAGAAGCGCTCTCAGCGTGACATCCCTAAGGGAATAAGGTCTTCAAGCAGCGGAAAGAAGAGGGGTAGGTCGTTCCATAAGGAGGGGCCGAGGATGGCAAAGTGTTGAGCCGTGGCAGTTTTAGCCCGGAGAACTAGGAGATCGAGCCGATCAGCAGACTGAAGAGGGCGGGAAGAGAGAGCAGATAGAGGATTACGCATTAAGTCACAAAGATATTTAGAGGCTATTCTGTGTTGAGTCCTAGAAACAACGAGGAGAACTATTGAATACGAGAGGCAAAATGGAGCCAGTGAAGGATATCGGTCATGTATGATATTAATGGAAAAAGCTATATGGAGAGTGGCAGCAGCGTTCCAGACAGATTGTAAGGACGATAGGCTTACATTGGGGAGCCCAGGAAGTAGTGAATTGCAGTAATCGATGCGACACGGACTATGGTTGTAAACACGGCGGGGAAGAGGTTTTCTACTGGCTCTCAGACGCCTTAGGCGATAGAAACAAGGAACGCGTCAGGTGGGAGAGGTGCTCAGAAAACAATAAGGTACTATAGGGGGTGGGGGACACCCAATTCACGGACAGTGGATGAGTACGTGAAATCATGGTACAATGACGTAAGAATGTGACGTTTGTAACTGTTAGTTTTTGGGAAGGGTAGCGCTATAGTATTGGTGATATAAAGAGATAAAGAGATTTTCTTAAAGAACTGAATTCAGCGTTTTATAATGAACTCGATGAAGGCTAGACTAGGTCCACATCGATAGGCCTATCTAAGCCCACATTAATATGTAGGCCTACATTGATATATAGAGCTACATCTATATCTAGGCCTATGTTGATATCTTAGCTCACATTAATATGCATGCCTACATCGATATGTAGGTCTACATTTATATCTAGGCCTACGTTGATATCTTAGCCCACATTAATATGTAGGCCGCATTGACATGTAGGGCTACATTTATGTCTAGACCTACATTGATATCTAGGCCTACATTTCGACACAACGCAGGTCAGTGACTTCGGTCTATGAGTCTTTATGCAAACGACTGCGAAGACTTATGGAGACGAATGGAAGCGAATTGGTCCACTGGCTTCAATGAATCTTTATCGAGTGATCATCGCTGAGAGGCTTTTGCGTGGATTGGCCAGAAAATATATTCCATGTTTCATAAGCACAACTCAAGCAGTGCTTAAAGCATCACCTATGGTCACCAGATGTCACCAAGTCATAACATGAAGCGCTAGTATACACTTAGACATATATATGTATATATATGGGAATATATGTATATAAATATATGGGTATATATTAATATACATCATATATATATATATATTAATATGGTGTTTTATGCCCTTGTTGTGAATGTGTTCGGGGCATATACACATCATGCAATATTCATTTACGATGTCTATCTACTTACTACTGAGACCGTGAGAGACGAAGAGAGACAGACAGAGGGATAGACGGAGAGATAGAGAGTGACAGAGACTGAGACAGACAGAAAGAGAGGAAAGACTGAGGGAGGGGAAGACTTAAAAAGACGAAGATCTCGATGGGGTGGGGGCGTTGTCGGGCAAGAGAGGGAGGGGATCGGAAGGCTAGAAGCTGCTATGCAAGTCAACACGTATCGCAATAAGAGCAATGATTGCGACTTTAAATCACAACTCGAAACGCACTCCACTCATCTCCACCTCCTCCTTGTCCTTCTCCTCCTCCTGCTCCTCATCGTCTCTTGATGGTCTCCGGGGGAATCTATGCCTATGCCCCCCATTCCCCCACCCTCTTCCCGGCGACTTATTAGGAACACAGCGCGGCCCTCTGTCGCTCTGTCGAGCCCTCCCTTTGTCGTCCGCTGCGAATATTATGCATCATAAAAAATGAACGGTTTCAAGCATTCATCTCAGATGCTACATCCGAATCACGATGCTCAATCAATCAATCAGTCACTCGGTCAATCAAGCAGACAGTCAAGCAGACAGTCAGTCAGTCAAGCAGACAGTGAATCAATTAGTCAATCAATCAATCACTCGGTCAGTCAAGCAGAAAGTTAGTCAGTCAGTGAATCAGTAAGAGAGTGGGTCAGTCAGTCAGTCAGTAAGTGAATCAATTAGTCAATCAATCAATCAATCAATCACTCGGTCAGTCAAGCAGACAGTCAGTCAGTCAGTGAAGCAGATAGACAGTCAGTCAATCAATCAATCAATCAATCAATCAATCAATCAATCACTCGGTCAGTCAAGCAGTCAAGTCAAGTCAGTCAGTCAAACAGACAGTCAGTCAAGCAGACAGTCAGTCAAGCAGTCAAGCAGTCAGTCAGTCAAGCAGACAGTCAGTCAGTCAGTCAGTCAGACAGTCGGTCAGTAAGTCAAGCAGTTAGTCAGTCAGTCACTAAGTCAGTCAGTCAATCAATTAGTCAATCAATCAATCAATCGGAGAGTGAGTCAATCTAAAAATTTGTCAATCAATCAGTCAGTCAATAAGTCAGTCTGTCAGTCAGATAGTCTGTCAATTAAATCAGAAGTCAACCAATCAGTAATCAATTAATCAGTAAGTCAATCAATCATTTGGTCATTCAATCATAAGTCACTCAATCAATCAGATTTCGATAAATTAAAAACCAATCGCTTATAAGAGACACAATGAAACAAGCATGCAAACATACAGAGGCACACGGATACCTTTCAACAGACAGCACATCGGCTGCTGTCCTAATTTGGTTTATATTTTCGTTAATTAAGAGAGAAATTTTTCAATCTATTATATCGTCCGGCGTCGAAGAGTGACACTTTGGCATCGAGTGGCGCCAAGCATTGGCAGACTATTAACACCTGGCTCTCTCATCTCTCTCCGTCCCTCCGCCTCTCTGTCTCTATCTCTGTGTCGAATTCTACATGTATATCTGTACACCTGTCTGTCTGTGTGTCTGTCGACCTCTGTGTCTGCCTACCTGTACGTCTGTCTGCCTGCCTGTCTGTCGGTCGGTCTATCTCTCTGTCTGTATGTCTGTCTATATGTCTGTCTGTCTACCTGTCTGTTCGTCTGCCTGTCTAAAGTGTCTATCTATCTGTCAGTCTGTCTATCTTTCTGTCTGCATGTCCCTCTGTCTATCTGTCTATTTGTCTGTCTACCTGCCTGCCTGTCTGCCTGTCGGTCTACCTCTGTCTCTCTCTTTCGTTCTTTCTCTCCTACTGTCTCGCTCCGCACGGTAACTATCGCAGCTACTGTCAATTTCTGTCTAACATCAAAGCATCAAGCTGCATAAAACACGTGAAATTGTTTCATATTACATTTTTAATCATTATATATTATCAACATATATGACAGATATATGTGCATGTATGAAAAGAACATATTATAACGAATATAAACGATACATATATGCAATTTTCTTTTCGAGTAAAAATAACCAGGATGCCAATCTAGTAAATGAGAAACGGAATTCTGCTTAGTGTCCGACGAAAATGGAGAAACCATCGCTACTTAAATAGAACAGATGAAGGAAGTGGAGAAGGGAGAGAAGCGGTTGATGGGAAACGGGAAGAAATGGAACAGGCGAGGATGGCGCGTTAGAGGATGAGGAGAGGATGAGGAGGAGAGGGAGGAGGAGGATGGCTGAGGTTGGAGGTATTTTCTAGGAGTTTGATTGAGGATTTGGGGCGATAGCGGCTGAGCCTACCTAACGATTCCTTTGGATCAGTGAGATTAAGCGAGGAACAGGAGCGAGAAAAGTCTGCTTTCGTTCGAATAAGGAAAGACTGGAGCGAAAACATTCGATTGATGGAAGAACGGAGAGACTGGAAGAGACGGAAGGACTGAAGAACGGATGGACACAGAAAGAGGGAAGAGTTGATGGACGAAATAATGGATGGACGGAAGAATGCTTGACCATCGGGGCATAAAAAATAATAAATAACTACATTTCTCTACCAGCGCCAATACCTGTGGCCATACAACGCTTCAACGCAGTCGCTTTTCACAAGACTGAGCACAACATCAGCGAAGACTAGTCGTCCCAGAACATATACTATGCCTGAATTTTTAAATCCTGAGGGATCGTAAGTAACTTGGGTAAATAAAAAACAAATAAACAAACAAACAAATAAATAATAATGACAAGAAAGTGTCGTGTTATGACGTTAACAAGCTTTCACCTACACCCTACGGAGTCAGAGTAAAAGATATTTTAGCAACTTTAGTCAACTTTACTTTAGTCAACCCTACTTTAGTTAACCCTTCGTCGGGCGTGGGGTCAAAAATGACCCCAGAGTGCATTTTCAAAGCATATGGATCGATGTTAAAAACTGAAATGGGTGCTGTGATTTTTCACGAGAATTTAGATGGACAAAAAATTACAAGACATTTATACAGATAGGGTCATGATCATTTTCGACCCCTTTACTGATTATTGATGTTTCTTTTTCATTCGACAGTCTAAAGTTGCACAAAACCCACAATATTACTTCCTTATTTATTGTTCCCATTCACACAACGCTCAAGGTGCAATAATTCCAGGGCCATTCCTCACAATTGACGAGAAAAACTCGCTCCATATCGAGGTTGGTGGAAATTCGTACAATATATGCCGTCAAAGCCGGCAAAATACGGCATAAAGTTATGGATGTGCTGCGATGCTGAAACGAAGTACGTGTACAATGCCAGCATATATTGCAGCAAAGAGAGCTCTGATGCAGTTCCAACAAAAGATCTGGAATGAAACTTTCTCCGTCAGCTCATACAACCTCTTGAATGTGGAGGTCGCAACATTACCACTGATAACTTTTGCACCTCGCTGGCCATAACTAGAGATGTTCTGAAGACAAAGAAGTCTACTTTGGTTGGTACTATTCGTACTAATGGAGGAGAGTTGCCCAAAATATTTGTTTCTCCCTGAGGACGCGAGATTGTACTCAAGCCTTGTCGGGTTCAATGAGACCGGCGACTCGTCATTGTTTTCTTACATCTGTAAGAAAGACAAAGTGGTCATCGGCTTGTTGACTTGCACATCTCCAATGGAACAAAACACCAAGGAAACTTCCAGAGGTTATCAACTTCTAAGTAGCTGATTATGCTGACCAGATGATAGAAACCTTCAGCACGAATTTCTCAACCAGACTTTGGCCGGTAGTGAGTGTTCTGCAACCTACTGGATATTGCGACACTTCAGGCTTACGTCCTTCATGAGAAATTGAAGGTGGACAAAGCTCCAGTGAGAAAGCGTCATCAAGAAACTGGGGAAAAGACCTTTGCCAAGAGCTACAGAGACAGCGTTGAAACTCATCATGGACTGATTAGAGGATGACTGTTAGACGACACTCTGGAACCTCCAAAGAAACGAGGTCGCTGCCAAGTTTGTCCCAAACAGACGGACAAAATAAGCTACGGCTGTGTGCAAGACATGCCATAAGAATGTGTGCCCTGTCCACTGTCAAATCTTCTGTCAGACATGTCTCTCTGCTGATTGATGAAATACTTTACTAGGCTCCTAGCAGTCCCCTATGTTCATTCTAGCTTCATTTCATTGTATTGCGGGCACTGTACATTAGTGTAAGAACAGTGTTCATGAATAATGTCATCAGGAAGCATTGTATTGAGGGCGCTAAACATTAGGGTAAGAACAGTATTACAAGCCTATGTTTGTATGTGGCTTCATTACATCATGACGTGACGTCATGTCATGACACCACGTCATGACGACACGTCATGACGTCATGTCATGAGGAAGCGTCATTATATAGTATTGAGGGCGCTAAACATTAGGGTAAAAACAGTATTACAAGCCCATGTTTGTATGTGGCGTCATGACATCATGACGTAACGTCATGCCATGACGTCATTTTACGACGTCACGTCATGAGGAAGTGCAACAAATAATGACATTTCACTAAATATTAATAATAATAATGACCTTCTCGTGCAATGTATGTGCTTATTTTATTCGAATTACATAACTACTATGGGGTCAAAATTGACCCTACGCCCTTAATTGTATAGTTTTTTTCCGCCCGACGGAGGGTTAACTTTACTTTAGTCAATTGCGATCTTCATTCCTCGAATTATCATTCACATGTTATCACCGTGATTCGAGCCATAAGCGCAGCCACAGGCCAAGTAGCCAATCCCCATCCGCCAATTTATAAGGCGCCACTATCGGAAGTCACGCAAACCATACAAGCCAAACGGGTGATTGGCAATGCGACGGCGCGCTATAATGCGCACTTTATGGGATTATTTCCAAGAGATCTTGTATGGATACGAGGTCTCCTGCAGTATGAACAGGCATTCAACAGGACTCGACCTTCTGTAGACTAAGAAGGTCCCATCTACCGGAATATCTCGCCTGTATATATATATCCCTGGAACTGTTGGACGAGATAAGCCACTGATGGATGGTTTCCCGGGGCAGCTCAAGAAAATCTCGGTCGCGTTTACAGTTTAAACTTCCCCTACTCCGTGTTTTTCTTTCAATCTTCCGGCGAAAGTTAGATGGCACCGGAGTCCTATTGATATTCTATTATAGTAATAGGCATATATATACGCGTGCGTGTATCTACGCAATGCACCAGAAAAGTACTTCATAATGCTGTCTTTTGGGACCACATCGACAGACCCCTTATAGTGAGGATTGTGTTATAACGAGTTTATTTCCTATATTTGAGAGCCATGTCTAGACCGCATTATACCAGAATCAGTGCTATGATGAAACGTACTATATAAAGCGGGTGTATTATGTATATATTGTGCATTTATAAATATGTAGATATATAAATAAATGTATATATATATATTCGATGCTTTTGTCATATGTAATTTAGGACGCCGTCTTGGACAACTGTGAAGTGACGAATAGTTGAACTATATATGAGAGCCATGTCTCAACCGCGTTATACCAGAATCCGCTATAACCAAGCGCACTATATAAAGAGGTTCCGGTGTATTATGTTAATATATATTTAGATATATTTTTAATATAAGTATATATATGTAATCGATGTTGTTATTGTCACGTGTAGTGGCCGACGCCGTCTTGGACAGCTGTGAAGTGACCATCGTCCAGCGCCGACCCACGGTCCTTCCTCGCGTCGGTGCCTTTGCCTGTGGCACCGAAGCGTCTCCTTGGGTAATGAAGGTTCCCGCAGGTCAGCGCATCAACATCACTCTCTTCGAGTTCTCAGCTGCTTCTGCCTACGCTGCCTCCGCAGCCCCATCAGCGACCGGAACGGGGGCTCAGAGGCCTCCAGTGTCGGCAGTCGCAGCAGCGGGTGAGCTGTGGGTGGAGCGGCAGTCGACGAAGCCCTGTCGATCGTACGGCCGTATCTGGGAACAGACCAGTGCAACCTCTTCGCTCTCGTCCGGCTCTGTTACTGTACCACTGGACATCTGTGCTGGACCGATGACCATCAGGGAGAGCCATGTTCATACCACGCTGACCAGCAGTGTCGACGTCGTTCTGACTGGTCAGAGCAGGCATGGCTATCTGCTCGTTTTCTCAGGTAGGTCGTCGATGATGATCACTTTGCACAGGTATGGAACAGGTATATATAGGTATTTAAGGGAGTCTCTCTCTTGAAAAGGCGCTGTGTAAATATATATGAATGCAACACAACCACGAAACAGAAATCGGACTACTTTACACACACACACACACACACACACACACACACACACACACACACACACACACACACACACACACACACACACACACACACACACACACACACACACACACACACACACACACACACACACACACACACACACACACACACACACACACACACACACACACACACACACACACACACACACACACACACACACACACACACACACACACACACACACACACACACACACACACACACACACACACACACACACACACACACACACACACACACACACACACACACACACACACACACACACACACACAACACACACACACACACACACACACACACACACACACACACACACACACACACACACACACACACACACACACACACACACACACACATATATATATATATGTATGTAAGTATGTATGTATGTATGCTACGAAAGTGTTTTATGTAGAGCAGGATTTAGGTCAGCAAGGTGGAATAGGATGTGAAACCTCTTTCCTTGGGTCTCGTTAATCTCGACTGGTTCTGCCTCAAACTGTTGTCATTTCGCAATCTAATCTAATCTAATCTAATCTAATCTAATCTAATCTAATCTAATCTAAATCTAATCTAAATCTAATCTAATCTAATCTAATCTAATCTAATCTAATCTAATCTAATCTAATCTAATCTAATCTAATCTAATCTAATCTAATATAATCTAATCCTAATCTAATCTAATCTAATCTAATCTAATCTAATCTAATCTAATCTAATCTAATCTAATCTAATCTAATCAATCTAATCCTAATCTAATCTAATCTAATCTAATCTAATCTAATCTAATCTAATCTAATCTAATCTAATCTAATCTAATCTAATCTAATCTAATCTAATCTAATCTAATCAATCTAATCCTAATCTAATCTAATCTAATCTAATCTAATCTAATCTAATCTAATCTAATCTAATCTAATCTAATCTAATCTAATCTAATCTAATCTAATATAATCTAATCCTAATCTAATCTAATCTAATCTAATCTAATCTAATCTAATCTAATCTAATCTAATCTAATCTAATCAATCTAATCCTAATCTAATCTAATCTAATCTAATCTAATCTAATCTAATCTAATATAATCTAATCCTAATCTAATCCTAATCTAATCTAATCTAATCTAATCTAATCTAATCTAATCTAATCTAATCTAATCTAATCTAATCTAATCTAATCTAATCTAATCTAATCTAATCTAATATAATCTAATCCTAATCTAATCTAATCTAATCTAATCTAATCTAATCTAATCTAATCTAATCTAATCTAATCTAATCTAATCTAATCAATCTAATCCTAATCTAATCTAATCTAATCTAATCTAATCTAATCTAATCTAATCTAATCTAATCTAATCTAATCTAATCTAATCTAATCTAATCTAATCTAATCTAATATAATCTAATCCTAATCTAATCTAATCTAATCTAATCTAATCTAATCTAATCTAATCTAATCTAATCTAATCTAATCTAATCTAATCTAATCTAATCTAATCTAATCTAATCTAATCTAATCTAATCTAATCTAATCTAATCTAATCTAATCTAATATAATCTAATCCTAATCTAATCTAATCTAATCTAATCTAATCTAATCTAATCTAATCTAATCTAATCTAATCTAATCTAATCTAATCTAATCTAATATAATCTAATCCTAATCTAATCTAATCTAATCTAATCTAATCTAATCTAATCTAATCTAATCTAATCTAATCTAATCAATCTAATCCTAATCTAATCTAATCTAATCTAATCTAATCTAATCTAATCTAATCTAATCTAATCTAATCTAATCTAATCTAATCTAATCTAATCTAATCTAATCTAATCTAATCTAATCGTCGATTTAGAAATGCACAAGGAATCAATCGATGTCGCTTCTCTCCAAACCACATTCCAAACCACGATCCATTGGAAAGAGTTATTCCGTCGAGATCCTTGAGGTGTCAGAGACCTCGAGACGCGAGTTATGGAGGATAAGCAGTCCGCCATCAGCACACAAATCCCTAACCAGTGTGATTCTCCTTACAGATTTTATTTTAGTTACAGTTACAGTTATAGTTAATGGTTTTTCATTTTAGTTATAGTTACACTTATAGTTAATATTATTTTTTAGTTACAGTTATAGTTATCGTTAACGAAATCATTTTGCTTTCGTTAACGAAAACATTTTCGTTACCGTTATCGTTAATGAAAATCACACTGAATTATGAAGACGCGTTACACAATAATTTGCTTAGAGCTTTGACGAATGGGTGTATTCAGCTTCATGAATACACAGCGCTCCATATTCACCGACATCCAAGGCGAACATAGGAATTATTTTGCTTTCGTTAACGGCTGTATTTTCACGTTCTCACGTTAGTTGATATTGCACTTTTTTTTATCGTATTAACGAAAATAGCAATGAATTTTCGTTAGTGTTATTTTCGTTATAGTTATAGTTATAGTTAATAATATTTTTTAGTTATAGTTATAGTTATCGTTAACGAAATCATTTTTTGTTCGTTAACGAACATTTTCGTTATCGTTAACGTTAACGAGAATCACACTGTCCCTAACTAACTGAAATCCTTGTATTGAATAGCGGTAAGAAACAAGTGCAACATGGTGGTCTTTCGGTAACGTGTTTGGTCACGGATCACACGGTTACGGCCCTTACGGGTTCGACCCCATGTAACGACCTTGGGAAAGTTGTTTGCGAGCATGCATGTGTCACTGTCACCAAGAAGTGTGATTTGGGAAGTTAATGGCAAGTGCTGCCAGGGGCGCCCGCAGGCTTAAAAAATCTCGTAAACAAAATAACATGGCCGCTTATCCTCTTGGCTAGCATAGATATAAGTAAGAAATTTGAAATAGCTGCCTTAGATATATAGGCCTATAGTAATAGTGAGTAGTGACAAACGTGACAAAAATTTCAATTTAGATATCATCTAATGCTTTAACATTCCGTATTGCCATTTAACAAAAATATCGATGCGATGCCTATTGCTTGTGTGGATTTGATTTGGTGGGTGGACGCACGTGCGTCCAGTGCGTCACGCTGCGGGCGCCTCTGAGTGCTGTGATGGGTCAACATTAATAATAGCGAGCACAAAACAGCGAGCGTCAACAGCACGATCATAAAATCGCACGCAGAAATTCGCGACTGTGGTAAAACAGCGATCATCAAAACAGCGATATTAGAACGTTTATTTCCAACGTTTACTGTTCACTTCAAAGGAACAATTGCAGACGGCCATCAAAAGAATGGTTTTACAATATAAGTTAACAGAAATCAGAATGCCGCTTGAATCAAGTTGAATGCTGTTTGATTAAGCAGTGCTTTTTCCTAGAAAAATTTTTCCGGAACTGAACAATTATGGAAGAGCTAAAATCCAGAGAAAAACGGGATTGGGAGTTGGGAGGGGTCTCAATAAACCCTGAATACCGTTCCGGCGCGTTCCGGCTGAAAAACACTGGATTAATGTTATGTTTATGTACGTTAATTGGTTAATATGTGCAATCAAATGAAGAGCTTCGACAACGGTAAACACCTGAACCCAGAATTTGCATTGTCTATTAGGCAAGTTCTATCGCTTGCCTTCGTACCAGTAAGCGACGTGGTTGCTGCCTTTGATGACCTCATGGGATCAGCCTTCTTCACCGATAACGAAGATACAATCCGAGACCTCATCAACTATTTTGAGGACAACTGGATTGGTAGACCGGCAAGAAGAGGCGGGCGAAGTGCTCCATTGTTCGCACGTGGACTATGGATCTGTTTCGATGCTGTTCTACAGGATCTGCCGAGATCCAACAACTCAGTTGAAGGATGGCATCGAGTGTTCAGCGAATAATCGGAGTCAATCATCCGACCATCTGGAAATTCATCGATGCACTGAAGACGGACGGAGTCACGGAACAGAATATGAATCTTCAGATCGAACAATACTTGCAGGACACCTATCATATCCATCTCGAAGAACATACAAAGAAACTGCAGAAAGAATTTAAAAAAAAACATCGTCGTCGATTACACCAATCGACCGATATTGGACATTCTTCGTGGAATCGGACATAATTTGAGTCTTCAAGTTTAATATTGTGCACATTTGTTATATGTATAGCCTTCTGCGTCAGACATTGGAAGACACAGAAAATATATCAATGAAATCGATGTATTGGTTATCGCTGTTTTGTACACTCGTTGTTTTTTAACTCGCTATTTTGTGATCGCTATTTTGACGGTCGCTGTTTTGTGATCGCTGTTATTAGCGTAAATCTCGCGACGCACTGGCTCCGTGTCCAGGACAATTGGTATTCGTTCATTAACAAACTGAGGGAATAAGCGCCTAACCTATACTTTCCTCGTGGGAGATTAGTATTAATTAGTATTACTACTAATACTAATTATTAGTATTAATATAAGTATAAGTTATAATTAGTGTTAGTGTTAATGGCAGTGTTAGTGTTAGTGTTAGTCTCAGCGTTAGTGTTAGTGTTAGATGCTGAAAAGAAATAGGAGAGAAGATGATCAAGAAGAGGAAAAGCAGAGCAGTCCTTACTAGCCATGGGTATGAAGAGTTATTGAATTCATTTTGCTTAGCCTCGGAATCTGAGGGTGGGTGGCCAGTCCTCCCCAACGCCGCCTGGTCTTCACACTACCAGTGTACGGCCACTGTATTCGTTATAGCTGAGTTGGCAAGGGACGCAAGTGGTGCTGATATATCGAAGCAAATGTCTGCCCTAGTTGGCATGTGAACCCAGAACCATCGATTGGCGATCAAGCACGCTAACCATTAGACTATCACGCGCCTCGATGAAGAAGAGAAGGGTGGAATGGAAGAAGAAAGGTGGAAAGAGGTAGAGAATGATGTCGATTTAAGGAAGAAGTGGAGTTGATCAACAGAATAAAGGAGAAGACAGACCAAAAAGAATATACGGAGAAATGGACAGTGGAGATAAAACGGAGAATGGACTAAAAGGACGATATAAAATGAATAAATGAGACCAATCAATCAATCAACTAAGCATTTATATAGCGCCCGTTAAAGGAAACTATTCAGAGGCGCTACCAGCCCAACCCCGGCGAAAGAGAACAGTCTTTAGAGCAGAGAAGAAAGCGGTGGACGAGTCTCGAGGAAGAGACCGCAACTGCGTGCGATAAATGAAGCCTTCAGAGATAGATAAGCTGGCATTTTTATATTATATCCAGTGTTGGCTTATCCTTTTACGCTTTCTTGCACATCGCGTGTTCTGGATTTAACTGAGTGTTGTGCAAATGAATGACTGAGTGCTGAACTCAGAGATCTCAGAGTAGGCTGCCTCTCTGTCTAACGCATCGATCTTCTGGATGTTGACCCGATAACGGCTTCGTGTTTGGTGTTCCATCGGTTGATGCCTTGTGCATTAGACAACGGCGCAGTAGAAGTTACTAATTACATCTACACATAGACCTAACACTCCATGTCTCCTAATGTCGAAGGTCCTGTTTTGCTAGCCCAGAGGCAGCCATGGGTATGAACAGGGGCGTCTACTCCATAGAAACCTTGGAGCAAATGCTCCATCCACAAAATAGGGGGAGATCTGTCAGTGTATGTGCCATCATTATTGGGGGGAGGGAGGAGACGGGGTATGGGGAAGAGGAAGGGACGGAGGGAAGTTGCTCCAATGACCTTGGGGGATAGACGCCCCTGGGTATGATGTGTCCTCTCCCTTGCCGTATCATCTTCCCACCAACAGCGTATTCATTTTAGCTGAGTTAGCTCTTGCCTTATGAATAGATCAAACGCTTGGTGGCGCTTTACACGATGAATTGGTAAGCCCAAATCAACGAGGTGGTACTATAATATCTGCCCAATGAATGTCTCTGTATCATTCTCACTCTGACCGAGTTATGTACTTTATCCAATCTTCAGCTAGGTCTCGTGACTCGTGAGTTACACAGCGGACATAGGGAGTCTCATATCTTAGCGTGGCGTTGTTTAACTCGCGTCCGTTGGTCAGTTGTAGGCTGTCCAGATGTCCAGACACCAATGGACATGACGAGCCAGTACTCGGCTGATCGATCGACAGCCAAAGTGACCTGTAGGGACAGCGACCAATCGTGGCGACTCGTCTGCAGCGAACGCGGTTGGCATGGATACGTCGGAAATTGCTCAACTAAACTTGGTATGTCCACTGTCCAGCGACTATTATATAATCAAATCAAATCAAATATTCGTTTATTCTCCTAACCACTTGACTTAACGCAATTGGTAACAATAATAGATAAGTAAATAATGAATAGAAATCTGTCAGCTGTATCTCACTCATTTCAAAGCTAGTACAAGTTATGATATAACACCCTCGATATAAAGTTTTTATCAGTTTTAGTTGGAAGGTAAAAACTATGAGCCCGAGGGCGAAAAAGATAAGGAGTGGGTCGGCTCTCTGGAAAGTAAGGGCAAAGAACATGTTGTGGTTTAGAGGGCACTGCTTTAAATATAGGTAAGGAAGCTAGTAAGTTAGCAAGCAAGTGAGAAAGTAAGTAAGCAAGCGAATAAGTGAGTAAGTGAGTAAGTAAGTCACTGCATAGTCGTATTATTTTATACGCGGCTGCATTTTATACGCGGATCTGTTTTCTGCAAGTCATACAAATATATCTTGTATGACTTGCAAGATATCGTGATGCTGTTGCTTGGCTAAATGAATAAACGACTGATAACTTGATAAGGTTGTACTGCGAGAGGCGCTTTATAAATTCGTAAATAGAATAGAATAGATTGAATTAAAAGCAAATAAGTAAGTAAATGAGCAATGTGCATGCGCACTTGTTCATCAGCTGAACGAAGAACTGTAGGTCTGGGTATTCCTACATTTCGCGACCAATCGATAAAAAAAACAACTCAGTAACGCCCTACCCTTGGGTTTCCAGCCCCTTATCGAGAGAATTCCTCGCTAGGTTTTATTGTCAGTGTAGACTAGACTATGCAGGGGGCTGATGGTAGATTTCTTTATCCGCGACTGAAGAAATATCTCTAATATAACAGAAAGAAAGATTGTTCAGTGCCTGCCTGCACGAGTTCAAGTGACAAGAACGATCGAATTTATCGCATTGATTTAAGATAAACTATCTGATGCTTTGCAAACAGCAGTGACGTGATGGGTGAATGTTAGGTGAGAGTCCATGCATCATCGTCACCCAGCGGTCTAAAGTGTTTCAGAAACCGAGATGACCGTACCAGAAGAGTTTACCTTTTCGATGAGGCGATGACAAATGCAAAGGATTAAGATTTCTGTTTGGAACTATCTGCAAAATGCTTTGGTAGATTGAGTCAGATGGCAAAGCAAACGAAAGAACGAATGGACGAATGAATCTGTGAAATACGAATTGAAAAATTAGTTGACGTTATTGAGTTGTCGTTTATATTGTTGTCGCTGTTTGTTGTTGTTCCTCGTCCTCCACCTTATCATCGTCGTCGTCGTCGTCGTCGTCGTCATCATCATCATCATCATCATCATCATCATCATCATCATCATCATCATCATCATCATCATCATCATAATCATCATTATCATCATCATCATCATAGTCGTTATCGGTATCATAAAAATCATCATGATCACCATCACAAACTTCACCATCATCTTCCCCATTATTATACTTTTATCATCATCATCATCATCATCATCATCATCATCATCATCATCATCATCATCATCATCATTGTCATCATATATATATTTAATAATGATCACAATAATTATGATAATAATAATAAATATTATTATCACTACTACTACTACTACTACTACTACTACTACTACTACTACTACTACTACTACTACTACTACTACTACTACTACTATTATTTTTATTATTATTATTATTATTATTATTATTATCATTATCGTTCTGCTTCTTTTGCTGCTCCTTCTTGTTTCTAGACTTGCCAGTTATCATAGATGAAGAGACACACAACATACTTGCGCCACATAATTGTATTCTCTGTTTCAGCCAAAACTCAAGCAACGTCTGTTGAACCATTCAGTCATCTCAAAACCAGCACAGGTAAAGTCAGGTAGACAATAGGATGCAAGACAATGCAACATACTAGAATGTTCGTATATGCTAAAATATTATATGTGCACTAATACATACATACACACATATACACATACATCGTAATCGTAATCTCCAAACTTATAAAGCGCCACTCGAAGGCCAAGCGCTGGGCACTTGCCTATTCACGGGCACTACGTCAAATTCAGTGATGGGCACTAAACTATTTTTATTTAGTTAAACTAAAACTATTTTCCAACTAAAAAAAAGTAGTTTAACTAAAGTTGGCAACTGATTTTGGAAATTAGTTAACTAAACTAAAAAAAAGTAGTTAAACTTTTTCCAACTTTTTTCCAACTTTTTACGACAAACATTTTCACAATAAGAGAGGTTAAGTTAACTGTAATAGTGCAGAGCGTCAATGACAATTTCACCTTCAAACTATGCAATGTGTACTGTTCTGGCATACAGTTACAGGCATACTGTAAGTAGTGTATGAATTTGAAAACACAGGCTGTTAATGCTAAAACCATGCAGTGTTAAAATGTTTTTTTGTTGACAGTGTTCAATGTTCATTGTGGAAAAATAGTTGCATATTGCTGATTTTTTTAGTTAAACTTTTTAGTTAGCAACTAATTTTTTTAGTTAAACTATTGCTTTAACTAAACTAATTTTTTTAGTTAAACTTCATCCTTAACTAAAAAATTTAGTTAAACTAAAAGTTAGCAACTTTTTAGTTAACTATTGCCCATCACTGGTCAAATTAGAGGGGCTTCCAGAGATTAGTCAACAGGAGGTCCCAGTCTGGTTTCCAGAGGGCCAAAACATACATACATACCAACGTACTTACATGTAGACGCACATATATGCATACTTGAATATATGAATGCTTGAATATATACATACATACATAGGCCTACATACATACATGGATGCATACATAGATAAATACATGCATACATACATATGTACAGTCGTAAATATAATATATGTGCATTCATACATACATGCGTACATAAATGTACAATTGTGCATGTATATACATTGGACAGATAGGATCAAAGGCCTGTACGCTTGAGCAGCTGTCTTGTGGGAGATAATGAGTCCCTCGAGTGGACGATTGAATTGCCATTTGCTGACCTGGGCATCATCTTCAGCCACCTCGCTTCCTACATCATCGAACGATTGCCCACCTCACCCTTTTCCCCAGTGCTCGTACGTCGCAGCTGCGGCCTCAGGCAGTTAGCGCGCTCCATCCGCTGCCTATAGAAACACCAGCAGCAGCAGCAGCTGACTGGATGGAAGGATGCCAACGCATGAACAGGAAGTCAGGCTCCATCCAGATGCATTGACCATCCTCCTCCTACTCCTCCTCCTCCTCCTCCTCCTCCTCCTCCTCCTCCTCCTCCTCCTCCTCCTCTTCCTCCTCCTACTCTTCCTCTTCCTCTGCCTTTGTTTCCTTCTTCCCTTTTCCTCCGCCTTCTCTTCTTCCCCCATCCTCCGCCTCGTTATCCTCATCCCACTTCTCTTCCTCTCCCTCTCCTACTGCTCGTATTCCTCTCACTCCTCCACCTCTTCTTCCTCCAGTTCCTCTTCCGCCTCTTCTTCTCCAACTCCGCCCCTTCTTCTTATCCTCTTTCCTTCCCTCCTCCGCCTCTTCCGCATCCTTCGTCTTGGTCTCTCAATCAAAACATCATTATTGGCTGTTATTGTCGTCCGCTGAACAGAAAGAAACGATACAGTTGTCCTAACGATGACGATGCTGATGACGAAATTGAGGATGACGATGAAGATTATGAAGATGACGGAGATAATGCAGATGATGAAGATTATGAAGATGACGAAGATAATGCAGATGATGAAGATTATGAAGATGACGAAGATAGTGCAGATGATGAAGATTATGAAGATGACGAAGATAGTGCAGATGATGAAGATTATGAAGATGACGGAGATAATGCAGATTATGAAGATTATGAAGATTTCGAAGATAATGCAGATGATGAAGATTATGAAGATGACGAAGATAATGCAGATGATGAAGATTATGAAGATGACGAAGATAATGCAGATGATGAAGATTATGAAGATGACTAAGATTATGACAATGACGAAGGTTCTGATAATGGCGACGATGAGGATGATGAGGTTTAGCTAAATTAGACTGAAACCCAAATAGGCCTAAGGCTATTTGAGGGAATCCTCTCAGTAATGATGATACTGCTGGCGATGAGAATGTGGACCGTGGACGGTGCTTACAACAACACAAAGAATTATAACGATGGTGATGACGATGAAGCCTTCGTGACGGTATGACGATAACTGAGATGATTATTCTGGCGAAGGGTAAATGATCGTGATGATTGTGATGATAATGATGATGGTGGTGATGGTTGTGGTAATGATGATGATGATGATGGTGGTGGTGGTGGTGGTGGTGGTGGTGGTGGTGGTGGTGGTGGTGGTGGTGGTGGTGGTGGTGGTGGTGGTGGTGGTGGTGGTGGTGGTGGTGGTGGTGGTGGTGGTGGTGGTGGTGGTGGTGGTGGTGGTGGTGGTGGTGGTGGTGGTGGTGGTGGTGGTGGTTGGGTTGGTGGTGGTGGTGGTGGTCACGATGATGATGATGATGATTTTAAATGATGACAACGATGAAGAAGGCACTGACTATGGCGCTAGAGATTAGGTATGTACAATACAATACAATAGCATGCAGTACAATAATATTTGGTAATGCTACCCCTTAACAAAGCAGGTCGGCAGAAACCACTGCGAACCAGACACCACCGGGAAGGGGTCGGCCTGCGTTTCCTTGGGGGCGGGGGGAGACAGAATTGAGTCTCGGAACACGAGGAAGTTGAGATGGGATAAATAATTAATTTCTTCGTCTTATTGTTGTCTGTGTAGCAGTCGTGGCCGCCATTGTCGTCGGAGTGTCGCTGACGATCAGTTTCTTCATCCTGACCATCGGACTCTTCGTTCTCAAGAAGTGCGTCGTTCACTGTCATAATAACAGTCGACGTAGAAAAACCTAATCATTAGCCGACAGAAGAAGAAGAAGAAGAAGAAGAAGAAGAAGAAGAATAAGAAAAAGAAGAAGAAGAAGAAGAAGAAGAAGAAGAAGAAGAAGAAGAAGTCCATAGCAAGCCCGTAGGCAGCCATGGGTATGAAGTGTTAGTGACTTCATTTTCTTAGCCTTAGCATGTGAAGGCGGGTGGCCAGTCCTCCCCCTCACCGTCTCATCTTCCCACCGACAGTGTACGGTCAGTGTACTCATTATATTCGTTAGCTAGGGGTGCAGGTGGAGTAGAAATCCCGAACCAAATTTCTGCCCTGGCGGGTATTTGAACGTCCGACCTTTCGATTGACAGTCAAACGCACGAACCAATGCACTATCGAGCATTCCCTCCTAACCTACGCAATAACTTAGCAGGATCTTCTTAATTGACACAAAAGTCTCATGTAAGTCTACTTACTTTACATATTAGGAGGTGCTTATCCTTATTATCCATGTTGTTGTCGGTCATAATCGGTCTAACATGATACATCTTAGATTAACTGGCTGTGAGTAACATGGCCATACGTAACACGCTATACATGCTGAGCCGAAAGAGCAATTCAATGGCATCCTACTGAGTGCATTCGGATCTTTTCCAGAGTCCATGTTGTGGCTGGAGGTAATGTGGGGACGAAAAACCAGTGGGCAGGAGCGTAGTAAATGACATTTAACCGTGGATGACCATAGTAGGATTATCTGAAGAAGGGAGGAGGACTTTCCCATGTCCTATGTGAATCGTACTCTGATCTTTAAAGCCTCTGCGTCGTATTAGAGAAAACAAGCAGACAAGTAGATTTTGCGTAAGCCGTTTCCGGAATCAGCTCACAAGATATCGATGATTCCTCTTTTAGCTCCTCGTGCTTCACTCTTCCTCCTCATCTCCCTCCTCCTTGTCCTATCTCTTCTCCAGCTAATTCTCCTGCTCCACTTATTGCCTCTGGTTAACCTCCTTTACCACCTTCTCATATCCTCATCCTACTTCTTACTCCTTCTGTTCCTCCTCTTCTTCTTCCTTCTTGTCTTCGTCTTCGTCTTCCTCCTCCTGCTTTCTGTTCTCCTCTTCTTGTTCTTCGTCTTTCTCTATATGTGCTAATATTTTTGTCCGTTTGTTCATCTGACGCTTCTTCATCTTTCACTTATTCGTCATGCGCTTCTTCCTCTCCCTTTTCTTTTTTCAGTTTCGTCATAAACCCGTTCTTCATCATCCGTTGTCGTTTCTTCAGTTTCGTCATATTCCGCTTCTTCGTTGTTCTCTTCTTTTTCTTCAGTTCGTCACCTTACGCTTCTTCATTTTTTGCTTCTTTTTCTTCAGTTCGTCATCCCACGTTTCTTCATTTTCCGCTTCTTTTTCTTCAGTTCGTCATCTCACGCTTCTTCATCTACCGTTGCTTTTTTCTTCAGTTTCGTCAAAATCCGCTTCTTCATCTTTCGCTTCTTTTTCTTCTTCAGTTCGTCATCTTACGCTTCTTATCTACCGTTACTTTTTCTTCAATTTCGTCATATTCCCCTTCTTCATTTTCCGCTTCTTCTTCTTCTTCTTCTTCTTCTTCTTCTTCTTCTTCTTCTTCTTCTTCTTCTTCTTCTTCTTCAGTTTCGTCATCATACGCTTCTTCGTCTTCCACTGCATTTTTCATCTTCGTCGACTGCTGCTGCTGCTGTTGCTACTGAATACTTTTTCTGATACCAGAGCCTTCTATTATAGAGAGTTCGGTATTCCGTTATTAAAAAAACTCGCGCTGTGATTGGTTGAAATTTATGGACGACATTTTAGTTCCAGAAGTTAGAAGCTTGCGAGAAACCTGCGAGACGACTTGGTTTGGTTTATTTACGGTAAATAAAATTTCTCATAAATTCATAAATTAACTTCATTTCTGAGATGATAATTATGCAGGCGCAAAATGAGCAATTGATGTTACTTAGTAACTAGTCTAAACGCAGAGGAATTCATGGTAGGCTTAATTAGCAAACCATGGGACGTTTGAGATCAAAGATCATAATCATAATCTTCAAATTTCTAAAGCTTATCATAGGGGCTGTCCAGAGGTCGATGTCCAGTCAGGGGCGCCCGCAGGCTGAAAAAAATTTGACGCACCCCAAAAAAATTCGGACGCACACCCCTCCCATCCTACCCGTCCTCTGTCCGCCGCTCGTAATCATACATTGAAAATGACTCAGAGTGACTCAGAAAACATTCAATTTAGATAACATAATTATAGTGTTTAATATACCGTATTGTCGTTACCAAAAATAACGATGCGATGCCTATTCCTTGTGTGGATTTGATCTGGTAAGTGGACGTCACGCTGCGGCAGGCTCGTAGCCAGAATTTTGTTGGGGGGCGTTTTCAGTTTCGGGGGGTGTTTTCTCCAGGCACGTAACTAGCCTTTTTCGTTTGGGGGGCTTAAGCCTTGAACATGGCAACATTTATACAGTGTTCATACGAATTTTAGCCGTAAGCATACAACGGCTTGACTTGTTTGGGGGGGGCTTCAACTTCGTTTGGGGGGGCTTAAGCCCCCCCAAGCCCAACGCTAGATACGTCCCTGGTTTTCTCGTCCTTAAGCAAGCGGACATGCAACCGAGTCAACCGACCAAAGGGTTTGTAGTTAGTAAATGCGTTATTTCATTTTTACATTATTTAATTTCGGGGGGTGTTTAAACACCAAAAACACCCCCCTAGCTACGGCCTTGCGCTGCGGCCCCTCTGTGTTCAGTGAAGTCAGAGTCCTGTTGCCCGAGAGACCAACGAGAGGAGGCAGAGCAGCTGTTATGGCGGTTTCGTTTATGATGAGAAAGCTTGGAAGTATCGTCCACTGTAATAAGTTTACGTCCGCCTACATACGCGTCAGCTTAAATTTCCTTTATTCGGGATAGGCTTGATTATTGTTTAGTCTACAATACACTCCATATTATAATATTGGCGATAGCACAGATAAAAACAAAAGTGAAAAGTCTGGTACGTGAATTGGGCAAACACACACGGTTGCTAGGAACTCAATCCCACCAATGGAACAAAAATGGCGTCCATGTCAGCCGACCAATGAGAATGCAGGAATCCGTTTACCATGGGCTCAATGGCAGTAAGCCGAACTCTCTATAATAGAAGGCTCTGTCTGATACGTCATTTTAATTAGTTGTATGCTGCGGATGGTGGTGACTGGTTGCATGCGCCGTTGGTCGACGAAGATGCTGAGACGGGGCGACAAAAGATCATGATTAAATCTGCGAAAGGTCACGTGGAATTGGACCACAATACATTAAATCTAGTCATTGTATACCCTACGAAATACATGCAGCATATATATGTGTATATATATACTGCATATATGTATATGCAGTATATATATATATATACACATATATATATATATATATATATATGCTGCATGTATTTCGTAGGGTACGTATAGCAGTGTATTACTATACATAGTACATGAATAAAGTGTACTTTGTAATTGAGATTAATCATAGTGTACTTTACGTGTAATACTGCATATAATTATAGAGCAGTGCTTCCCAACAGTTTTCAGAGCAAGGCATCCTTACTAAGTTATTCAGTTAACGCAGAGGTGGGCAAACTACGGCCCGCGGGCCGGATCCGGCCCGCCAACACTTTTTATCCGGCCCCCACAATTCTTCTGAAAATAAAAAAAATTCAGACCGCGAGAAGTTTTCTTCGTTTTACTCACGTGGGGCT
>OY744616.1:31449356-31706715 GCA_963556255.1 Allolobophora icterica
GGGAAGGAAGGGGAAGTTGCTCCAATGACTTTGGGAGATAGACGCTCCTGAACAGATGATCAAATTATGTCTTCTTAACATTGCATCACAGTACGTGTGCAGTTGTTAAACCTTAGGGGGCCTACACTCCTGCTCTACATAATTATTACGCCATGATTTCTGGGGACATTTCTTGTGATACACCCCCCCCCCACATAGGGTCTTCTTCTCTTCTATAAAATCAATGACCTACTCTAGAACCGGTCCTCCAGCATTGTCCACATTTGGCATAACCCTTTCCTCCCCATTGGTGGACCTCCGCACTCAGTGGCTATGCTACGGTGTGGGGTGCTTTGGGCATCGGAACTATATCAAAGGAGACAAGGACCGTTATATAATTAGCATTATTAGTTAATAATTATGATTATTACATTAATAATTAATAATAATAATGGTTGCTGTCCTCTGGCATCCAGCACCAGTAACACGACTGGTGATAAGAAAACCAATTTCGCCCGACGCACATCAGACCACTGAAACTCGTACGGTACCCAGCGAAACTTACAAAGCATGGTACAGCTATCACATCTGAAACTGCACATGTAAACCTCCTAACTTTCTCAGCACCACGCAAAAACCATGTCAAGTTCCAGCTTATTCACCGGTATTATTCCAAATCAAGTGTGCCAGGGTTGTTTGTAAAGTATCGGTTCCAGGTTTGAATCCGAGGCGGGGGTCAGACTAGGAATAAAGCATGGTGCTATAGTGGAAATCGTTGGCGATGGTCCTCCCAGCAAAGCTTACAATTGATGATCCAACGCAGTACAGACTGCAGTTGGTGTTTACAGCAGGATACCAAATTTAGATGTGGACGTCTGCATTGGGCGAAACACCCTTCCTTTGTCAATCAATCAATCTCTCAGAATTTATGAAGCGCCTCTTCATGATCTCTACTCAGTACTCAGAGTACTGCAATAAGTATGTCATACCAGCAGCCAAAGGAATATGAAATAAAAGTTTATGGAGGTAACGCGATCAAACGCTGACAGGAAGAGTCTCTTGAGGATAGAAGTTCCTATAACGCAATCCATACACCAAGGTTTCGTTGGGCATCGTACAGCAAATCACCAACAATCGCCAGCATATCAATACAATCACCAGACAATGGGAAGGAATTGGTAGTGGCGGATATGACCACAGCATTGTCACGCAGTCTGCATCGGCGTGGTTGGAGCGCCTTAGAAATTGATGTTATTATTATCATAACATCATCATCTCATCACTGTCATCAACAGCAGCAGCAGCCAGAATGACTTGTATTCATAACCCTGAATGACACTGGTGTGTCGATGTCACAAGATGATGCCAGATTTAAGCATAAGCTAAAAAAAAGCTACTGCTTAGGGCCTCACAATCAGCAGGTGCCTCATAAAAATTAAAAATTTGGGAGCTTTTAAAAAATTATGTGTGCTATATAAATAAATATATATATATATATAATTATGTAGAACTTTTTTAAAAGGCTTATGTACCAGATTCCACCTCATCTGAATAAATGCATTCATTTTAAATAATTAGAAGTTTTCACTTTAAATGCCTTGCTATTAAATAACTAAAAAGCATATGTTTTAAGTTTTGTGAGACCGTCTGGTGTAATTTTTAACAAGGGGCCTTTAAGCTTTATATAGCTTAGGGCCTCACCAAGTCGAAATCCGGCACAGGAAGCCTGACATGCTAATCATAATGAATGTAATCGGAGAACTCATGCTGCACTTGACAACTCGTGAAAATGTCAAAGATGTCCAACTACACATGCAGTAGATTGCAGACAACAGAATACATAGCAGAAATAATGGGCATGTACTGATAAAAAAATGATTTGACATTATTAGCACAGGATTAGCTAATTTCTATATACAGAATATTTTTATGGTAACAAATTTAGTTTTATTTAGACACATTATCACAACAAAACCTGATCAAATACTGACTGGCAATTACTCTTCATCACTTCTAAGAGTCAATAACAAGCACCCTCTATATATGCTTGCTTATGATATGGGTATAGTGTCAGGTTAAATCAGACATCATTTTACAGTAAATTTGTAGCAGTCAGAGAATGTACTACTGCATCTAAATATGAATTTTAACTCAAATCGCCTGAATGACAAATGAACAGGGAGGCTAATAAACACAGTTAAACGTACAGAGATGCTTGAGATCAGAACAACTAATCACTTATCCATAGTTACTTGCAAACAGCGAAATGATTTCTCAAATGCTCAAAACTTCTTCAGCAAGCAGCGACAAAGTAGGACCGCTGAGAGAGCTCTCAGTGAATTAACACTGCAGATTGCTAGTTTTGGCTGTAATAATCGTGTGTCATCAAAAAATATCAAACTGTAGCCAAAATTAAATACATTAAATAAATGTATTGGATAACAATACTGTAGAACTCCAAGGTACTTGCAAATCACAAACTAATTTTCGCAGTCGTTAGAAGAGTAGCTGGAGCTCATTCATGATCTCAAATCCTGTTTCCCAAGGTCTCACTTTGGCATCTACCTGATAGCTAGCAGAATTAATTTTGTCTAGAAGTCGAAAACCTGTACGTGGGAAGACAAAATCTTTTGACTTGAGTCGCAGCGTGGGACAAAGATCGTTGGTGCCATCGCCTACGTATGCAACCGTTTCATAGGAAACGCCGAGTTTCTGTTGGTCCGAGATGTGCATGTCTAGTATGTGACCTTTGCAGAGGTTTATTGTACTAAGGTTGCACCAGTCTTGGGTGTGAAAATGTTCTATCTGGAGACAACCACTCGAGTCAAACGTAGCTGGGTTTGTGTAGACGCTCTGAATTGTATTCCTCAGTCCAGTTTTCTGCAGGATCTGATCTATGAACACGGAATTGGAATCGGAGATGATGATCGAATCACAGTTGTTGGTGGCGAGGAATGCAAGCAACTCCTTCATTCCGGTTACAAGCCCTATCTCCTCAACGCAGCCGAGGATGCTTTCTCGCTGGATCCCGTTTTCGTGTAAGAACTTGAACACTCCTCCCATGTACTTTGTCCAGTTGCTGGTTGAGTAGAGTTTCGAGATGCTTTCTGGAATTTGTTTGCTGTTGGGAACCAGCTTGCGGATGTACAAGTCACTATTGGCCTCAATTAGCGTGTCATCAAAATCAAACGCAACCAGTAATTTCTTCATCATCTGGAAATAAAATACACTGAACATAAATGGCCATCAATGATTAAACTGACTGTACTGCCAATATGGCAGGGCTGTAGTGGTAAAATTTGAGGTGAGTATACTAAAAAAATTTGAAGACCTTCTTTTAGGAATTTGTCTAAGAAAATTTTTAGACTTTTAGCAATTCTCAGAAAATGTTACGACTTTTTGCCGTCTGTGAAACAGTTGATGACCTTTTTTTAAGTCATTCGCCCTAAAAACCTTTCAAAACCTCTAATTTTTCTAAAAATTTCATTATTCAGTGGGTATACGGTCTCTAGAGAGGTAAGTACACGCTCTATACTGGCGTATACCCTCGTCTAGAGCCAGGAGTATACGCTCTCAAATTTCTCTAGAGGTGAGTATACGCTGTATACCCGCGTATACCCTCGACTACAGCCCTGCAATATGGTCCAAAACAGTAGGACTGTCACAGCCGTGGGTTTTGCTACACTGTCCAGAGCAGTCAAACAGCCGGGTCCTTGTCATGTAAAGTCACTTCAATCAACTCTTTACATGTGCTCGATTAACATCAGTTGGTCAGTTGCTGTTTAATGACACTGTGTCATAACAAAGATTATTAGCGTCACCCTCCTCCTTTCTGCAGGCGTGGGACTGTCACTACCACAGTACGCACAGTGGCGGATTTATTCAATTAGTGTGATCAGAAACTAATGAATTATATTGCAAGTGAGTATGAAAAACATCTGAAAATGACACAACAGGACTAAAGCAATTGCATACGAGAGATAAAACATGATTAGGGGTATAAGAACCTGACCTACATGTAAAGGCAAAAAGTAGGCCTATGTAGACTAGCGATACTGCAAAGAATAAGGCACAGAGAAGATATGATTCCAACTGAAAAGAAGTATTACGGGTATGATTCTCTAACTAGCACCAAACAGACAAGCCAAAATCATAGATATAAATTGTGTACAAAACTAACAGGATCGTCCTCTGACAGCCACGTTGTTAAAATTCAACAGTTGCCACCAGTGCCCCATGGCGGGCCCAGTGACCACAAGTGTCTGGGTAGTGAAGAAATTCACTTGTAGACTAAGTCTTAAAGCAATTTGGATTCTAATATTCTAAGAACTTAGATTCAGTGGGGCAGTGCGAAGAAACTGGTCAAGTAAAAGTGCAAAGATTTCGACTAAGGTTAAGGCAAAGTGCAAAGATTCCGACTAAGGTTAAGGCCAGGCAACAATGTCGTTTAATGCTGGAGACTATAACCACAGATTTTATCTTCTGATCGCAATGTCACGTTTAATATCTCATGTTACAACGCAAGGGTCAAAATCTAACTACCCAGATTTATGACCGATCACATTATAAATTGTGCACAATACCAGGGCCGATCGAAGACCCAACGAAGTTATAAAAATAATAGTTATTAAAAAAATAACCACACCTTTCTGTTCAACAAAATGCGATTCATTGATTAACTTATTTATACTAAATATTGTCAGTCCGAGCCTTATTCGACACGTAGCTTTCGCAGACCTTGTAATTTTTGAGGCCTTGACCTACTAGCAGCAGGCCACAAAATAGTCGCTTATAAAATATTTTAATATGCAAATTACTTAGCCAATGTTCTTGGCCGTGATATTTAAAATGATTCTATCTGAAATGCCATTGGTGCACGATCCAAAACACTGAGCTCCATTGATCGACAAAGTAGTTTAATGTTGTCGCACAGATTTGTGGGACACTTGGGGTAGAACTAATTGTATAATAATCAACTTGAAGAAACGGTAAATTTTAAATAACCACTTACGTGGGGACACCTTAACTTCTCTAAAGAAAAAACCTTTGAAAAACCACTGACGAATAATTTATATCAATCCAAGACTGAATCGATCAATGGCTGAGTGAAAGTTGTCGAGGAAATATAAATATTGCGTACCCCAATTCCGATTGACTCTGAGATCTTTCGTATACAATCAATAGGCCTATCATGCACAATTTGCACAAAGCTAAACCTAAAACTAGATAGATCGAAATTTGGTTTTAATATATGAAAATAAATGTCAACCAATATTTTTCTTAGAAAGAAAATTTTGGAAACATGCTGGCGCCAGTGTTTTAGTTGTTGTGGGTTCAACGCCCCTACCCCTTTTAACTCCCTCGGCTAAGTAGGCCTAACTGTAAAGATGTTGGGGGTCGGAAAATTGGAAATTAATGTCTCATGTATCATCAGTTTATTACTTCGAGTGAAACATATTCACATTGGATACTGGCCTGCGTCCGTACATGTTCATGGGTAATCTGTAAAATGTTCGATCCCCAGCTGTTTTTGGCAACTAAAACACTCCTGACGCTGTTTCAATGCCACACACATGTATGCATGCTGTTTAAATCAGTTTTAAATTATGGTATTATTATTATTATTAAAGTAGTTTTATATAGCGCCCCTTCAAGATTGCCTACTCAGGAGCACTCCCAGCCCAACCACGGTCAAATAACGCAGTTTTGAGGACAGTAAGAAACAGGGTGAAATGACCAATCGGTAATTGACGGAGCTTGGTAGGAAGCCCATTCCAGGTCATGGGGGCAGCCACAGAGAAGGCACGGCGCTGCCGTATGGTTGTCCGCACGCGGGGAACAACAAGTTCAGCCTGCGCAGCTGAGCGGAGAGAGGAACGGCGCTGCGAGCATGAGGTGGGACAGCAGAGCTCCCGCAGGTATGGAGGGGCCAAACCTTCAAAGCACCGCCGGACCAAGGCAGAGATTCGGTAAGTGATGCGCTGTGGGTAGGGGAGCCAGTGGAGGACATCCCTCATATACGCAGACACTCTGCCAAACTTGGGGATGCGGCCTACAAGGCGGGCAGCAGTACGCAGGATTCTGTTCAGGGACTCAATCCGGCAGGCCGGGAGTCCATCATATATGGCACTGCAGTAGTCCAATCGAGAAACAACAAAAGCATGGACAAGCGTGGAAGCTGCACCGGGAGACAAAGAACGGGAGATCACCTTGAGTTGCCGGAGCTGGTAATAGCAACTGCGGGAGAGAAGATTTATGTGCCGCGTGAATGCAAGTTCCTGGTCCAGGATGACTCCCAAGTCCCGGACCGAGGTCGAGAAAGCAAGGTGTGGGAATTGCAAGGCAAGAGAAGACAGATCTATTTTACAGAGCTGCTGGGGAGTGCCAAGCCATATAAACTGCGTCTTGGCGGGGTTTAGCCGCAGGCGGTTTGAGGACATCCAGGCCTGCAGGGACTCCATGGCATGGGTCATGGTTTCCACCGCTGCAACAGCGCGGACAGCCGGGCAGTGTATATAGGCTTGCAGGTCGTCAGCATAGGACTGGCTAAGGACCGACCCAGCCGCCAGCAGGGACCCTAGGTCGGCAGTGTAGATTATGTAAAGAAGGGGGCCAAGGACAGAGCCCTGAGGCAGGCCAAATGGAGCAGGGACCCAAGGAGACCTAGTGGATCCGTGGACGACCATGAAGGAGCGGTCGTGCAGAAAGGAGGTAAGCCAATCAAGAACATTGCCAGAGAAGCCAAAAGAAGTGGATAGGCGCTGCAAGAGAATGTCGTGATCAACAGTGTCGAACGCGGCACTCACATCAAACAGCGCAAGGAGAGTGACCTGAGATCTATCAATGGCTCCATATATGTCAGATAGCAGGCGGACCAACAAGGTTTCTGTGGAGTGGCCCTTACGGAAACCGGACTGGAAAGTGGGGAGGAGACCATTTTTGTCAAGGTAGCACATGAGCTGTGCGGCAACAATCTTTTCAATTATTTTAGATAAGAATGAGACATTTGCTATTGGCCTAAAATTAGTTGGCTCAGTAGTGTCGAGTCCTTCCGCTTTAATCACTGGAACCACGATGGACTTCTTTTGGCTAGCAGGAAGAATTCCCTCTTGAAGGGAGCGATTACATAGAACCGTAAGAAACGGTAGGAAGACATCAAGGGTCTCTTGCAGGATGAATGATGGGAGTGGATCCAGTTCACAGGTTTTCGGCGCTGATGTAAGTATGATTTGACGGAGCTCAACACTGGTAATTGGGCCCAGAGACGGAAGATCACAGCTCGTAGGTGGAAAGACCGGTGGTGGGCTGTCAGCCGTAGCCTCGCGGACCGAACTCACTTTACCCATGAAGGCCTTAAGGAAGGCATCGGCTGTGAAGTGCGATGCAGCCGGGCTGGAACCAGAGCGCGCTCGACCCAGGATATCATTGAAAGTCGACCAGAGTTTCCTTGGTTCTCCGGAGTTCTGGGCAATCTTGTTCTCCCAGTAGCTCCGCTCTTTTTCTTTGTAACGACGGTGCATTTCACGGACGTATCGTATCCAGGTAGCACGGTCAGTAGAGGCCTTAGTTCTCCGGTAGTGTCTTTCCAAGCGGCGGGCATGCCGTCGATAAGCACGGCACTCAGCGTCAAACCATGGTGTCAGCACCGAGCGGCGCGCCTTTGCAGTACGAGCTGGAAGCAAGGTGTTGACGATATCGGCTACCGTTGTCTCGTAGATTTCAAAGAGGTCAGAGGTCGAGGCGTCAGAGAGGGAGGATGGATCAGCGAAAGCTGGGACGGAAAGGAGGGCCTCACAGAAGGTAGCACGATCCATCGACTTCCAGCATCTGAACTGTCCCTCGACATGCATCGGAGTCTCATGGAGGAATGGGACCACGGCAATTACAAGACCGTGATCCGATATGGTTGGTGGGTGGACTGTAAGGTCACTTAGCTGACAGTCGTCTCGCGTAATTAAAACATCAAGCCAGCCGCCCAGTCGATGTGTCGGTTCAGCGACTCGCTGCACCAGCCCAAACTGTTCCGCGATAAGTGCGAACTCCTTTGTCTCCAGCAGTTCCGGGTCCTCAAGGTGAAGGTTGATGTCACCAGCGATGACCAGCTGGGTGTTGTGCAGCGCGAATTGTTCAAGTAGCGCCGCAAACTCTCCAAAGAAGGCTGTTGACGGCGGTTCAGACCCCGGACGGTAGACATCAATGATAGTCAGTGGGCCATGAGGCGAAGCGACAGGTATGTTGGTATTCTGTGTCGATCTCCGTAATCCGTAGGCCTATAGTATTGTACTGTGCATCAACTTTGGATTATGTGCATTTTTAGAATGTTTACAATCATCTGTTTTATTATGTTCCCGCTTGAATTAAGTGATGCCTGTCGATAAAAAGTCTTAAAATGTGTTTCTTCTGAAAGTAGAAAAGTTTCACGCTATTTCATCCACAAGCCGAGCAGTGAACTTCCTTTTTAGACCTTATCCTCCTAACTATTATTTGTCTTTGGTTCTCTATGGAAGAGCGATTTGTTTACAAATGGCGACTAACAAGAAAGTCGAACGATCTATTGAGCCAGAACCGAATAATCGGCCGTCATCCATTACACGCACAACTATAAACTCACCGATCCAGGTTGAAACACTAAGATCAGTAACATTAACATTGACATTATGAACTATTCTCAATCTTCGTCGAGCTACAGAAGACTGGAACTGGGCACCTACTAGGCACCGATGCCTAGAACGTGTTATGCAAAGTAAAGGCTTGTTTCAGCGTCATTTGGCGCACCAATAATGCCTCAAACGTCCTTACGTGCATATTGTAAATGTGTGTAGTAAGTTTTTAAGCTAGGTAAACTGGAAACGACGTCAGAAGCAATTAGTTTTGTTTTGGAACCATACAAGTCAACAAGAGTGTTTTTCTGATTTTTGTGTTTTCATTCTACCAATAGAAACTGTTCAATACACAAAATAATTCTATCTTTTAAGAAAAAAATACATAATAAAATGTACACGTACCTAGAGCTGACATAACGATATGAGCTTCAAGCTCTGCTTGCATCTGTATTAAAGTATTTTTGATACTTTTAGGATGCCGGTGATGCTCTTCCTGATTTTGCAGTATATAACAAGCTCCATAACCTTACAATGGATGATAAAATGGAGAATGCTCTTCTGCGTTCACGGATTGATGAACAATCACAGCTAATCATGATCCTAAAGAAAAGAGCAGATGAAGCCATAGCAGCCAGAAAGACGTTTGAAAGCGGCAATGCAGAGCTGTTACTCCATAAGAGCCGTGTTGAAGAGGAACTGAAAAGGAGCTCTCAACAGTGTCAAATGCTGGACATGAGATTTTATGAACTAGCGGCTAATCATGAAGAAATGATTAAGGTTTGTCTTCATCTTAAAATTTGTTTCAAAACCATATGAAATTTAATTTATTGTTCAACTATGAACAAAGAAGTTAGAGTTTATGAGAGGCTGGAAGAGATTAAGACAAAGTAAATAAGTAAGGCATCTTAGTATAATGTAAGTCGCCATTTGTTTAGTTTGCACTTAAAGACATATTAGATAAAAATTGAAGGATAATAGGAAGATATAAATACAGGCTGATTGCATAACATCCCAATTAAGCAGGAACCACAATAAACTTTTATTTAAATGACTATCTTTGTTATTGCTTTATAATTGTTATTCTTTAAGCTTTTAAAAATATTAAATTTAATTTTTATTCACTAAATTCATCTATATAAATACACTAAAATGATAAATGCTCTGGCTCACGTGGTACTGTGTGCTTCTCCTCCTACAAACTCCTTCCCTGCTCTTTTAGCTTCATCTACTTTCCTTTGAATTCAGGATATGATTTAAACTGCCTTGACAGACTTTGTAAACTCCTTAGCACAAGCAATTTACGTACTGCCTGTAATCTTGTGGTATGGGTATTTTGGCTAAGCCATGGTGCAGAACATTCATAATCTCTTGTGCATTCTATCCCATTGCCGCAAAGGACTGGATCTGATTACTAATGTTTCTGATGTCTCTGAATAGCTTGAACTGTTTCCTTCCTTCAAAAAATTACTGAAAACCCACTATTTCTTACTGGCTTTCTGGATATCTTATTACACTAACACCAGATCTGCCTCAGATTCACATTTCTGTATAACTTACAAATTACAAAAATTCGTGATAATAATTATACACTAACTTGCACAGCAAAAATAATTTGGTTTGAAAGATCTAGTTAATCATAATTTTCATCTTATAGCATATGAAACAGTATGAATTCTAGTAAGCTCTCAGACAGATTCCATATTTAATTATATTTGGGTTTTATATTAAAATGCAGATAAAAGACGAATATAAAACAAGAAATGCAGAGTTAGTTGATGAAAATTTTCGATTGAGCGATGAAAACAAACGTCTATTTTCTGAAGCCATCTTGGATCGTGACCGTCAGATAACAGAGTTACAGCAAAGATATATTGAAGCAATTCAGCAATATAATGCAACAAAAGAAAAACTTGAGTATGTATTGCATAGCCTTGATCTTCAGTTCTGGTCTTTAAATATTTGGTTTAACTTCAGCTGCCTGTTTCTTGTAATGTTCAGTCTTGAATAAGAATTTTTGAATTAGATGATGAAGTAGTTTTTCATGTACACCACATTGAATTAGTGTTTAACACTTTAATGATGAGCTACATTGGTTTCCCAGGTGCTTTTAGTAATATCTCTTCGTTAAAGTGCTAAACACATGTTCTTATTTTGCAGTCATAATGTATTGGATATGACTTTAAGATTTCCTGAATTGTCATGTAATTATTTGCCATTGGATGGAGCTATATTTTGTCTGGATCAGTACTCGGTTGCATTATACTTATAATATTGTAAATTCTACTTTACATTTCGTATACCACAAACAAATATTACTATTCCGTATGGTTCTGTATTTTTGCATGTTAAGTCAGAGTGAGAAGTCAAGGAAAGAAACCGAAGAACGATATGAAGCATACCTAAATGATGCCAGAGAAAAACTGAACATGACGCAGAAACAGCTTCAGGGTAAAATTTGCGTTTTGTTGACTTCTTTATATTCCACGCACACCAAGTAGGAAATTTAAAGTTAAGTGTTTGAAATAAGGGTTTTAGCTGTTGAAAAAGCTCATATGACAGACAAAACAGGAGGGAGGGCTATATAGATGTCTTGCTTCATAAATACATACATACATGTTACCTATAAACATGCATGCTTACATACATTCCTACATCCCAATATATATATGCATACATGAATGCATGTGTGCATGCATATATAAAAAATATACACATAAACACATACATGCATACATACCCATACATACATACTATTCCGGATATTTCTATAGCGCCTCTCGTAGTACATACATACATACATACATACATACATACGGTACATACATACATATACGTATATATAAAATTACATATGCATAATATAAATAGAAGAAAATAAATAAAATTGAATGAATAAATTAGTTGCTGTAAGGATGTGGGAAGTTTTGCTAAATGTTTGATGAAACAATAGCTGAAGCCCTTTATCAAAAGCTTTAAGAAATTATTTTTCTGTTGATTTCTGACCAGCCATGACAGCGCAACTGCAGGAAATGGAAACAACTTCTACTTCGTCATCCGTTGAAATGCAAATAACAGTTCAAAAACTTACTAAAGAAAAAGACGAATTACTTCAACTAACCATATCTCGTGGAAAGCTAATACAGGTTATTATTGATGTTGAACTACCAATAATATAAAGGAAAATATGAAATAAAAAAATTTCAAATTCTGGATTTTCGTATGCTTGTACAAAATTGGTATCCTTGTCATTGCTATCACTTTTACATTATTGGTTTTCTTGCTTTTATTATTAATTGTGGGCTACAATCTCCAATTGTGAGACATGATCATGGATTGGTTAGAGTGCTCACTTTGTAACGAGGTCAGTACGAGTTTGAGCCTTGCCTGAGACTGTTACTGAGTGGGGACCTTGAACAAGTTCTTCACTCACATTTACTCTGCACCATCAATTGGTGCTTGTTCCTGAGACAGTGGCACTTAATAAATGCCTAAAATAATAACAGTAATAATAGTAATAATAATAATAATAATAATAATAATTAATGGTAATCATAATAATATGGAAACAGTAATGTGCTATGGAACAATTTAAGGTAGCATGCTCAAATCTGTTAAACTTTTATGTTATTTCAAACTATACAAACTTTTTAATGTCAGAACTTATGCTATAAATTGAAATGGTAAAAGTAGTCTGGAGAAAGGCCAGCAAGGCATCAAATAGTCCTTACGAGCAGCGATATCTAGTTCTTGATACTTACATACATATACACCATATCGCGATGACAATGTGCCATGTTTTATCTGGGTAACTTTGCGCTATAATGTGCTGCATTTAATTTGTTGTATTATTAAGAAGTTATATTCTGGAGCTTAAAACTGTTTATGTCTGTTCATTCATGACTACTAGCATCTTGGAAAAGGATAGACTTCTGAAAAGTAGGTAACGTAGTGCTAGCGATTCATATAGGAATTGTTGCAAAATAGCTTTTATTTTTTAGATATGAACACCCAATCCTGGTTTTATTTTGCTCACTTTCTGATTCTTGTTCCATTACGCTTCTGTTTCCTCAATTGTCAGAAGAGTTGACAAATCGAGAGTTAACCTCTTCGATAAAAAATAACTTAATATCAAAATAAAAGAAGTGTTGTTATAAACCCTCAAAAAGTTTGAATTACAGTTTTAATCTATACTTTAATAACACTTTATTTGTAGAAATATGTTCACACAAGCAGAGGTTATATGTGTTGTGAACATAATGTGCAAAAACTGATGATACAAGATTTCATTGGATTAAGTTTTCTATTTTTTACTGTCAAACGACTGCCTGAAAAAATTTCACAAAATTCATTTTATATTTTGCCATTAGCATTCAACTGCACTTGTAGGAGTTTGATGTTAGGTAGTTAGTGCAGATGGTTTGCACTTAATTTCTGTCTGAATTTCTCACTATTTCATCTTCACACTGCACATTTTAAGCATGTTTTAAGCACACTTTCCTAATTCTGCATAAACTGATGTCTTTTCAGTTTGCTTATTTCGTTTTGTTTGTTATTCTGTCATTATTTCATTTGCATTATTAAGTTTGTAAAATATGGAGAAAACTGTACTTTTAGGAGAAGCAGGCAGAATGCAAGCAAATGATGCAGAAAGTTGAAGCCGTTGAAAGGTCAATGCAAGAAATGAAAGCAAAGTTTGAGTGAGAAGATTCTGCTTGTTTTTGCTGGGTTTGGAAGGATTTAATATTGTTTTTTCCTTTCAGTGTTTGATTCTGCCATGTATTGGATTAAAAAATGAGGAGGTAGAGTTGTATTTTTATAAATGAAAGAACAAAACCAAGGAAAACGATGTATGAGAATCGAGGAATAATAATAATAATATTCTTTATTATTTCAAACTGACAGACTTAGTAACCTTACATTGAAACATGAAAGTACAATCAATATCTTAATTAAACACAGTTTGGCAGCCATGCAAGGCGCCGCCCTAGAGGGGGTTACGGGAATCGATCCGCGAACGTAATGCTCTCCTAGCCACGAGTGTTACCATTACTCTATTTCTCCGCCAAACATTTTACCTTCACTCGGTAATTGTGAATTGGTGTCCTTGTTGAATAATTGGTCCAAAACACAGGGAGAGAGAGAGAGGGAGAGAGAGAGAGAGAGAGAGAGAGAGAGAGAGAGAGAGAGAGAGAGAGAGAGAGAGAGAGAGAGAGAGAGAGAGAGACAGAGAGAGAGAGAGAGACAGAGAGAGAGACAGAGAGAGAGAGAGAGAGAGAGAGAGATAGATAGATAGATAGATAGATAGATAGAGATAGGCAGCCAGACAGACAGCCAGAGACAGAGAGTCTTTGGAGAAGAGAAGTTTATTTTTAGGCACCATATTAATAGTAAGATAATACATATGCATTCATACTTACAAATGCATACAGCATACACACATACATACATACATGGCATCACATGCATATGCATACATACTGCATGCATTCATACACAATTAGTTACATACGTGCATTCATGAATACATGCATGATGCATACATACATATACATACACACACATATACATGCATGCTCACATATGCACAATACATGTACATAATTTTAGGCCTATAGCTAATGTGTCTTTTATCTCTAAAATGATTGAAAAGGTAGTAGCTACTCAGCTTACTGTCCACCTTGATAAGAATGACCTTTTACCAACTTACCAGTCGGGCTTTCGAAAAGGTCACTCTACTGAGACCTTGTTGGTACGCCTCCTCTCGGACATTTATGGGGCCATTGATAAGTCACAGGTTACTCTATTGGCACTGTTCGATGTAAGCGCTGCATTCGATACAGTTGATCATACTATTCTTTTGACACGCCTCTCTACCTCCTATGGTCTCTCTGGAAATTTTCTTGACTGGCTTACCTCATACCTTCAGGACCGCTCTTGCATTGTGGCTTGTGGGTCTGCTAGGTCACCCTGGGTTCCTGCTCCATTTGGCCTGCCCCAGGGCTCTGTTTTGGGTCCCCTATTGTACATACTCTATACTGCTGACCTTGGTCCCCTCTTGGCGGCCAGTGCAGTCTTAAGTCAGTCCTATGCGGATGACCTCCAAGCGTATGTCCACTGCTCACCATTGGCTGCTGCTGCTGCAGTTCGAGAGATCGCCCGAGTTGTGGGGAATTTGGAGGCCTGGATGTCCTCAAACCGTCTACGGTTAAACCCGGCAAAGACCCAATATATCTGGTTTGGTACGCGCCAACAGCTTGCAAAAATTAATCTTGAGGGTCTGGCGCTTGAATTTCCCTGGGTTTCCTTTGCCTCCTCAGTACGGGATCTTGGTGTAATTCTGGATCAAGAGCTCACATTCATGCGACATATTAATTTGCTTTGTCGGGACTCTTATTATCAACTTCGTCAGTTAAGGGTAGTCTCCCGCACTCTGACGCAGGCAGCTGCTTCTACCCTTGTCCATGCGTTTGTGGTTTCCCGTCTGGACTACTGTAGCGCCCTTTACGCTGGCCTCCCAGCTGCCCGCCTTGGGTGTTTGGACCGGGTTTTGCGTGCAGCCGCACGTCTTATTGGTCGCATCCCCAGATTTGGCCAGGTTTCTCTTTATATGCGGGATGTTCTGCACTGGCTCCCTTTCCCGCTGTGGATCGCCTATAGGGTCTCTGCACTGGTTAGGCGTTGTCTAGAGGGACTTGCTCCCCCATACCTGCGGGAGTTGTGTCGCTCTACCTCGGGGGTCTTGCGGAGATCTGCTCTTCGCTCGGCTGACCAGGCCGAGCTATTGGTCCCCCGCACGCGGACAGCCATTATGCAGCGACGTTCTTTTTCGGTCGCTGGACCTGCAACCTGGAATGGCCTTCCTGTTGCACTTCGCCTGGTCCCTATGACTCACTCTACCTTGTTTCTTGCAAACTTAAAAACTACTCTCTTTAGCCGTGGTTGGACTAGGAGCGCTCCTGAGTAGATAACCTTGAAGGGGCGCTATATAAAAGCTCATTAATAATAATAATAATAATTACTTTTGATATTGTTTTACAGGCGTGATGCTGCTCTCGTCAGTGTTGATCATCAGGTCAGCCGTTTACGCCGATCTCTTGATGAACTTGAAGCAAAGCATGACACAACCCTCATGGTCAGTCATGATGTTTGTCGTTCTCATGTGGCTGACATTTGGGGTAAATGAGTCATGAAGTCACAACTGTGACTGATGATTGGGGTGAATGAATCATGAATAGTAGCTGATGATTGGGGTAAATAAATCATGAATACCCATTGTGGCTGATGATTGGGGTAATTGAATCATCAATAGCGGCTGATGATTAAGGTTCTAAACAAATCATAGGTAATGGTTGATGATTAGGAGTAAATTATTTAGGAATAGTGGCTGATTATTAGGGGTAAATGAATCGTGAGCAATGGTTTTTGATTGGGGTAAATGAAAAATGAATCTTGAATAGTGGTTGTTGATTATGGGTAAGTGAATCATGAGTAACGACTTGGGTACATGTTATGGCTGATGATTAGGGGTAGATGAATCACAAATGATGGCTGATGATTATGTTGAGCGGAATAGCAACTGACTGATTGAATCAAGGTAGAAAGATATAAGGTTGTTGCTGGTATGTTCTGCTGGGAGTTATACAGATAATCGTCGATCATGATTCATATCATTGTGACATCAGCTGTGAAGCAAACAACGTGTCCTGGATTCATTGGTCCGTGATGGCATGCATTCAAGTGTATTCTGCCAGCTCACTGTTTTCGCCCAGTGAGCTGTGACCTGATCAATGTGTACAGAAGTTCACATTTAGCTTTGCCAGCTCAGCAGCGTTGGAGTTAGAATGAGTGGCCCCACTATATATTCTACTATGGGAGAGAGAGAAAGAGAGAGTAGGAGAACCTGCCAGTGGTGTCTTTTGGGATAGGGAGGAGCACTTTGGTTCAATTGCTCGTCCTGAGGTGACGGAACCCCCAAATTTTTGCAAAGCAAAACCTAAGTCTTTCTGGCTAATCTATAACTGTAGTATAATCACTGTTTCTCTGTTCTCTGATCAGATGAAACTAAAAATGCATTGAACATGCTGCATATTATCGATTCTTGCAACCAAAAATACATTAAGGTTGCAGGTCTACTCCTAAGTTTAGTGACAGATCTCGTACTTCAGTTGGGGGATTGCAAAGCAGAGGAACACCTTCAGCAGGTTTTAGAAGGTGGTATAGGTGTGTTTAAAAGCGTACGTAGTGACATCACTAAGGAGGTGCGGGTGTGCGGGCCGCACCGGGTGACACTTTCAGAGGGGGTGACACCAAAATGACTGTCTAAAATTTGTTTGCAAAGTTTCAGCAGAAATGCATTACTTTTAAAATAAACAATAACGGATAACATCAAAAACAATTTTCATAAGCCCAGCTTACATGTACTGCATCAGTTTACAAAAAAACTACTAAGGATACTGTATGGTCTGGTAATGAACTAAGGGGGAGGTCCATGGGGTGACACCATGACTTACCGCACTGGGTGACACCAATCCTAGTGACACACTGAGCATACGTGCTTTAGTGTTCACTGATGTGAATGAAACATGTATGAGTTTTCATATTTACAGCAATCACAGTTGGCAGTAATTTACCAAATTGTAATGTAATGTAACAGAACACTTGTATAGCGCATATTACAAGCCTCTCAGAGGCGCTGTGTAGGCTACGCAGGTATCAGTAAGATGGCAAAAGGTATGTCTTTATTGCTGATGGTTCATCATTTTGATGAGCTAGTCTTTTGAACGCATAGTACTGTTATCATCATTTAGTTAATAGAAAAAGATACTAATTGAACATGACAAGTTAAAATTGGTAATTGATTTTCTGTTTAAGAACAACACTGCTGAAACTACTGAGTTGTTTGGCATTTTTCAGGAATTTGAAGCCTACAAAAAGCATTCCCAAGGACTCCTTCAACAGGAAAAAGAACTTAATGCACGACTTCGTCATCTTATTAACTGATAGCTATAACCAATTTGTTAATTAATATTTTATCTGTATGGCAAGTCTTAGTTATTTTGACTATCAAGTAATGTTTGTAAAATTTCTGTGATGTGTGTTAACAGTTAAATGTTCATTTAAGTTATTACTGTAGATGAGGTCCTTATACCTGAGAGATATATACTGGCCTTTTCTAATTATAAATATATTTAAATGTATGTAATTTGCAATTTCAGAGGGAATAGTTTCCAGAATCAACTTCGTTGCTCTGTTTGCTTGTAACTAGTTGGCCTAGTTTGTGTATCATTTTGCCTGTGAATAAGCTGGTTCCCATGACTTTAATATTTTGGGCACAGTAGAATCTCGAGATTACGATAACCAAAATAACAATTACTATTACCAAATGAGCTCCTATAGGATATGATGAATTTCAACTGTTAGATTGCATAACCAATTTACATCTCTGACACATAACAATAATTACTTATGAGTAATAATGAAATTTTGCTGGTAGCAGATTTATCTGTTAATAATTCACACATGTGTCGCTGACTATCAGTAGGCCTTTATGTTTTTGTATTGTTGAGTACTTGAGTTCAACATGCAAGTCAATGTCAACTTTGTGTTTGTGTCTTATCTAAGTCAGAATCAAGCATACGAACAAGGCTGTTCAGTTGATTGATGTATCGCACCGTAAATTAAACAAAAGAGCCAAGACCGTTGAACCCATGATGAGCCCACAAGAGGCTAAATGTGAGCATGCAGTACAGTGCACGTGCACTCAGTGAACGTCGATATCTGGGTTGAATATAGAGCTTTCTCTTCGAGTTGAGCCTTTGCTGGTGAGCTGTTCAAAAACGTGCAGCGTTGATTCGATTACAGAGTGCTTATTAAGTTAGCTGAAGTCCTGCAATGCCTGCATATTATTAACGTGAATAAAATTCTTACTTTATTTGGCTAATTTCGATTAACTACTTAACTGAGTTGAACACCTGCAAATAAGCTGGCTCCTGTGACTTTGTTTTTTTTGGGTACTCCGGAAATCTGGAGATTACGATTAATTGGTAAAGTGCAATTCGTGTACTTACTTATTAAAGCTGATAGGTTATTTGGTGTACTTGACTCGGTAATGGTGGCATTCATCCGTTCATATATTGTGAATGAAAGTTTCACTGGAATATAATCTCATCGTTCGTCGTGTTTCCGGTTCTCGTAGCATTTAAAAGCGTCGGCTTGGTGGCCAAAAGGGCGACGGCAAGTTAAACATCTGGCGAGCAAAGAGTTGGCGCAGAAAATGTTGGCCGTTATCTTTGAACATATGTGAGGGTGCAGGTCGTTACGTGGCTTATTTATCAGATGACCTCGGCCGACTGCGAGTTCTCGTGCAGCGACTAATTTCAAAGGCGTGGATAATGGACGTCATCGAGACATTGAGGCTGGCAGTGCTTATTTGGATGTTCATCCTTGGTGTTTTTCTGGACTTCGGGTTTGGGCTGGGAGAGGTCATCTGGGCAGTGAACTGCGGAGGAGAGGCACACACCGACATTCAGGGTATCACGTACCAGAAGGATCTGCTGAGAGTGGGCGTGGCGTCTGATTATGGGCGCAGCCTTCAGATGATCCAGAGGGTTCTTCCTCAGGACCAGATTGTCTACCAGACCGAGCGCTACCACACGACGAACTTTGCCTACGAAGTACCCATAAATAGAGACGGAGAATATGTGCTTGTTCTCAAATTCTGTGAAGTTTGGTTCACGGAACCGAATCAAAAGGTGTGTTTGCATTGCCCTTAGATATGTTTTGCTATGATAAAATTCTGAGACAGTTTATATGTAGTTGAATGTTAGGTTAGTGTAGCGCCTAGGGTTACAACATCTGGGACAGTCCCGGAATTTGAAACAATGTCCCGCGTCCCAGACACATCCTTTTCGGGACAATGAAATGTCGTGGAATGATTTTTCCTATAATTAAATACTTAGAATTTGCTATTTTAATAATCAAATAATTATAAAGGAATAATGCTGAAAACGTCAATATTTACTGCTATGCTACAGTTCTTGTACAGCATGTTAACTAATACAGCATATTAACTTATTATTAAGTTAATAAATTTGGGGGACATAACACCAGTTTGCTTTAACGCTTTAATGATTAGCTGCAATGGTTTTCCAGTCGGTTTTAGTACAGTCTCGTCGTTAAAGTGTTATGGCACAATTTAATCTTACACTTGAATCTTCCCTGCTCCAAACTGTAATTTGCTGTGTTATTGCCAGCAAAGCTTGATTTCATGAATTAAACGAATATACACATACACTTAAGAGTATGGCTAACTGTATGGGTCTACACTCTGTAACAGGCTGATATGTCTATGACATCTAATCATAATCGTAATGATAATCTGTAAACTGCAAAGGCCAAGTGCAGGCACCAGCCTGTTCACGAGCGCTACGCCAAATCGGGGAAGTTTCCAGAGAGTGGTCCAAAGGAGGTCCGACTCCGGCTTCCAGAGTGGTGTCGTGTAGGGCGAGAAGAATTGGAAGGCAGAGGTTCAGATGAATGAGGGTAGGAGTACTTGAAAAGGTGAGATTACAGTTTTGAGTGGAATGCCCGGGGGTGATAGATAGAGGAAGAGGAGAAGGAGGGTGAAGCAATGATGATGGAGGATCCGAGGATCTGCGGAATTCAGGGGGGAGATCATTCCAGAGGCATGGTGCTGTGTTGGATATGGCTCGGTTGGAGAACTTGAGATGAGTAGTGACTGGGGGAGGGGGTCAAGAAAGACTGAGATAGGAAGAGGAGCAGGTTGAGCGGGTTGCTTGGATGGTGAAGGAATCATGATGGTACTTGGGCTGGGAATATTGTAGGGAGTTGTATTTTAGTGATAGGACTTTGAAGTGGATTCGCTCTGGGATGTTGAGCCAATGAAGTGATTTGAGGATTGGAGTTATGATGATGTTTGTATAATGTTGTACTTCATCGCCTGAAACATGGCCCTGTAGTCACGTTATCAAGTCTACTATCTAGGATTGAATCTTGATTAATTTTAAGCAAGTTTGAGTTTGAGCAATAAATTGACCAATTTGTTTTGTTTTGGCTCGTTTTTTTCTAGTTAAAACAACCACAGATAAAATGCTAAATTTTGGCCCAAAATCATACAAATATAATTGTGTATAGCGCTCATCCCAATGAGCCCAGTTCCTAAATGAATTTGAACTAGATTGGAAGTACTTTGGTGTCCCGGAATGGCAGAAAGGAAATGTGGTCACCCTAGTAGCGCGGTTCAGAAGTTCTAAAATGTGCTATGCAAATATTCAAATGCTTGCTTGCATACAATCTTGTTAATGTTTTGGATAGACTTAAAAACAAATTTCAGCTGATTTAGTTTAGTAACCGAGATTTAAAAAAACCGCACAGCACAATATAAATTTACGATTGCATCCCGTTTAGAGTGTGTAGTTTCCTTAACCTCATCATGTTGATTCATTTTAGGTTTTTGATGTAACGTTAAATGGTCAGATAACGATCATTGATGGCTTGGACATTTTTGCTAAAGTTGGGCGAGGTGTTGCCCACGATGAAATAATTCCTTTCAGCGTTAAAAACGGAATCCTTCGAGTCCGGGATGAGACAACCTCACTGAATGGAAAGCTGCTTGTTGAGTTTGTCAAAGTAAGTAGCATAGCTGCCAACTGCTCATCTTAAGAAGCTGTTGATTAGAGAAATCGCTATTCATTTTCCGGTAGAATCATAATATAGGGAGATTGCCACATACCAGACCATGTGAACTATTTCCTTTTGCTTTATTGCTGCCATGTTGGTTCTTTGATATTGTATTTATGAAATAAGTAATTGGAATTTTGACTCGAAGAATTTTAGCATGATTAAAGAGATGCAAGTATATTTATTTTACTGTACGTACTTTGAAATTACAAATTGCTTGAAACAGTACTTCAATAACGAATTATAAAGTACCTAGATGTAGAGTAACAAATTACCAATTACAATTGTAATTTGAATTACATAATTTCAATTACTTCAATGAAATTATTTCCCGTTCCTGACTTGAAATGATAGTTTCCTTCTTTTTGCTTTGAAATTGTATTGATGCTGTATGTTGCATTTGAATGACCTTCGCTGTTTCTGCTGATAGCTTGAGAAGGACAATCCAAAAGTCAATGCCATCTACGTCATGAGAGGAACTATTGATGGTAAGATTTTAAACTAGACAGTTGAAACAGCTTTATGGTCTAAATTTATCAGAGTGTTACAAGAAGCCTTTGAGAGGCTGTTAAAAGTTACCACATTCGTTTCTAAACGTGTATATACTGTGTGGCCTTGTTAACCTGAGTTTGTGGGGGACATACCTTATGATAACACATGTAAAGCAGGCTGCACGTCAAAAGGAATGATGCTGAAAACGTCAATATTTACTGCTACGCTACAGTTCTTGTGCAGCATGTTAACTAATACAGCATATTAACATTATTAAGTTAATAACTTTGGGGGACATAACACCAGTTTGTCTTAACGCTTTGATGATTAGCTGCAATGGTTTTCCAGTCAGTTTTAGTACACTCTCGTCATTAAAGTGTTTGTGAATGAGCAGCACATAAACGAGTCCATACTATTTGTACTTGCATACATGTTATTTGAGTGATTTGTGATAAATTTAAGATACCCAACAATTAAGACACCAGTCTCATGCAGCCCTTAAGGCGTATAAGTCCTTAGGGTGTAGCCTGTGTAACAATTTAGACACCAGTCTCTTGCAGCCCGTTAGCTTTTAAGTCCTAGGGTCTTGCTTGTGTAGCCTGGCGTGAGAAGCGATGTGCTGCTCTGGAAATGGTAAGCATCAACAAATGTTTCTATATCGGTTACCGATGTAAGGCATTCTCACTGTTAACCTAAAAGTGATTTATAGATTCATAACGCAGTGATTGATTTCAAAATTTTCACGATGAATTGACTAGTTTTACAGTGACTAATTAACTGTTTGTAGATGTCCCTCGTCTGCCGCCACTGCCGGGTATGGAGCAGAAAGAACGAGGGGAAGAGGAAGAAGAGGAGCCCGATGACGAAGATTCCAAACGGCTGAAGCGCCGGCACACGATGGTGGAACCTAAGGTCCTCGATCCATATGCAGCGGACGACACGGGCAGCATGATGCTGCCTCTGATTGTTGCTGTTGGAGCGTTCATTCCACTGCTCTTCTGTCTGTGTAAGCTGTAGGGGTAAGGGAACCAGTCTGGATCTGATGTCACTGCCGTTGGGCTGCAGTGGTGCTTCCTCTGCTGACTGCTTTCGGCCTTTCATCGATCGAATGAACAATGCGGTGGAGCGATTCTGTGGAAGGGGTCGTTTTGTTCGACTGCTGCGGAAGGAGGCAAGATGGAGACAGGAGTGGAAGGAACCTACAAATTGGAAAGTAGGGATGGAAGTGACGCAGGGAGGGAGTTGAAGGAGGGGCAGCGAGGCCTGGATGCAGAGAGGGAGGCACAGATGCTAGTCTGATGATACTTTTCTGGTGGTTTTGGTTTCTGTTATTTTTTCAGTTTTACTAATCAGGATGATGGTGTTAACTGGTTTAAGCCATCCAAAGATCTTGCTGTGGATCTTGTATAACAAGCGTGTCATTGTTGTTGGTTCTAGGCTGAACAATGCAAGTACTTCTGTTTATGAGAGCTTGCACAACGTCTCGTAGATGAGCTGTGAAGTAGTGTAATGTAACTTGGTATGCATCCTTGTCAGCCACTGAGGATTGAGGTGTGTAATGTATGAACCCCAAATATAGTTGGACTGATTGTTTTTCTCGTTAAGCCCAGGCATCTGTAATTGATTTGATTTAGTGTGCGTACTAGACATACATCTGTGAAGTCTTTATTTAATATGTTTTCAAGTGGTGGAGGTTCCCACCTTGAGAAAGCACAACCTAACAAAGATTTTTCATTAGGTGTGCTAGTCACACTTTGTGCCAATAAATTGTATGTGTGTATGATTGTACATCGACAAGATAAGAACAGAAGAGTCTTTAGTCTTAAACTTTGACTTAACCATAAACTTCCTCCTAGTATTATGTTTATGTGTTGTCTGTAATTTCCCAATCATGTTTCTAATCCAGTCTACAATCGTCTGTGAAAAAAGCTTGAAACAAAGCTGTAAATGAAAAGCATCAACTTGTAAGCACTTCGATAAGCGGCATATATCGTGTATCCCAGTTGTATACAAGTAAATGTGAAGATTGAATGATAGTGGCTTGTCCATAGTGATTTCAAGAGGCTCTTGGATGACACTATAAAATTTTTATATATGTATGTACATTGTGTATGTTGTGTAGCTGTGTCTTGATTAAGTGTGATGGGACAAGATATACTGAGATTTCACATGTTTGAGCGAGAGGCGCTCGAACGGTTTGCGTAAAGAGCACTTCTCCAGAATGTTGGTGGTTCTCCAGTTTTCCCACATGGCCAGCTGTTAGGGACATTCCAATCCATGTTCTAGACTGTGCTTTTCCACATTGCATTTTTGTTTTTATTAGTTCCTGAGGGTCTGAAGACTAGCATTTTTATTTAGGAAGAACGTTAGACCAAAAATTGTCTTATCCAACTTTCTTACTGCTGACTGGCATGTAAATTAATGCTGCTGTAGATCTGTGACTGTGTTTGTTCCCTGAATCGAGGAATTTGTTTAACTTTTTGCACAAGAAATTCTCTGTTTGTGGTGACTTATGTTGTGTTCTGGTTGAAATCTGGGCTGGGCTTTTAGTTGGAATCGTTGGCAGTATGATTAAGCACAATTTTCTGTGATTGCTGAAAAATGACTGTAGTTTATATATATGCACATTTACTGGTTGACTGTACTTTGCTTTTGTTGGAATCGAGTGAAAGGCATCTTTGCAGACTTTCTTTGATTACTGGATCTTTCTTTGTGAATGAAGGTGGCTCAGACTTCAGTCTTTTCAGATACTTCAACCTTGATCTGTACAATACGGAATCTCTTGCTCATGTTAAGTGGAATACTACCTGTTCAGTTGATTTTAAATTTACATGTACTGGGCTGTCTATGTTTAGCAGTTTTTGCTGGATTATGGTCTGGATTCTGGGCAAATTTTATTCCAGTTCAAATGATTTGTGTATGTTTTTTCGTCATTGTCTTTTCGTCTGTCTGTGACATTCAGTATCTGATGTAATTTTAGTTCTGTCATTTCCTAATTTAAATGTATTGGATTGGAAGAATTTTGATAAATGTTTTACATCTAGTGTTTCATGTACTACATGTAGAGCCGAGTACTGCTGCTGTTGTAGACGTCTGTAGCATGATGCAATGCATTGGTAAGCATGTTGCTGATTCATCACTGATTAGATCATTCATGGACTTGATTGGTTTTATTCATTATTGTTTTGCTTCATTTTGTTTTAAAATATATTTATATTCTATTCTCAAGTAACTTCATGACAGCATGCTCCATCTGGGTAAATCGATACAATGGATGACGCTTCCTTAGGGACTTGTCTTGCTGTTGATCGATTCTTGGCTCCAGGTGCAAACGCAAAAGTTCACCTCTTATTTTAAAACGTTTTATTTTCCTGTGATGTTCAGAGTTTGAACTCAAAACTTAACTGCTAAAAGTGATTGAAGAATGCTATTTTGATAATATCAGTTTGTTGCTATTAAATGTATTGATTGATGTAGGTATTGTCTGAACTCAAGTTAGGTTCAATCTGATCGACTAGATAAAATCCAGCAGGTGGCAATCACACGGTATGTGGTTGCGGGTCATTGCGTTTGTAGAGTTGACAATTGGTATTGTGAAGAACCTGAGAAGTAGCTTGCTACTGACAATGCTAAATAAAATTTTAAAATGTTGCCATTACTTACAACAAATAATTAACTATTACTGATTAAAATAGGTCTCTGCACACTTACTGTTACTGGTTATAATGCATGTTATTTATGGTTATTATTCCAGATAATATTGATTTATTTACATGTATTGATTTATTTACATGTATCGACTTATTTATTATATTGATGAGATGTAGCACAGCTTTAATACAAGTAAGATAGTCCTATTCTGTGTTACTTGGCATAAATGCCCATGCATAATAAACTTCTTGACGAGCTGGACTAGGAAATGTAGGAGTCTAAATAAACACGTACTTGTACTTTGTTACAATTTTTGTCTTGTGATTTTCTGTTGAATAAATTCACAATTGTTCTGCTTGTTGGGCTTAGAAGTTGCGACTTAAATCTGATTTCAGTTTTGATGAATACTATTTAATTATAATTAAATTATAATTTAATTATTATAGTTTTGTGCCACAGGCATTTGTAATTTTTTAAAGTCAAGTCCAGTTGCATATAGTAATTGATTTAATGTGGTTGATACAATGTAATATAATAATTATAATTAAACTGCCTACTTTTTTCTGTCAATTTTAAGGCCATTATTATAATTAAATTACCTAAGGGCATCTTTATAGATGTGCCACAGGCATTTGCAATTCTGCAGACAAAGAAAGACACCAGTTGTTAAAATCTAGCATTCATTTGTTGCTCTGGGACTTGACTGCTCATCGTAAAAAGATTTGTTGGTAGGAATATGTGATTCCAAGAGTGAACATAGGCTTTACTCCCAGGTATTTCTATTCTCCAGAAAATTATCATGACAAAGGGTAGTATCTTCATACTTTGCAGTTTATGGATGACCACAGTGACGATCAATACCTTCTGTTGATTTTATTGTAACTTAATGCCAGATATTTTAAATTGAACTGGAGTTGCCTGCTTAGTAATTCCACAATTCCAGGGCAGTAACACAATGGACACCCCATGTCAACTGTGTAATTGATGTCAAAATTGAGGTTACTTGTGTAAAATTATTTCCGTTTTGTGGACCTTAGACTGCCTAGAGCCTTTGTATACAATAAACACATTACACAGGACAAAGTTCGTGTTATTTTGAGGCTATTAAATATATTGATTGGTGTAATTATTATCAGTGATATTACACGGACAATAATTACAGATTACATTAAAAGTGCACCTATCCTACAGCTAGACAGTTTGTCAACCTGCCGCAGTTAGAGGCTGAGAAACGAGCACTACACCTGGAGATGAACTGTAACTGAGCAACTGAAACAGACATCCTGTGGAATGAATGCCAATATTTAATTGGTTAAAATCAACATTAAAAAACCAAAAACCGGACCTACTCGTTAGCATTTGCTCATAAACGTACAAGTTTTCATAACCAGCTCAGTTTAAGCCACTTGTCAACTTGGCAGCACAAGATCCTGTAACAAGGCAATAAAGAACACAAACATACAACAAAGCTTGCATCTACACACATTTTCATCTGTTTTCAATTTCTAAAAGCAAGCAGATGTACGTATTTCAACCCGAAATCAAGTGTCCTCTCAAAGTTTTACATAAACTACAGGATATGTCTGTTGCAGAGAGACAAAAACAGTCGAATTCCTAAGATAAAATTGTCTCCGGCGCACAAATACGGTCGCCTTCACACACATAAACTTCAAAATCTAGCTCTTCAGTTCATTGTACGTTATATACATTACGCGTACATCATAAATACCAAATATAAAATTTCTACTCCACGCAGAAGACAATTGCTTTAATTCTTGACGTTCAAGACGTAGCTTCCTTTGGACTTTGTAGTGAATGAAAACAATGATAGATGCAATGCTTAAAATACAACATGTGTGGCCTATATATATATATATTTATATATATACACAAATACATATATATATATATATGTGGATTGTGTTCCACACATGCTCGTTAACTTGATGCTTAATGTTAAGTATACATACGGTGCTGCACGAATGTCCAATTCCAGCACAAATTTACAGCACGACACACTGCACACAATCTGTACATGTCCATGACGTACGTAAAACAAAACCAGTAACGGAAAGTACACGATGTTAGACATCACAACAGTTCCTCTGAGCTTTTGCTACTGGCCTCCTCCTCCTCTTCCTCCCCTGTCTTGCCGATGTGTCCCTCATCTTTGGCAACCAGAGGCAGGAATCAAGCAAGAGCTGCTACCAGTTAATCAGTCACGAGAAATTACGTAGACCACGTACTATGATCTGGATCAATATTCGCATTCAATCACTCTGGTGCAAAACATTTTGCAGGCAATGGCACATGACCTTAGATGTTTTGGTCAATTTCTGATACATTCTGACCCCTTTCAGGCAATTTTATGCACTCCTCTCTAACGACATAAACAGCTTTCCAAGAGCACATCTCCACAGGCAATTATTTATTTTGCGACTCCAGCCGTAACTAAAAGCAGAATTGGCCTGCACTGTCCTCCAATTAAATTCCGTCCTCGTCTTGCAACTTATGTGCGGCCGTAAGCACGAACCGCCGCATCTTGAGCGCATGTTGTAAACCTCAAATGAAAGCAACGGTTTGGGGTTCAACCTGTTAAAAGCTCTACACTAGGCGAATGTTCTGAATTGCAGGACAATCAAAAACAAGGACAGAGATAGCCGTATCTGAGCAACTGAGCAGACTAAGGCCGCTGACACAGCTCATACACTCGAACAGACCTGCTGTTGCTGGGCTCTGAAACATCTGCCGCTATGGTGACAACCTCCTGGCTGCTTCAAGCAACCACGACCATAGGATCATTCAAACTCTGCAAGAGATGTTACAGCTGTTGCTTATCCCCCGACGACTTGCTAGCTTTCCATACGTCTTCATCAGAGAGAGCTTCATACTGCGAGGAGTGCGTAGACGAGTGATCGGCTTGTCGACCGGCATTTCCAGATGCCAGATTGCTCGCGCCAGGGCTGTGACCGACCGACGATGCAGAATTCGCCTGGCCAATGTACCTCGAATGCGCTGTTTCAGACACAATGAAATCCATTTTATCTTGAGGCAAAACCGATTGATATGTCGTCGCCTCGGCAACAGAAATCAGGCGACCACTGTCGCTGCCAGGCAGAGATGACGGTGTTGTTGGGATGTCTTTTTCTTTGACAGAGCTTTCCTGTTGGTCCTGTGCGAGTGGTTCCATTGGATGAGATCGGGCGGCTACCACGGGCTCGATGCTTAGTCTACTAGAGTCGTCACTCGAGAACCTGTCGGAACCAACGCAGTCCCCTTGTGGCAAGGATTTCTCATCGTATTTCATATCTCTTTCCAGTGGAAACGGGACATACAAGCCCTTTACCATTGGCTGTGGAGACAACGACTTGTGAATGCCAAGGTTTCTTCCAGCACTTTCAGACGATGCATGGCTTCGGCGCGCCGAGTCAGAAAAACGATTAATTGATGCCGCATATTGCCCCTCGGACATTGTCGTCGACTGTTGGCTGGATGGCATCGAGCCATGATTGTCGGCCGGCTGTCGTAAATTTCCTGGAGAACTGGACAGAGTTTCGACTCTCTCGTACATTAAATTCTGACCAGAAGACGACGGTGGTCGGTAAGGATGATGCGCTTGGCCTGGCGTCTGTCTGGCCCGTGATCCCTCCGCTGCATACATCTGCCACTGATGTAGGTCCGCAGCTGCTATTTTTCGATACTGATAACCTGCTTTTGATCCCTCGTCTACAACGACGGCCATGTTGCCGTCCTGGCCCCACTCTCTCGCATCGACATCCCCTCTTCTGAAGAACAATACGGCATCCATCGGGTGCAGGGAAGTCCTCCTCTCCCACGGTATCCCTCTGTCCATGTCTGCGTTTGTCTGGCCCATGCCCCCCATGGGCGATGTTTGCTGGACGTAGGTCAGGTCCGACGCCATGTCAGCGCACTCGTCGGACGACATTCGGGAACTCCTGCCAGTACTTCCTTCGGCTCCACCATTTGGCGCTCGTGTCTGAGAAACTGACCCGGCGGATTCAGAGCTTCCAGCCGAGGATCGCTTGTTTTCTGCCTGGTAGCCTATAACCATAAGAAAGTACATATCCAGGTCATGCGCCAGTCACCGTATTGTTAGCAGCCAAAGTGGTCAGTCAAGCACCCAAAACACAATAGGGATCAGCCAGTGATCCACTGGAGCAAACAGCAAAGCTCAGGAACCATTTAAAGACCAGAATCACTCTACAACAACAGAATACAAGATCTAAGTACACTCGGCAATGTCTCCATTCCATTGTGCCAATTTCAACAGAGAATTCCTATTGTTTCAGCCTACCTTAGAACATACTGTATAATAATAATAGCAATAATAATAATAACAATTTCTATAGCGCCGTAATACAACCTTGCCATTACAAGTGCGCCTATACAAAACAGTCTGACAACTCTGCTTCAGCGACACCTTCTTAAAAGGCACTGGAAAAATGCATCACACACCAACTGTCTGAGATGCTATAAATACTGCTCTTTATACAGCGCTCCATCATCATTAGAGCTTAACATTTAATAACACATCAGAATCGTCCTAACTTTCAGAATAAAACAGCTTTTAACTTGTCATTGATCAACCTCAAAACTGACTTTCTGGACTCATATAGCTTCCATACAGAAGTTCTTAACAGCACATATACAGGCATTTCATGCCCTGCTGTATCTCCACGCCTATCATCAACCACTTCTGACTGCTTCTTCAGCACAGTTACATTTACGGTAAATCATCGACAGTTGCTTCAAAAGCAGGCAATGAATTTTATTTACTTTATAATCCACATAAGATCAAAAAGTAACAGTTATGCTGACTGCCTGCCTGCAGGCTTGCAATCATTACAAATCAACAGCCCTTACGAGGTCTGGCCGACAGGAGGCTGGTCATCGTCTGGTGGGTGGCGGCAATACTTGTAGGCGGTTTGCCAGTACGAGGCGATCTTGGGCTGGTCGATTTGACGGAAGCATCACTGCCACAACCTGAGTGTAGTTAACAGAAATACGTGCATTTGATAACACCAAATACAGAACTCTCGTGTGGTAAAATCAGAGCAAAGAACAAAGGTCAGAAGAAACAGTGGAAAAGACAATAGCATACCATATTAGGTCATTTTCAAATTGGATAAGATCACAATTACTATTATTAATAAAACTCTTAACCTCTTCAAAAGAGAGAACACACTTTTATTCAACAGTGGCAAATCCAAGTTTATGATTCAATGTACCTTTGTAGAAGTGTCAAAAGTTTGGTAGCATACAGCCCAGGTAGTCCAAACTGAGTGGTTACTTGACTACCCATGACTCCATCCTTAAGTAATAATAAATCAATGGACCAACGGGCTGCATGTTAGTCACTGTATGGGTATACACACTCAGGCCTAATTCAAAGTTTGGTAAGCAGCTCCCTTACCCATGAGGCAACTTTCAGCCCACCATTACAGTACCACATCATTTATTATTCTGCATACTTTACTGGTATATGGGCCCCTGGGCATCAGGCCTAAACTTGAGTCATACTAGATTGTGCATGTCCAACTATTACGTTTCTTCATGATCCATAATACCTATTTTAATGATATTGTGATCATTCAATATAATGTAATGCATGTGCACTTGTCAGAAGCAAAAACAGGCTATTAACTTACTTAGTGTTACTAAGTACCGTATTTTCCAGACTATAAGCCACGGTATTTTAAACGAGAATTGAGGGCAGCTACTTAAATAAAGTGGCTGAACTGAATAATCTGTTTAATATCTAACTGCCTCTCCATCAATCAATATAAATAATCCTTGGATCCCTTCAGCTACATGAGGGACTAGTACAAAGTACTTAACATTGTAAAATCATAAAAAACAGCAAAGGTTTAAAACTTTAATTTCAAAATTGCTAAAACTACCGTAAAACCCAACAAACACCAAATGTTGAAAAAATTATTTCTAAATTCCATAAACTTAAATCTCAACAAAAAGTCACTTTTGAGCTAACAATGGCCATATACTTACGGCCGCCGTTAGCACATGCACTTATACACATCTGACCATCTGTGTAAGGGTGTGCTATATCTTCCAGTGCAACCTATGTATTGATTTTACAAAACTTTTGCAACTTTTGCATAACAGCGCCTTATACAAAGACGCAACTTATAGTCCGAAAAATACGGTAATGATTTCACTTCCACCTGTCATCAGATCAGTTAAGGTAATAATAGAAATTAAAACCAGATATGCCAAAGCAATCATCAGGAGCCCAACACCACAGATCAATCTTTTGACTTACCAGTCGGTGAAGGTGAAACCGAATTTCCGTACCACAGATTTCTAGATGCCTCAGGTTTGATGTGACCCACAGGTGGGCCAGAGCGGTCATCCACTGGAATGCCCGGTGTCTGCCGGTTGGACCCTCGGTCATCTGCGACCAGCCGAGGGGACGGTGCTGTCGATGAATGATGTGATGCGTGATAATCGGAATCATCTTTCTCTTTCTAGTCATCATATAAAACACAATGCTGGATAAACAGTAATAATAATAAAATAATAATAAACAATACACAGATACAGATGTGCATGAACAGCGTAATGCTGATGTCTTGCTGAAGTCGTACACCTCTTGTGATTTTAGTTACCTAACCATACTCATCAGGCAAAAAAGAATAAGAGATTCTCATTACCCAAATTTCGCGGTGTTGCCTTTATATGAGGGTCAAGCCAAGGTCACAAGATACATCCACCGGATATCACATGACACAAGCACTGGAGGACAACACTTTAACTTGGTCCCTTTGGTTTAGAAATGCTATAAAATGTCCAGATTTACTTCAACAACACACCAACTTATACGTGGGTCATGGACTTCTCTCCTATTCAAGGTAAAAATTTACAGCTCAGCTTACACGCAACGTAAACGTGTAGGCGAAGTACAAACAGTAATTTCCATCAAGACATCAGCTGCCTTGATTTGCCTTCATATTACCTTAGCAAAAAGTATATTTCGATACAATCAGTAAAATACAGCAAAAAATCTCAAAATTCCTCTTTAACAGGTAACATACTAATACCAAGAGAAAAAACAACCCACCATTTCCATGGCCATTTTCATTTGCCAGTTCAGATCCGGTGACGTCATCATCTGGGCCGCTCCCATTGCACCAGCCGAATAGCTCCTCGACCTGCTGGGCTCCTCGCTAACCCGGTGTGGCTGCTGTCCTCCTCCTCCATCACCAGTTCCTCCCCCTCCACCCTGGCCGGAGGGGCGGGAAGCCTGGTGGTTGCCAGCAAGTACTAGGCCCGACGCAGGATGGTCACTTGTGGTTGGAGACGAGCTGTGTGTGGCACTGAACTTCTTGTGCCGCGTCGTCTCACTGGACGTCGGGATCCGGCCACCCCCTTCCATCGCAGAAGGTGGCAGATAGTGTTGCTGTTGCTGCTGCCAATCAGACTGCTGAGAAAAGGACATAGATGACCTTGGCGACGAATTGTGTCCACGCTGGATCGCTAGTGCCGACACGACCCCTGCAGGTCGTCCACCTGGTGATCCGCCATCAGAGAAAGCAATGAAGTTGCGCACTGATTCGCCAGCACTACCGTCTGCGGTTGTGCCAGACAGGTAAGACCTGATCGCATTGTTCAAGGTTCCATCAGCTGCAATGCAACCATCAGAATTCTAATTCATCATAAAAACCTTGTAAAATGCACTCAAAAGTTAAACTGGAATAATATACTTAACATTTCTAATTTCTCATTTACAAAGCCATACAAACACACATAAACACACACACACAAACCTAGACAACTATTCCACTACTACCAAATTATGTGTACAAAAACACTAGCAACCTTCCAACACCTTTACCCTTTAACGACGAGAGGAATTAGTTTTCCATGTATTTTAGTGCATGCTCATTGTTAAAGTGTTAATGATCCAAAAACCTTCGACAGTAGAACCCATTCTCTTTGCCTCATCATGCACTTCTTCTTGCCTTTTCGCTCTCCCACAGAATGGACCCGTCACCCTCCCTCCCTCTATTCTTCCTCTCCCCCTTAATCTCACATCTTCTCAAAATCACTCACCATTAACTGAAGTCATCACACCAGGAATATTCTCAATCAACTTGTAGTCCTGTATGATGATTTGATCGATATGCTGTCCCAGGGTTATCGTCATTGCGGCATTTGATACCTCTTGCTGGTGCGATGGCCTGTTGGCTCCATCGTAAGAATGCTGGTTCCCTCCTCCTCCACCACCACCTCCTCCTCCTCCTCCTCCTCCAATGTGCTGCTGATAAGACTGACTGCTGTTATCTTCTCGCTTCACTGTGGTAGTCTTAGACTGCAGAGCTTCCAACTGGTTGGCCATGGCGTTGGACCTCTCGCCATCCACTGGACCGATGTTGCGATTCTGGAATGGTTTGTATGGAGCAGCCATCGAAGAGGGTGGGGAAGGAGAAACTTGGTTCCGTTGGGAGGCCTGGCTCATTATACCGATGTCTGAATGTGATAACTGATCCAGAATCTTTGTAGTCTGAGGCGGTTTTGTTTCCAGTGCATCCTGATTGATCTGCTCGGTGATGATAATGTCGATGAGGTTTGCCGCAGTCAGTTGTTTCTGACTAGCTCTTGCACCGCTATCACTGTTCTTACCGCCATCACCCATGTCGCCTCCGCCGTCTCCCCGAGGCCCGTTTATGTCTTGGTCCCCTCTCAATCCGTGTGCCGACTGAGGTCGGGATTTTGCTTGTAGGGCAGAAAACTGGTGGGGCAATGGTTCCCGTTCGTCAGGAGTTGAACGTACATGGGCTTCGAGGCCTGAATGATGATATTGGACTGCATGATGAGAATGGGGCTCATGCTCAACCATGTTTAGTCTTTGACTTGCCAACTGCGATTGAGTTCTTAAGCCACTGTCTGAGGATCCACGTGGCGAGTGGATTCTATCCTGCACCGAACCACCGATCTGAAGGTTACCACGAGACGTCGTTGGATCAATGACATACTGCTGTCCTGGGGGTGCCTTCAGGAACATTGTCCGCTGACCAGGCCCAGAAGCATCTAAGGGCACGTCTTTGCAGTTCATCATACGCCCTGACTGCATAGCCAGATGAAGCGGGAGGTGGTCCGGTGGTATAGAGCCAGCCTTGCTGGTCTCCCGGCTGTACGCATCTCTGCTTCCTGGCGACATGCTTGGCTGAAGGGAGTCTTTCTCAGACCCCCGCAGCTGCCCTTCCTTTCCTTGAGAATTCATCTGTTTGGCGGTCATGTAGTCACCCATCAGGACTTCCTTTGCACTGGAGTTGTTGATCTCGTGATACATGTTGGACGAGGTCGGACCAGACGAATATCCGGACGGCATGTTGTGGTATCCGGCCGACTGTGGTCGGTCCTGGTACATCTGCTCTAGACCGCTGGCACTGCAGTACACAAGGTTCTTGCCTACATCGAGCAGCATCATTGGAATACCACCAGGGCCTTCATATGGCATCCTAAAGGAGTTCTGATCAATCGATATGGCCCTGCCGCCAAAATCGTGCAGCTTTGGAGTACCTTTAATGATCGATCCAACGTCAGGTCTGGCTGGCGGTGTCGGTTGCCGGTGGCCGTCGTACCTGGGTGTACCCATGGATATCGAACCGCCAGCTGCCGGCGAAGTGCTGTTCAACATGACTGGAAGGCCCTGAACGATAGATCCTCCAACGTGGGGCGGCGGTTGAGCCACTTTGCTTCCTCTGCCTGGATACCGCGATGGCTCCTTTATAAGGGGCGGTGGACCCGGGGCTACAACCTTCGACAAGAAAGCCCTAGATCCTCCTCCTCCTCCCCCTCCTCCATAGCTGGCAGGGCCATGCTGTGAGTTCGGTTTTAACGCAGGTATGTTTGACGAGTCCATCGATTTTTCAGGCATATCACGATAGGGCGTCATATCGGACTTGTGTGGAGTATTAGGCCCTGGTTGATACCGATACAACTCTGACCCTCGAACGTCTTTCGAGTGATGGCTATGCGCTTGTGGCGGATTAAGCAACGTTGAGCCTTCGCCTGATCTGCTTTGGATTTGTGAGTGAACCAAAGATGCCTCTTTGTGAGCACGATGCTCATAGGACGACGAGCGGCTCGACAGATCCTGAGCTTGCAAGTTCTTTTGATCAAATCCCGGGCTCTGTTCCTTGTACAGAGAATAATCGATTCCTTGGACCGTTGACCGATTGCCATAGTTCATAGGCACCTCCCTTGGCCGACCCTCACTCTGCAGCTTTGCCAGGCGACTGCTTGACTCGGATGGCTCTAGAAACAGAAACCAGATCTGCTTTCTTCACCATAATAGTCAAAATACAGAAATGGTACAAAAACATCTGCACAGCTGGTGCCATGTACTTGATCACTGTATTTGCTAACTAATATGTTTTCGTCAAAAGTAATTAATCTATTTTCTTTAAAAGTAAGTCCTTTACATGCCAGATACACAATCATAGTCAGAGATATGCACAAGTATAATAATAATAATAATAATCTTCGTTTAATACCTTCAAACTGACAATAACACAGTATGATTACAAATCAGTATGAACGGATGATCACAAGTTATTACAGGAGTCGAATTTAACTGTACACGGCAGCCATGCAAGGCACCCATCACGTCCTACATCTCATTTTAACAACGCGCCATCTCGCGAATGAAAGGCTGAGTGGACCTAAATTTGGGGAGGTTGCGGGAAGCTATCCCGCTACCTCTTGCTTTTCACGCCAGTGATGTTACCACTACTCTATGGACCCCGGTACATCTTAAACTAGTATAATATTATACAAAGGCTTGAAAGAGAAATTCCAATTACACTAACGACACCGTCATTTTAACAAGACTTATCTCTGCAGAAATTAAAAATATTTCTGATGTTTTACATTATGCAACTTAACAGAATAGTTTTAAATTGCACGTTTGGGTTTGTATCACCTAACTCTTCGACTGTGTGTGTTAACCTATTTCTATCTGTCTATCAAGCAAAAAACCAGTTCTGCTTTTGGAGTACCGAGTTCGGCTTAGAAACAACCTTCAAAGTCCAAACCAAATTTCTGCCAAGTGTCTGTTGAAGCATATAGACAAAGGTTACCTTCACCTTCCATCAACTGACTTATTCAACAGCACATATTTCATATTTTACTTCCTAATCCCTGAGGTTACCTTAAATCAACTGACTGATCTACTTCCTTCACGAAATTCACATGATTCCTAACGTTTTACAAATACCGAGTTTATGTTTTATCAACTGTTACTGAATGACTGACCTGCATACTTATAATTAAGCACAACCTTTGCAACGTATTACCTCCTAACACTTTAACGACCGGAGTGTATTAGAAGCAACTGGGAAACCAATGCAATTGTGACCATGCTTACTGTTTTTACACGGCGGCGTGTAGCTCCTGTCCTGCTGTAAATCTCGTTCAATGGCCGAGTGTATCAGATCCCGCACACGAAGAGAACTGCCCCCCTTTCCCAATCCAGGGACTTCATTCTTTGAAATCTCAAAACCTGGATGCAGTGAACCAACAGAGGTTGTATTTCCAACTCCAACTGCCGACGAGTAATGCATTGACTTGGCTGCTTCCAACGACCTGGAAGTCGATCCAGGCACACTGGAATTCAGACTTTTGTGATACTCCATGTCGTTTGGAACTGGGTTTATCACGGCGCCTGGGGTCAACGAAGCACGAGGCGCATCACCAGCGACTTCCCGTGACCCGGCTGCTCGCAGCTTCTCCAGTTCTGCTTGTGAGTTGTTCTTTTCGTGATGTGCCGACCGCTGCTCGTCGTTCTGATTCGAATGAGCGTCCGGATCCAACCGATTTCGCTCGCTGTGTGAGTGCGATCGCTCTTGGTGTGAATGCACATCGTCGTTGTGAGAGTGTGATCCCTCGTCGGCACTCAGTGTGGCGCTGCTGTCGTTGTCTGCCAAACTGTGCAGACTGGAGTGAGAGGCCGTCAGAAAACTTTTCGGGGACAGGACCTCGGCGCCAACGTCTGCTTCGGTTTTGTTCTCCTTCTTTTCGTCTGTTGCGTCTGCTGGTTTAGCAGAAGAGTCTTCGTTCTGGTTCACATCACCTGTACATCCATACAATACATCACCTTGCAAGAACTCAAGAAAAATGAATGCTACATAATAAGGTGTCTTTTTCATCTCCTGATATGAACACTGAGGAACTGAATCAATCGCCTGCCGTCATCCCATGAAAGACGAAAACCGCCAGGTGGTGGTCCAAATGCATGTTAGCCAAAACCTCTTCACTTCAAGTTCACTTTACAATCTCATTTCTAGCAATGTTTTTGTGACCTCAGAGTAAAAATGAGGTGACTGAGTTCGCATTCTGAGCAGCATAGGTTGATATTACATGTGTTAGCCCCTGAATTTGAAGTTCAAAATTATGATTATGATTACCATCTAAAAGTTTCACCAGTAACTTATTTGAACAACTCCAAATCCAGCGTTACATACTGCCTGCGACTGACCAAAAGTGCTTCGAGTGGTTCTCAAAAAGCATTACAGAAATTTCCAGACACAATACACATAAATGGTACCTGAAGCATGACTTACAAGGAACATATCCCAACATACAGACAAAGCCTATGAAAAGACCAAGATTAAAAAATACAACTTTCGTAAAGTAGATCAAAATTTACTTTTAGTTGAAGCTTCTGCTGTCTGACTGTTATCTGTACAAGCCACAGCCGTCTTCACAGGCTCCATGGAACTGTCATCGGAAAACTCGGCAGCTTCATCCTCGTCTGTTAGAATTTCCTCTTCATCTGAGGCCGTCTGAACCTTCTCTGCATTGTCAGAAGTTCCAGTTGCATCCTCTCCCTAGCCACACGACAAAAAAAATCATGTTATGTTATCCCCTGTTATCTGTACACTGTTTGCTAAATGACAAAATAGTCTAGCTCTGTTAAAGACATTTAACATACAAGCAGTGCAGATTTGTTTGCAATATAAATGTTCCTTTACAATTACAATTTTGCAAATGCATCATTTTGTCAGCTTGCAGTTTTATACTGAATTTAAATAAATCTAATACTAAGCATCCAACTCACTCTGCTGATCTTGTACTCCTCGATCAGAGCCTCAAGGTTCATCTTCTTTTTGTAGTTAAAGAAGAAGTTTTTGCACTGTGCTTCTGTCTTGGATCCAATCTTCCGTGAAATTGCTGCCCAATCACGTCCATGCTCCCTTAAACCTAACCAAACACAACCGAAGCGCGTTTCAACAAATCAACCAACATACAACGGCAAAGAAAAGACACAGATACAGGAATCTAACATCAGCAACCGATTTTTATTAGATGCATTCTACAAATCCTGCTATTGACAATGCTTTAACCTCTATCCACATATAAACAGCAACCCAAACCCAAAGAAATTTAAAATCAATTACATATTATGCAGCAATTACTATTATCATTTATAAATGAAAGACCAACTAAGGCCAAGAAGATTCCAAACACGAATGATCCAAAGGTCCAAACCCAAAGAGCTCCTACGTTACCTGAAGGCCCAAGGCTGTATTTTTAAAATGTACTGGTAATATTCTGGTAGAGTTTGTACTGAACATATCTGTACAGTTGGAAAGACAGTAAGTCATCTAGAAGTACCTTGCTTGGCAATTTCCATTTCTTCTTCAGTCCATCGTGAAGATTCAGCTGCTTCTAGAACAAAATGCCATTATTAACCAGTCTGACTGAGCTAATAATTTTTATCTATAGTTTAGTCACAAGCCTTCACACTTAACATCCAATCAGCAAATTAGAAGAAGTCCCTTGAGCCATGGGTATGAAGTATTAGCGACTTCATTTTCTTACCCTCGGCATACTAGGACGGGTGGCCAGTCCTCTCCCTCGCCATCTCATCTTCTCACCGACAGTGTATGGTCAATGTACTCATTACAGCTGAGTTGGCTAGGGGGTGCAGGTGAAGCAGACATCTCAAAAAATTTTCTGCCCTGGCGGGGATTTGAACCCTGACCTCTCAGTTGACGGTCCAACACTCTAACCACCAGACTATTGAGCACCCCTAATTAGAACTAGATCTAAACGCTGCAACAAACGTCTTACTTAATAATAACCCTGAGGAAGTAAAAGAAGTATGTGTACGAACCATCATTCGTTTCACTGAGCAGCGACACCTGTTGTTCGTTTGTCTGATGGCTGTTTATAAGACGTGCAACGCGGTTGAAGCACGAAGAACAACATCGAACTGAATCTGAAGACAGCTCTGCAAGAAAAACACCAGTAACTCTCCTTACTACATGGATGGTTGTCAAGTGCTAGTACAAATTTCCTGATCAAACAGACTGATGTATCAAGTGGGTGACACTAGCTATTTGCTGCAGAACAATGCAACCAGAAAGCATGAAGGACGAGTGCTAAATAGTTGCACAGTTTTTGCAGCTTTTGCACAGCTTTTTGCATAATTGTATTGTGTTGTATGTATGTATTGTATGTACTGTATTAACAAAACACTTGTGTTTTGTTATATTGCATAGTGCAATATAACAAAACACATAAGTTAGAATTTATACTAACAGGGGCGTCAAAATATGGCCCGGGCACCTGAGTTCATTATAAGTGGGTAGGCACCTAACTAACTGTCACACCATAGTTGGATAAGAAATCAGTTGTCCAACGGTTTGCATGAGAGGTCTTATATACATTTAGACCTGTTTCAAAGTTAAGTGGTCACCCTATCCACAAGGCCATGATATCTTTCAGCCCACCAGCACACTAATTCTTACTGACTCCTAGAGACCAAGAACTTTGTTATTCCATATGCTTTCACTAATTGATAACTGCATATCAATATCTTCCACCCTGTGGCTCAGGGGCGCTGAACACCCCTCCCGTCTCCTCCCATCCACACCCGTTCCCTGTTTGCCACTTGTAGTCATACACTGAAAATGACTGAGTGACTCATAAAATACAGTATAACACATGCATACGATATCATGATATTATTTATACATACTGTGTGGTAAACCAAAGTTACACAGTGAAATTGTCAAAAATATCGATGCGATGCCTAATCCTTGTGTGGATTTGATTTGGTGGGTAGACGCACGTGCGTCCAGTGCGTCACGCTGCTGGCGCCCCTGCTGTGGCTTCACAGGCCGCTGGGCATTATCACGCCATAAGTCTGTGCATACTAAAGCAGTCTGCTTAATCGTTAAGCTTCTTGGCCAGTCTTCAGGTCTATAATTCATGGTCCAGGTGTCACCCTGGTATGAGACGCTATAAATACGACACATGTTTTCAGTCTATCCCAATTTAAAGCACAGTGAACATAAAACCAGATACTGACGCATTTCCGACAAGATACGGTCTCTGACATCTGACGGTAGCTCCTGAAGCTTTGCTGGCAGTGGACGCAGTGGCTTTGCCTTCCGCCGCGCTGACTTGCATGTCGGCACTGGACACCTGTCAAAAAATATCACAAAGAAAACTGGATGAGCAAAGACGTAAAATAAGTAAGCATGACAAAGTCCAAAAATACACATCAATGCGTGTACAGAAATACATTTCCAACTTCAGTCCTCACCAAACCACTTACCATCGAGTCTACTTCAATGGATCCGCTCTTGGCTTTATGCTGGACAACATCTGCTATCCCACTATACCTCAGATGACATTGTACAAGTTATAAATTCTTGCAATAACAATAACGTGTATTTTAAAAAACCCAATGCATGACATCTGCTTGCATAACTGGCACCAAATTCCCATTAACACTTTAACGACGAGCATGCAATAGGAAGAAAAGCAGACCCTTAAGCCAGCCCTGAGTATGAAGTGTTAGCGACTTCATTTTCTTAGCCTCGGCATACAAGGGTGGGTGGCCAGTCCTCTTCCTCACCATCTCATCTTCCCACTGACAGTCAACGGTCAGTATACACATTATAGCGGAGATGGCTAGGGTGCACAGATGGGGCAGTAAAATGTATGGAAAACAAATCCCTCTTGTCATTAAAGGGTTAAACAGACTATATCAATTACATGTACCAATGAAGAATTACACAAGGTAGGTATTCGGTACCTTCGCTGGATGGATTTGCATCGACAGCTGCTACAGACACGCATATCTGGAGTTAGTTCTGACTCTTTCAGTCCATACATCTCGCTGCTTGACTTTGCAAGCGGCCGCGTCACTACAAAGTCCACCTGCATCTTGCAGAGAGCACACTCGTGGACAGCTGATGCTGGTGCTGTTGCTGCTGAAAAGATAACAAAGATACATGAAGATAAGCTACTTTAGGCTAAACTGTTTGTGAAGTTTATGCACAAAAGTCAGCACATTAGTTTACAACTATTAATAAAAAAAATAAAATAATAATAATAATATATTCGTGTATATTCACAAGCACCCTGAAAAAACCGCAATAAGTTACATTGAAACATGATGGCACAATAATCGATATCTTATTGAACACACTTCTTGACAGCCTGTTTGATGCCTGCTCAATTTACTTCTGCTCTCTAGGGAGTGGAAGGTTGAGTCGACCTAGAGGGGCTTGCGGGTATCAACCACGTCTTTCCAGATCTTATGTTCTTCATGCAAGATTATTACCATTCATTTAACCCCACCCCCAATACATCCATACCGTGATAAAGACATTTAAACGAGGATTTGACAATTAGTATATATTACACTTAGTACCTAATACGACATGAGAGCCATGAGAAATAGCAAACTACTTTCACATTAATATTACTTCTTTACATCAGCCTAACCAAACCTCAAAACCAGTCAGACATTCACACCAAGTCCCAATACTTATCTGCCACATTATTTCACCCTATCCCCATTTATTTCATGACTTTGAGGCATTGCGTCAAAGGCTCTACATAAATGCTAAGAAACATTCACACAAGCTTGACTTAGTGCTGTTATTTCTAAGTGTTGACAAGATAAAGACCACATTTATGACACAGTGGTGGCCAATAATGACTTAACTGGTAGCAGTGCTTAAAGGGGATCACACGAAGTGCCTTGATACATACATACATACAGGGGCGTCTATCCCCCTAAGTCATTGGAGCAACGTCCCTTTTCCCCATCTTCTTCCCCCCCCCCTAAAATGGTGGCACACACACTGACAGATCTTCCCCCCTATTTCTTGGATGGAGTATTTGCTCCATGGTTTCTATGGTGTAGATGCCTCTGCATACATACATACATACATGATTCAATGGCATTCTGTTTACAGTGCACTTGAAAGGTTATTCCATACTAGATTTAATTTCACATCCAGCTACTCCAAACAAGACATCCTTTCAGCCTCATCTGCAATCACAGGCATATGTCTGCATGGCTACACCAATAAATCTGTTTTCCCCATTGATTAAACAAATGATGGGAACAAAGCCCTCCTTATCTAACGACAGAGACAAGTATAAGCTTGGTGGTTTCCTCCATTAACGCTTTTCTTTGGACTAATAATTGTTACTCAATCACCCAATTCATGCTGAAGAATTGGCTGGGGACTGCATTGTGTGTTTAAGACAATGGTTTCAAGACTTCTGTTAATAAGGGCCAAGACAAAAAGCCCTAATAAGGGCATACCTTAACTGACAATCACCTACAAACGTATCCCAGGCATGTCTTAGTGGTATGAAACAGTAGATAGTCGGCAAATGGCAGTTACTAGCAACAGGAATTCCTATTTAAACTGCATCTAAGCAGTTATTGTAAACTAGATCTTATTTCAGCTCTACCTATAGGCATTTCTCATGGTTATAGAAATAAATTTCATGTTTTCTTCACTGACTGAATAAATAGTGAGAGTCATAAAACCAACTACATATCTAAAGACCATTGTAAAAATCAGGCCAATAATGAACGGTATGCTTCCACATACTATGTTGGACAAGAATACATTATACTGCAATCGCGAAGTTGGTTATATATGGTAACCATAGAGAAGAAGGTTGGTTTTGCACACACGTGTTGCAAAAGGCCTGCATCTCAATAAGATATGCCAAAAAAACAGACGTTATTGACCTTGCATAAAATATCCTCTGACTAAAATGCTTACCATTACCATACTCTTACCAATAAAATCTAAGGAGAAGAGCAGTCCCCATAAGCTAGTCTGAGAAGCAGCCATAGGTATGAAGTGTTACCGACTTCATTTTACTTAGCCTCAGCACATGAAGGCGGGTGGCCAGCCCTCCCTCTGTCTCATCTTCCCACAAACAGTGTACCATCATTGTACTCATTACAGCTGAGTTGGCTAGGGGTGCAGGTAGAGCAGAAATCTTGAACCACATTTCTGCCCATGCGGGAATCTGAACCCCTGACCTCTCAGTTGACAGTCTGGCAGGCTAACCACTAGACTAACGCGCATTGAACACCTCTGAGTAGTTCTCCTTGAAGAGGCGCTATATAAATGTCCGTTATGAATGAATGAATGAATTCCTAAAATGATTCATAAATTCAGTGATTAAGCATGATATTTAAACAAACAATTCAGACATGTAAAAATCACACTGCTGAACAGCCTTTTCCCAAGAACACTGTGAAGTAAACATCAAAGTTTACAATTCCAACCAAATCTCCTAGGAAACACAAACTGGTCATTCTGTAACAATAAAGAGTAGTTTAATGCACCTCTTTTAGTCCTTTAACGACGAGAGGGATTAGTTTTACATGCATTTTAGTAGAAGCTCATCGTTAAAGGATTAACAGACGTTCTGAGGATTAGTACGATGCAGTATTAAGTCTAAGTGTCCTGTCATGAGAATGCAAAATTTATATTCCACGATGGTTAAAGCAAGTCAAAAATAAATGCACACTTTTTTGTAGTAATCAACTAATGAACCCCTCACCGTGGCAGTGTTGACGCAGCATTTGAAGTCTTTGGTAGATTCGAACTCAAGCGATGAGGTTAACGCGCATAAAAACACTTAATCATTCAACCTCAACACAGATGACAGTTAAAATTTCAGACCCTTGACTTTGCTTTAACCGACAAAAACTTGTCAACAGCTTCTACCAACAGATAAATGAACATAAGCATGAACCCCAACCCATGAAAACCACTCATTTTACAGCCCAGCCTGAGGAAACTAATCAACAATTCTAACTTATAAAGTCCCACTCTAATAATGGACAACGCATGAATAATCACTGTCATATGAAACCAATACATGAGACTCAAACTTGATTTGTTCAGTCAAAATCCAGCCAAGGAAAAGGAAAAGGAAACAGGCCATGGAAACACAGTGAAAAATGTAGTCACAGACTCAGCAGAATGCATAGGCGCTGACTCCTTGGGAGCCTTGGGTGCGAATGCACCCAGAAAGAAAGTTCAGTGGGTGCGTGGCACCCAGAAGAATTCAGACCTTAAATTCAAATTTTTTACGCCTCAGAAGTACAACTGCAAGACAAATACCCAACATTGCATGATCTCACAGTCACAGCCAGTACATAAATTATTTAATTAATTATTTATTATTTAAAATAATAAATAAATAATAACACTGCAACATCCGAACATCGTCGATTTCCAATAGCCTGTTTTTTCCAACCTCGTAACCCTTGACAAGAAAACAATCTTCTTTTTCTCCAAAAATTCGTTAAAACTCACCTACCTAATGGGAGGGTAAAGGGGAAGTGAGGGGAGGGTAAAGGGAGGGGAGATGATGGGAAAGAGTTAGGGGGAAGGGACGCAGGATCCATGCACCCAAAGACAAAAGGAAAAGTCGGCGCCTATGGCAGAATGCAAAACTGGTCCTAAACAGATTGATATAAAAAGTCTTGAAACAAAAAACACAGTTACGCAACTGTGACATACAGTCTGTTACGTGAATCAGACCATTCTTGGAATAGATAAAACAAAAGGAAATGTTACGACGCAAAACTGCACAGTTACTGTCCTTCATTTTTATTTAAAGTCATGTACTGCCAGAAAATACATACAGTCATGTTGCAACAGATGCAATACTTAAATGCAGATCAGCTGAAAAATCATTCTGTACATGAGCAAACTTTAAATAAAAACTACATACAAAATCACAGAACTTACATGCAAGTCAAATAAACACAACTTACACTGACTTTACGTCAGACATGATACAACAGCACCATACAAAAGCAAGCTCTATAAACAAATAAGTCTACAATCCTGTGGATTCTGCAAACACACCAGAATTGTCAGATTACACAGAAAAGAACGCGAACACTTGCACATTTTTAACACAAAAAGATTGACAGGCCATTTTTATTGAAGTGACCCAACTGCAAAGCAATGAATAGAAAAAGCTCCATGTCTGAATTACAAGAACTACGATAAAACACACCACTCTATGCTAACACTACAGATGTTTGCGATAAAACACACCACTCTATGCTAACACTACAGATGTTTGCGATAAAACACACCACTCTACGCCAGCACTTATCAACAATTCAAATGCTCCAGTTAAAATCAAATGGCAAGAAAAATCAGTTCAGCAAATTAAATAAACTTCATTCAGCTATTCTTCAAACACAATAGAACAGCATTCTCAGATAAAAATAAGCACCAATAAATTATCGTTTCACATTAGACTTTACTCCTATAAACCCGAGAAGATAAAAAAATATCAGAGCAATAAAAATAAAAAGCCTGTATACAATTTGCTATTAAAAACCTCCAATTTCAAAATTCCATAAATTCAAAGAAGGTTAAAACTTCAACTGGTAAATATTCTGGTACAACAACAAAAATTGTTTCCACAAACAACCAGAAAACAAATGCTTTATGTTGAAGCTCATTCAAATGCAAATATAAATAAATCGACATACAACAATTTCAGGTTGTATGCATAGCTTAATCTGTATCACAGTTCATTCCAGTCAAATTAAAGAACAGCAATAATGAACAGTAATAATAATAATCATCATAATTGTAATTATAATGAGTAAAATTTAAACACTACATTTGCAGTTCATACATCACTGGAATGACAAGGGCACAACAAAATAGTGCACATACCTCAAATATCAACATGACTGAAATGCAGGCTGATCACAATTCAATGGCCTAACAAGAGTCCAATCTAGAGTAGTGCGAATAAACTAGAAGCCTCAAAAACTATACAAAAACCACAATGTAATTGGAAGGCAATACTTCACAAAAAGAAAGAACACAGTCTTTGCATCATGGCTTTTTGCTTTAAGCAGTGCTTTTTAAACTTTTCTAGCAGAAGCATAAGAGTTTTACTTTTTTACCTGAGGCATTGGACTGGTTGTTTGACAACATGGACAAGCTCGGCTGGTCTTCTGCATTGAAATCGCAGTTCTCTTTGTTCGACTGGCCAGACACGGATGACTGCATCATAGGCACCGATTCATCTGCTGATCGGCCTGCCGACATTGCTGCAGAGGCAGTGGTTGCCGTGGACAACAAGGATACACTGCTAGGCGGAGGCAAGGCAGTAGAGCATACTGGCTTCTCTTCGACTTGCAGTTGACCTGTGGTTGGCTTGATACTTGGCACTCGCCTAAACGTACAAACAGTAGCTGTTGTACGATAAATAACTTTACTGATCACTATAACACATTTCCAAACTGTACTTCACAGAAATTCACACATCTTGCAATCAATTTCTGTCATCTTTTTGTTCTACGGCTGGTAATGCCTGTACCTTACTGACCAAGCCTCCTTTATCCAGGCTCATATGCCTCACAAAATATAGCGAGATAGGTAATCAACATAAACATAATGGCATCCCATGAAAGCCTTTCACAGGTACTGTAACACATGCTGTACAATTTTGCTGTCCAAATGACGGCCAAGGCTACGAAACTAGCTGTGATTAGGAAAAGAGCCATGACAACAGAAAAACAGCCATGACTATGGAAAACAACCAAGACTGTAGAAGATAAACACTTTGATCAAGGCTGCGATAATCGAAGACAAATACATTGTAACCAATGAGGATGATAATGGCAGACAAAATGCTTGGTGCCATCATAACAGACATATTTCAGTTGAAAGCATGGCTTCACGTAACTTAAGAACCAGAAAGAACAGCTACATTTAATTAATGATACCTATGTTGGCCCCTATGGTTTAAACCGGTTTCCACAGGATTTGTGGCTTCAGCTCCTCCTCAGCTTTTCTCTGTTCTGGAAATGCCTGAAGACCATTTCATTTGTTAGTGATAGCACTGATTTGGGTCGGGAGTGTCTCTGAATCATCGAGTGGCACTTTTATAAATGTCCAATTACAATTACAATGAGCAAGTGTCAGAGAGTAATGTAGCAGGTGTTCTTACTCGTTTGTTGTGTTATTGGTTGTCTCTTCGGCTTCCTCTGGTTTCACTTCTCTAATCGTAGGCTGTGGAGCAGTCTGAAATTGTTCACATAATGCATCACTAACAAGATCCTCATATGCTGTCCAGACATTTAAAAAGTACAGTGTTTCATCCTACTGCATGCATGTCAACACAAACTCCTAAGAAGGTAAGTTTTATACTCCTTGACACACAATGCACTACATGAAAATCCCATCTTGTTGCTAACTCCCTTGATCATGAGAACTATTCAAATTTACCAGAGAGCTCCAAACATCAAAACGACCATTGGTTTTTATCAGACATAATAATAATTGTAGTATGTTTGTAATTGTTGTAAGTTTTCTACAGGAAATGAAGAGAGGTCTAATTCACATAAAAATTAATGCAGGCTGTTAAGGCCAGGTTGAACCAGCCAGGTTTATTCATTAAACCAAGCATCGTCTTTATCTGTGCGGATACGATCTATTTTAATGCAAAGTAGAACTTTTAAAATGAACTCTATAATGCTCTTTATATGCTAAACTTAATATTTTTCTAAGCAATTCTTGTTGTCAAATATGAACAGCTAGTTTGTATATGTACTACTAAAGATTACTTACAATCTTACAGACTTATTATAAAATATAAGCATCACAATTAGGCAACGCCGGGCTTTCTCTATAGCTGGGCCCTCCATTTGGAATGGTCTTCCAATAGAGATTCGCCTTCTCCCTAGGGGTAACACATCTGCTTTTTACAAGCTGCTCAAGTCTAATCTCTATTGCCGTGGCTGGGCTGGGAGCGCTTCTGAGTAGGTTTCTTCAAGGTGCGCTATATTAAATTTTTGAATGAATGAATGAATGAATCAGTGACTACAGATAATAATTAATCTGATCAGCAAGAACCAGAGCAAGTCTACTTATAACTAGGTCAGCCACTTAGCTTGATGCATGAGTAAATGTTTTATCAAGACAGCATTTGAGACCCAATTGGCCAAAAATGATAAGAGACAGCAGACAAAGTCCTTATTGTGACTTGATACACTTTATCACACACCACTGCTCCTTTGCCAATCCACACAGTCTGTTTTTAGTGCTGAATTCTAAAGATCAGTCAACTAAGCCAACCGCACAAGGCAGCCATGGGTATGAAGCAAATAGTTCATTCCATCATGGTTAAAAATGTGAAACATAGAAATATTCATATTATTACAAGTAGTGCATAAGATCTACTCACTGGTTGTGGTGGCCTAAATCTACCACCGGCCGGTCGTTTCCTCGTGACATGTCGCCTTACTAGCTGCTTGTAATTCTCGCTCTTTTTAGACGAATAGTAAAAGAGAACACAATCTTGGATTGTCTAAAACAAACCAACACTTGAAATACAATTCTCAGGAAAATTGCCTGAATTTCACAAATTCAACAACAATAAAATACATAAGATGACCTTATTAATTAAATAATACTAATTCAGGTGCTTTGTTACGATATAAAAAAATTAAACAGAAATCACCAAAATTAAAATAAAATATAAAAATATTAAAAAGAAATCTTCAAAATTATTGAATACTTTGCTTGACAGCATACTCTGTTACAACCTAATAAATTCATAAAATTCAGATAACAGACAATAGAAAGGTATACAACTTCTATCACTACATCTAGATCTGAACAGTCGTTCCAGTGATTTACGTTTGGCTAGTAGTTACACTTTATAGAGCAGTTTATTTTCTGCCACAGTTGGGTGAAGCCAGTTCCAAGCCTGAAAAAAGAGGAGGGCAACATTAATCATCTTTGTTATGACACAGCATCCTCAAACAGTAACTAACCAAACCGAGATGACAAGAGTAGCATTCTGTAAATGAGCACACCTTATTTTCCAAGGCAGTGGCAATAAATCCAAAGTTTTTCGGGTGACTGATATATCTTTCTTTGAAGATTTCTTTCTCTTCTGCAGTCCAGAAACTACTCTTCAGTATCGTCTCTGCATTGATTACGGCCGGATTCTCGACAAACGTGTTCTCGCTAAGAAATCTCAGTTTCTTCTGTTTTGCGTCGAGCATCATTGGTGGATAAACTGCCAAGTTCACCCGCTTTCGTTCCTCCTGCTACAGCATTCAACAAGAAATTAATGTACAGTAATGTAGTGATGACAATGTACATAGCATCATAAGTAGCGACTACCGCGCCTTACCATGTTGAAGGTTACTCAACCCAATGAAATAAAACTTGCAAGCAAAGGATAGGATTAGCACATCTTTTCAGGAATAGGTTATGTACAGACTACAGACTACTTACTGTCTTATCATAAATGTCAAAAATTGATCGGACTGCACATGGTTTCAGTGATCAAGCAACTGATGTCACTCAGTTCATTCAGAGGACTTGTACAGCACCCCTCCAAGACCCTACTCAGAGGCTCTCCCAGTCCAACTCTGGCGATAAAGAACAGTTTTCAAATGCTTGTAACAGGTGTATGCAGACATTGCGGAGTCCCTTGTATAAAGAACATGCAGTTATTCTAAGTGGTCGGTCCAACCACTGAAAAGGCACAACGCTGCATCTTTGAAGTGCGCGCAAAGGGAACAAGTTCACCTCGAGATGCAGATCAAAGATTTCTGCAGCCATTCAAACCTGAGGTGGGGCAACAGAGCTCCCCAAGTAGCCAGAGGCACTTAACTGGCACTTCCAGACTCAGACCGAAATCCTAAATTCAATGCGCTGGGAAATAGGCAGCCAATAACACGTCACATATAATGTGAGACCATATAAAATTTTGAAATACCAACAAACATGCCTAGCAGCTGCATGCGTTGAAGCTGCAAAATGCGCCCCAAGGGGGCTAGTATAGATGACACTACAGTAGTCAGTAGATTACATTTTTTAATAAATCTACATGTCTCCTGGATAAATTAAACTGTGGAATGCTTATTTTCATCAAAATTCATCTGATATTTGTACTAGTCAAGTAACCTAAATTTAAATCACGCATTTCATGCAAAATCGTCAACAATGAGCTTCTAAAAGGTTTCCGAGATGTTATGTTAACATACAGGAAAAAATGTCATGTTTTCCTCTAATTAAGAACACTTAGCAGAAAGACCCTTGTTTTCCTGCCTGTTATGTATCCTTGTATCTGGACATCCTACATAGAACCTATTTGGGTATCTCATCTGGGATTCTAGGTGGGCCATACATGGAAGCCCAAACGAGATGCCCAGCTCATCACATTGATGCGATGAGCTGATCCAAAAACAAGCTCAAATTAAACTTTCGTTTTCCCACCTCTTCTTCTTTCAGGCCATCAACAATCTGCTCAACATTTGCTTCACTTCGAGCATAGCCTGGAATTCGACTTGATGTCAATCGACTAAAGAGAACAATACATAGGTTAAGTGAAAACTAAGCAGAACAAGGACATGAACACTATCATCCAATCAGCAATGAGAACGCCTCTTTTTCAGTAAACAGAAAGAGAAATTACTGTAACATCCATAATTTTCAATACATAGGTCGATAAATTACTTTATTTATCATTGCTTTGCATCAAACGACTATCAATTATAATAGTGCTTTTAATGAATATAAGTAGTATTTTCTATAAACTTCGATGGCAAGCATTAGTAATTAAACTGTAGTCTAAAATTAGCCTCATCCATAATTGTGAACTATTGCAGCAATCACTGCAGAATATACTGGGATCAAAAGTTAGAAAAAATCATTAAAAAGTAAAGATAACTTTGTCATTTGCCTTGCTGTGACAGCAAGTGCCCGTGAAACTAAACTGTCTAAGTCCGTAATGAATTAATCTAATGATTCCAAAACATTTCTGCTGTTACCTTCCGAAACATTTAAACTTCAAAAAGAAATTAGCTGCACATCAAACATGAAAAATTTTATGAAAGGACACGTATTATACAATAATAGTAAACTTTTAAAGGAGGTTTTACAGGACACTATTCTACAATAGGGACAAATAACAAACTTTTGAACACGTTCTTTGTCCTCTCTTTGCTTTTTCAGCTCAGGAAAAATCTTCTCAAAGCATTCTCTCATCTTTGCATCCCGAGCACTAAAAACGTAGAAAATCAAAGTTATTTGACATAGTTTGTATCATTTTATTTCTATAGAAATAGAGCGCATTATAATTTGAAGGTATTCATTACAGCATTCCAATAAGATAACGTTGATGAATATCAACAGCTCTGCTCTGCCTGGCTTAAGAAGACACAGCTGCAGCAATCCTGTTGCCCAGCGATGACTCCTGCAGGGAGGCGGGACTGTTGTGAAGCTGGGAAGCTCACCAGAGCTTCACATGACATACCCCAGAGATGATAAATACACGAGAACACACCTCATCAGCACCAAATAAATTTAAGGTAATTATGCCCCTCCTGCCTGAGCTCAGCAATTTATCAGTCATGCATACCTAACAGCCACGCAGCCTGCTAACTCGAGGCATTCGGGTGCAAACTGCTTATGCTTAAAAGCAATGTCTGCAAACATCAGCAGGAAGAAAATCCATTTAATCTTTTTCACTCATCTTTTCAGCCCTGCAGATTATACACCAAGGTAGTCCAAAATTTTCTTAAAGTTCATACATAAGTTGCCCCTTTTCAAAGACACACTGCTAGCAGTTTGTGTTGGAAAATACAGTATGTCTCACTTAGGTATCCTAGAACAAAAGTATCAATGCAGAATTATTTACTTGCACAAACGCATAGTACAATTAACAAGGCAACAAATCCAAAATATGACAGGCAAAATGTTCAGGATTATTCATGGACTAGTACATGTGCCTATACACATACATGCATTGGCTTGTAACACTGTTTCATTTCAATTTGCAGTCTTCCTAATTGCTATATTTCTAATTTAATCAGACAAATGAAGACATACCGTCGCTTGGTACTGTTCTCATTTTTCTCCATTTTCTTACTCCAGTCTTGTAGTAACTGTTCGTAGCGGCCCATTAGATAGCGTTCCTACATTGTAAATAAAAATGGTTACTTCCATTTGTGAAATGTACTGCTTCAGTGTCTGCTTACAAATCCAGAAATTCTACAAACAAAAAACTCTGTCTGGATTTGGCTAAGCCAGACTATGGCTAACCAAAGCCAAGCCAAGACTTTCAACACAATTCAGTATTTAACTAATACATGTAATAATTTCTTCAATTAAATTAGATCAGGATGCTACACTGCTTTCATCAATCACAACTCTCAAAGTTACCTTCCTAAAATTCAACATTTTTTGGAAAGCTGTATAGCTAAAAGCAGCTATCTTATGACAATGTAACCAACAAATTCCAAAGGGCAGTTACTCCAAGTCACCAAATAACATACGACACAGCCACTAAGCCAAGACTGCAAAACCTGCCTCACACATCGAATGCATTACCTTCAGGTGCTCCAACACTGGCACAAGAAACTGTGAGAAACATTACCCTAGCAGCAATTAATAAAGACACAAGAATTAAAACAAATGAATGGAACGAGCCAATTCAATTATCAACTGCTTACTCTGATCTGTTTCTTCTGATTTTTCTTCTTTAACATTTGCACAAGGTCTTTCTTGAAGGTTCCAAACCTTCAATATCAACCAAACGACTTACTTACCTTTGAAAAAAATGAGCTTAATGTATTCTTGCCAATGCATAAAATATAAGATTGTTTACCCATCCATAACACACAAAAATAAGTCAAAATATAAAGGATAACTGAAGAACACGTCATAATAACAAAACTTTCATTTCGTGGTGGTAGTTCTCCTCTTTAGAGTTTGCATTGCAGATGTCTTAGCTACACAAGCCAGTGCGAACTGGTTATGCCCTTCCAAGGCTCAACACACCAGTAGGTCCACCATGCCAGAATCACCAAACTCCAAGTCAGTCATCTTCTGACCAGGGATGCTACATCCATCTTGTATCAGTGCTTCAAAACTTCATTCTTCAGCACTGGCGTCATTTTTTTTATTTGAGATATCTTGAAGGCGTGCAATATAAATGGTCTGAATGAGGTAACACATGAGAAAATAGATGAAAGGAACGTGTTGTAATAAATGAATGAACAATCGGACAAATGAATGAACCGAGGGAAAATATGCTGTAAGAGAGCAAATGACATTTTACAGATGCTTTTCAAGTCAGATACTGGTGGAAGATACGAGTTCGAAAGTATGGTAAATTAATTACACATTTATCACATACCATACTAATTGTAATTCCTCACAGAACAAGTTTAAAAGGTAACTAAATAGCAACAATAGCAATTGTAAGTCTTAGCTGATTACTGCAACAGTCTCAAATTTCACGATCTAAAATGTGAATGTCAGTGAAAGAACAATAAAATGTTAACGAAAATGCCACTAACTTGGCTCTGTTTTCGTGATAAATCTCCACGTCGCACGGTTGATGATACAATGGCTACAAAATCATATAATCATATAAGAGAAGAAATTTTCAGGAAGGCTAACTTTTTTTTAGCAAGCATTGATGAGCTAACTAAAAGTAGACAAATAAGCAAAACAATAACCTCTGTTAAGTATAAGAGCTCACAAGTTCAAGTTAAAAAACAAGTTCAAACACATTTTTTCAGATCTCAGAACTCAGCAATAAAATCAGCCAAACTGTGAATATGTGGATACTACAAAAATTGCATTCCTAGACATAAATATCCTACATGTTTAAAAAATTCATATGAAATCAATTTTCTAATTGTGTTAGTAATACATTACTGTACAGACAACACACTCACTACGTAAACCAAAATCAGAATCTTGCAAAATTATAAACAAAATAAAAATATTCTAGAATCATAGTATTACAGATAAATATATGTTGTTTCAGGGATTCTTACCAAATCAGTCGGCGTTCCCAGTTTTAGAAGAGACGCATGCGATACCTCGGCTTTTTTCTGAAATTTTAGAAGAAAATCATAAATTTCCTTCTACCTTACTAAAATAATATTTCTGATTACAAAATAATAAACTACATGTAAATAGCTATAACTTTGACAAAGTAACATAATATATAGTCAGAATTAAGAATGAAGTCTCCAGTATCGCAAATACACTCTGCGGACAGTGCTCTGAGAATTCACACCGATGTCCTGGGTTGCAGTCCCAGTGTATCGTTGAGAAATTCAACAATTTTATCATTGAATTAACTTGGTTTTCAGAGTCCTGCCTTTGTATGTAAGTAAGTAAGTAAGTATATTCTTTATTAACCCAGCTGCCAAACAGCACTCTGGTGAACAGCGTCTGTTAAATATATCTTCTAAAGTTAATAAACAAACATACATTGATATATATAGATATATATACATAGCATTAACCATAATATGCATATATATATTACTATATAGCACAGGTCCAGTTGGTTGTGTGCTTAAGCTGTAGGATCCTACTTCAAACTTCTGATGATTACTATCGTAGATCTAGTAATACCATGCGACATAGTTTTAATGTGGAGTGTGCAGGTTTTGAGCCTTTGCCAACATGGTTACCCTGTACAGACCTCGAGCAATTGCTTCACATACACACTAGGGAATGCAAAAACCCGGGTTTTTTACAAACCCGGGTTCCGGTTTTGGCGCCAGTAAAAACCCGGGTACCCGGGTTTTTACCGGGTTTACCAAACTTTACATGATAAGTATTATTGAACTATGTTTTGCGATAAGAACAACGTCGTTATATGCAGCTACAAAGTCCAAAGTTCTGCAGATGACAAGGGTCATCTACGTCCTTGTGTTTGAGCAGGTTTATCTTATGCTTGGGTGGGAGATGAATATGCATACATCGTGTTGAACCGCCGACAATTTTCAGTTTCGATTTACATAACTGGCACTGAGCCGTCTGTTCCACAGAATCGCGAACGATGAAGTGTTCCCAAACACCGCGCTTTAAATTTGTTGATTTAAGCATTGCTTTTTAAGTCACTAAATTTATATAAGAACAGTTTACCGCTACCATGCGAACTGGATAATAGTAATAATAAGACGATTTATATAGAGCCGTAGCACAGCCGAGGCCGAAGAAAAGGACGCTGTAGATGGCGACGCCGGAGGGTGGTGCACCATAGAAACTCGGACTTCGTTGGATTTAGTTTGAAACGGTTAGACGCCATCCACACTGAAATGCGTTCAGACAGGTAATGTCACGAGTTAACAAACTCAACATTCGGCCTTGTCACTCGTTGTGTGAAATGTGAATCCTCACTCATATAACGTCACGAATAAACAATTGGAACGAGCCGATAAATAAGTAAGTAGAAATAGTATTACGTAATACCAAGTGCAGTACTAACGTTTTATGTCCATTACTCTGCATTTGTGAGTTTCACGGCATGAACGACGATGAAAGTGACGCTTTTCAATCACGCCAAACCTGGGTTTCAACCGCGGTTTACGATGACGAAGACAGGTTTGGCAGATGTCCGTCCCTCACTTTGGCTGTGGGGTCCCAATACTTGCATTCGATGCAGAGGACAAGACTGCACGTGCGGGTCCAACCTGTCACAAAGGGGACATTACTTCCGTCCAGTCTCAAGAGCGGAAGCTGTCTTCGTCTAGGGTGGAAGAGTGGAAGCTGTTGTGGCTTATGTGGTGCTCATAGTTTGTATTACGCTCAAACATAATTGTTTCACCTGCAGGCCTCCTTTGTTGTTGTTAATCTTTCGAGTTTCACTGCATTTGTAGTATATTAATGATAGTGATATGCATCCGAAATAGGCTACATTTATATTGTTAGGCTACATTTTAATATAATAAAATAGTAATGAAAATTTAATGTCATTGTTCAAACCCGGGTTTCAATCGCGGTTAAACCCGGGTTTTCGGGTTCCGAAAAATCCCGGGTTACCCGGGTACCTGGGTAGGCAAAACCCGGGTTTGCATTCCCTAATACACACAGATAAAAGTTTTCAAGGAGATACTCTAAGAACATAATGACATGTGATTCCATCATTTTAATCCCGTTCTTACTCGGTTTTCAGCATATATAATCTGTGCAATGCTTTGCTGTTGTTTTAGACCGATAACAATTTCAGGTGAAGTTGATTTTTCCTCTGGAGGTTTTTTGGCTTCTTCTTCCAGCTCCACCTGAAATTTGCAAAAATGCCCTTAACCTGTAACCTACGAAGCTGTAAGGCAAAGATAAATGACAGCATACTGTACAAACATATAAACAATCAGTGATCAGAGGAACAAGGGAAATATTTTGCATCACAACTAGCAATATTCAATGCGTTAGTGCTTAGCTTTACTGGCAACTAAGTGAAATCAATGAACAAAAGTAAGCAGGCTAGGATCGGCAAGAAGATTCAAGGTCCATGTAATTACATGTAATGTATGTGAACAATTGCACAGTCTGCTTTATAACACATTCAACTGCACTTCTCACTACCTAAACTGATGCTAACTTTATAGAAGATATCCAGCGCAACACCCGTTTAATGATGATTACGTCGCTTCCACTTGTGATGATTACACATGCTTTACCTGACTCTTTTTCAGTTTAGCAATTGCATGTTCAACTTTTGTTATTTCTCGGTCGATTTTGCCGATGTGGTTTAGGATGTTTTCCTTCGTCTTGCGTAAGTTTTCATCATTTGAAGAATCTTCACTTGGCAAGGTAGGTGATATGGCCTCAACCTGTGGTTTGTAGGATGACTCCTACACAAAAACCAAACCATATGTTAGGCAAACTACAATTTCAAAGATACAACATCATTATGCATTTACAGAAAAATCCAGAATAGTCAGCAAATTAAATTTCCTGACAGATAACGCATATCAACCTGGTTTATCATTAAAATACAACATGGAAAATTCAAGAACAGTTGGAATTTCAAGAATATTAAGTTTCTGAATGCTATGTGAGACTAGGTAATTTAGAAGCCATGACAATTTTAACCTACTCAATGCAAACGTTAATGGCGAGCATTAATTCGAAACCTAATATTTTAACAACGAGCACGTACTAAAATGTGTGGAAAACTAATCCCTCTAGTCATTGAAGGTAAAAGAAATTTGACTTGCATTTCACCTGTGAGGTCTTGAACTGTTCCTAGTGTGATTAGATTCTTTATAGTAATAGACCCAATTGTACCTGTTTGATCTGAGTCTCGATGGTGAGCGGTGGACACGTGTCAGTGCGCATTTGCTCTGTGTTAAGACGAGGTCTCTTGTACGCCTGAGGTCCTGTGTCTGCTGAAGAATGATGGGCTGATCCAGCCGGGAGTTTGGACAAATGTGGGGACTGTGTCCCATGAGTCTGCTGTAAAGGTTGCTGCTGCGAGTACAGAGCATCTTTGTGCATCACGGAAATTGATGATCCCGGTTGCAGTTGTTGCTGTGAGTAGGTAGCCCTTGAAGGCTCGTGCTCCACTCTAGGAAGAAATAAGGCAGTGTGGCATTTTAATGAACAATGCAAACATATAAAAACCTAAAGTCTCTCATTAAAAACACAATAGAGCTACAAAAAAAGTAGCTAATGGATGCATCTTCGGCCACCTGGTGTGCAGGAACAAACCACCAGCTAGTTAATACCAGCAGGTCAGCTAAACTTGCGACAGACAATAGTTGACCGAAGCGTTCACCTTTTGGTTCAATCAGGCTCACAAGAACACAGACTCGTGCTTGTCATTAAACATTGGTATTATACAATAAATGATAAATAATGATTCATTCTTCACATCATGTGCAACTTTTAAGTTTTGACAAATTTCTTCACCACGCTCACCTATGTTGTTAAGCCCACATGAAACAATAAGGATACCAACAGGAAATCTCATGTTGTGAAATCATACATCTTGAATTATTTTCAACTTAAAAACATTAGCAATATGGTTAAGTCATTGGAAACTAAATGGCTAGCAGCAAACCTCAGCATGAGGAATGTACATTCATAAAAAAACATGTCACGACAAGTACTTACTTTTCCGGTGTATGGTACGGACTTAGCAGGGTAGGTCTTGATCTATCGATTTCACGAAACCTTTGGTCGTGGTAGTCCATTCGTTGGTCACTCTGACAAGCAAGTAAAGATCACTACAACATTACCTTTCCTTTTCCTCAACTCATCTGCACTGCAGTATAAGAGAGTGTTCAAACAGGAGTCACCCAACTGATAGTCCAATTAATAACAGGAATTCATTATAATGTGCTTTCACTGGCACACAAAAGGGTGCAACGATTAATAATAATGCGTTGGAAATTAACCCCATGGGCTAATTCATATTAACTGTTATTTCAGTTTATGTAAATCTGTTAATACAGTTTTCTCAGTCAGCACATTTTCAGTTTATGCATATTTGATAAAAGCCAAAATCAGTTGAACGGGTCACTGGACCATGCTGCTTTCAACAATGCATACCTCATGAAAATATAAGACATCCTATAATAACATTTAATAAATCCACTAGCTGAAACTGGCCAGACATATCCGTATAATCTTCACTTTTGCCCATCCAAAACGATTCAGCTTGACATGAATTATTCCAAACATCTACATGATGCCAACCTTTTTAGTCAACTGTTATAAAGTTCACAGTTGAGACGTGTATTCATTTTCTCAATGTTTAGTTGAACTTGTTTAAATTTTTATTATTCACATAAATGAAACAGTCTGTTTTAGCCCTTTGTAATTTAAAGATCTATATTGAAAGAAATGTCAAGAAGCCTTTGACAAATGGCAATGCTATTTTATTACTGACACGCAATGCATTCTACATTAAAATTGGATATAGGTCAAACTATCAGCTGTGCTTTATAAATGAAAAAAATAGCAAACATTCATAAATTGTGATCTTATCTTTAAACATACTTAAACACACACAAAGTTGTTTCCAACTCTTACATACCTGCTGGTAAGGTGTTGACCTGTAAACCTCATATCCTGCTCCAATTTGGAGGCCATAGTGACTACCCTGGTCATGTGGAGGGAATTGGTAGCTGCCTTGGTGCACCACTCCTGCTGGACTTTGTGTTCGCGGCCGTTTGTTCACAGGATTCCCTTCTAGTCCAATCATCCCTGATCTACAAAACACAATGTCGCATGTCAAAGTTGACAAGTGCTTTTTTATTTCATAAGCCTACATTTATCAATAAAATCAAATCAAATCAACACAGATAATACATAAAAATTATCCAGAAAGAACATAAAAAGTGAGAATCCCAATCAACCAATTTGTTGGACAAACATAAAATAATTCTGAAAATGATGTTAGCTCATAAGTCAGATGGCAGGATACAATTCAACACTATTCAAAACATTCTTGTATCAAGAAATACACATAAAACAATTGTCAAAACCCACACAGGGGTGCTCGATAGTGTAGTGGTTAGCGTGCTGGAGTGTCAATTGAGAGCACGCGGTTCAAATTCCTGCCACGGCAGAAATTTGGTTCAGATTTCTGCTCCACCTCTGCCCCCTAGCCAACTCAGCTATGACGAGTACACTCCACTTACACTGTCGGTGGGAAGATTAAACAGCGAGGGAGAGGCTCATATGCTGAGGCTAAGAAAATGAAGTCACTAACACTTCATACCCGTGGCTGCCTCAGGGCTATCTTAACACTTTGAACGTGAGGTACAAGTTAATTCTTAACGGGCCAAGACGTGATGTACGAGATAACTCGCACCTCCGTATACATCTGCATGGGGGCAACTATAGGCACAGCCAGTGTGCTGGCAATCCATGCTGCCGCATCTCTGTTACTACCATGGCGACTAGCAATGCATATTCTTATTGTAACTGCAGTTAGACAGCGCATATAAGTGCACTGTCTGACATCAGCGTTCTAGTAGTTATTGCATCGCGAAAAACGTATACAGCTGGTTTTGAAACAACTAGATTTGTCAGACGATGACTATCATGATGATAATGACAGTGATTGAGATAGTGACAATCAACTAGACGACCGTAGAACCTGTTAGTGATGAGGAATGTGGATAGTAAGGCAACCGAGGCCTACAATCCCCAGTTGCGGCTGCTGGTAATGATGGCTCAGACCCTGAATCTGAGTCTGGCCTTGTTGATGCTGCAGTGCTAACTGATAACTCACCATCCGGCATTTACACCTTGTGTTTGGAAACGTGTTGACAGTTTGGATTTTGATACCGTTATATTGCTGGACTGAACAGTTCTATAAATGTAACTGCCGAGTCAAGTCCTATAGATTTCTTCAATTTATTCTTGATGGAGGAAATAATAAGCTTGTTGGTACACTAGTCCACCAGATTCACGAAGCAATTTCTGGACGTCACCCTTGAAACGAAAATCCCGGGCCCATAACTTGTAATAAGTGATAATGGCTGTTGCTTTCCAATTTCTTCACATTTCCGATAATTTTGATAGAGCTTCTAGTCTGCTACATACTAGTAATAAAACGTCCCGCGGTCAATGTGTTAAGGGACTGCTTTTCTTCTTCTTTAAAACCTATAATTTCCATAACTCTGATTACTTATAACCAATATGGCCACTCCAAATTTACAGAAAAAAAATAAAGCACAGTATGTGTACCAGAAGTTATTAAATGTGAAGCAGAGTGTTTCAAAATACTGTTTTCTTATTAAATGTGAAATAAGCAGAGTGTTTCAAAATACTGTTTTCTTACAAACAATTATTCAGCGCCAAGTTTGTGGTACATACAGAAAAGTTTCAGGTCTTCTCGCTATAGAAGTAATGTTCATGCTTTGCATGACAATAACAACAACAGTAAAATCTAGTAAACTGTTTTCATAGTGCTGCACAAGTTGTCTGAACTAGAGCTGTGCCGATAACCCTTTTTGCCGATTATTCCGATACCGCGTATAGCCGATTATTGTAATAACCGATACCGCGTATGAAGCCGATTATTTTATTATCGCCCCAAAACCACTCATATGACGTTATTTAAGGGCTATTAGGGAGTTTCCAGTCCTGTGTATAATAGGTCCTTTGTTTCTATGGTGTCTGCTAAGTAGTGCAATGCAAAATATAAATCAATAATAAGAAACAAGACAAGGATACTTGTGCTCATTTTTCGATTTGTAACGATTATTGTGCAAAAAAGTCAACTGTAAAATAATTTGCATCGGCGCCGATACTTTTTCGCCGATACCGATTATGCCGATCCTCTAATAATCGGCCCGATTACGAATGCTCCCGATGCATCGGTACAGCTCTAGTCTGAACTAATAACTCACTACTTACTTCTTATAGTACAAATTTTGAGATTTAATCAGGAAAGCCTTTATGGTCAACAGCACTTGTTAAAAATAATCTTAACTTTCTTTGCCTTCCTTAAAATCACATGTAATTTAGATAGCCTGATACAATTTTACCACATAGCTTTCACTTTGATGGTTCTTAATGCACACACAGACGCGATTCATTACCCCAAATAAAAACCTGGTATACAGGAATTAGGTCAGCCTATAATAACCACCCACTTCTCAAATAACAAAAACGCCCTCGGGCATCTGCTACAATTGTTGTGCGACAAAGTTCCCCTTAAACTATGTTCCCCGGGATTGAAATAAAATATATCCAAATCCTTTTCTTATTTTTACACCTTTGTCTAATGTTACGGCCATTCAGTTAATTAATTCTCAGACTTATCGAAGGCATTTAATCAGCGTAGATTGACTTTTTCCTGAGAGTTTAGTTGGATTTGAAGTACATGTATTCAGAGTTTTCCAATATAAGAAACGATAAAAGATGCGCGAACCGCAATCTTAAATCGGGTTGACGGCCACCCGACATCTTGCCTAACGGTAGGGACAGCACAAAGCTACGTATGGAAATAGGTCACCGCTTCGACAGTTCCACCCGCCCAAATTCGCCTCATTTAATCACAAAATTGACACCAACAACCAGTCTGACTGCTGGTCTTGAGACGAAGATAATCCAAAAAGCCTCCGCATATTCGTATTTGTTACCTTTCAACGGGGTTCCGGCCTGACATCTTAAGTAGGCAAACACGGACCGTCTATGATCAGTGACGTCAAGGTCAGCACTTCGGTCTCAAAATTAACACAAATCGACGCTATAATTCGTAAATTCCAAATCTTGTAGTTGTGATAAATTACAAGCAGTCCGGTAGTTGTGACAAGAATAAATTTTCATATAATTTACATATTCCTAAATTTCTAACGCAATAATTTTTTCATATAGGCCTTAGAGTTTCGTTAGACTGGTTTTCTGCCGAACTACGCTGATAACGCGACGAGTTGAAACGACTAACACTGAAAATAAAAATCGCACTAAGCGTTATAAGATTCACATTTTAAGTGCCAGAGTCCATGGTTTATCAAAGTTCATCCATGACTCACGTGGTCTGTGATGCAGAATCAACGTGAAAAATTCACATATAAATTTCATTTTTAATTTGAGCGAATTCAGTTGACATATTGGATCGATATGCCGACTGCGATCTAATGCCTAGAGGCGCTAGCTTGGCGTAATACTATATGCCTCATACAACGTAGCTATATTATTAATATTCTTGATTGAAAAACCAAAAGCGAACCGCACATTGGTGAACAAGCTGAGAGAAAAATATTAAACATAGAAGTAATAAGAAGATACTGACATTTGGAAAAAGAGAGCAAAATAGTTGAAAGAGTTGAAAATAAAAAAAGCAACATACAAAAGAGATGAGAAACTGAATATCAAAAGGCTACAGGTAAATGAAAGTCGACAATTAAGGTGCACAAAAGGAGACCAGTCATTTTTCTTAAAGGCGAACAAAATTAAGAGAGGTTTTTTATAAAAAGAAATACAAAAGTTTAGCTAATTAAATAGCATCAGAAGCATCCTAATAATAATAATGGTTTTTATAACCAGATTCAGAGTGAGGTATAATTAGATCATGACCTCTAGGGCATAACATGTATCCTGTCAATTTGATTAGGGGCAATAAATCGTGAAGGACATAAGTCACATGACCATTAAATCTCCTTATATATGGCAGAGAAGAGGCGGTATCTCCAAATTGTAGACAGCTGAGGAGTTGGGCATAAGAAGGGTTATCTTCAGGAAGGTAATGTCCCTTAAATTAATCTAATGATCGAAGATAGTTTATAACGGTCACTTTGAGTAGTAAAGCCAAAGATCTTAGAGTCGACGACTCTAAGATCTTTGGTAAAGCCTCACCAAACTAAACAGGCCAATAGTGATGGGACAGCGCTTAATTTATATTGTACCAGTACCCGTTTTGATATTTGGAAGAAAATAAAGTCGCTAACACTGAATCATACCCACTAATATGTGCTAACGGGAACAAAAGCTAACTACATGTATAATATTATTACTCATCGACCTCACTCTAACGGATGCATTTTCTCCGTTACTCAATTTAGTCTGGTGCCCAAACCCATTCACACGAATATACATATAACATAATATATATATATATATATATATATATATATATATATATATATATATATATATATATATATATATATATATATATATATATATATATATATATATATATAATAGGTCGTTGATATGTATAATATATATATATATATATATATATATATATATATAACATATATATACATACACACACGCTCAAGTACTACGCCAATCGTTGTCAAATGTCACGTGACAAATGAGTTTATCCCAGTTTTTACTCTTCGCAGATTATTCATTTTACTCATGCGGCAAAGTTGCTTTCAAACTACAAATCAAAGCTAAGCTAACAAAATATTTTTGATTGCTTAATAGCACTTTAGCTTGTTGTTTTAGAATGCCATGACGTCAGAGTAATTTGCATATTTAAGCGTGGGAGAGCGGATACACTAATAAATGCAAACATGAACTGTCTAGGTCTATGGTCTAGCCATTGCTGCGTAAATCTAGGGCTACAGCCTTTTAAATGCCCTATAGTAGCCCGATTTATTTCTACAAATTAAAACTTATTCTTTTAAATTATTATAAATCTATAGATCTTTTTTACCGCATCTGACAACAGCTCAAATAAACTAATCGTTAAATGAAAACGAAAGTACATTATACGTACCGGTATTCGCCGGCGGATCAGACCATGACTTGACATGTGCATGATTTTATAAACTTATAGATTGCTTTTAAAACTACTATTATAGAACATATAACGAAATATAGAGCCAAATAGCAAATATTAATTATAAGAATGTTGAATAAATGAATGTGTACAATAATCTGATCAACCGAGTGTATTAGGGAATTTAGCAACAGCAATTGATTTGAGAATGCTAAAACCCAGACCAAAAGAACCAGCTAAGTAAATTATGCGAGGTTTGAACATGCTTGCTAGATCTTTTTGCTACAGATTTAACATAGCGTGCCTATACTGCCCGCCACCCTACAGTTAAGCCACTGTACCTATAAGGGGGCTATAAAATTTTTATTGCCACGGAGACAAAGAAATAATAACTTTGTATCAAACTATCTGTCTATGCAGACAACTATTTCAGTTTTTTTACTGCCAAGAAAAAACAATATAAAAGATGGGTAGGTATAAGCGAAAATATATTAGTTTTGAAAACGAGGCTGAATGCGACCTATTTGTCACTGCGCAAACTATATGTTCTATGGGATGTAGGGTGTATTTTGTTTTGAACTGGGTTTACATTAATCGCAAAAATTTATTATTAAATTTGCTTAGTTTCTTGTTTTTTGTTTCAAAGCTTAAAGATAAGACGTTGACGATTAGGAGTTGAGCATTTTCAAAAGCGGATGTCGTATATTTGAGCCAAATTATGTGGATAATTTTGGTGAGTTTTCCAAGGCAATGGCGTCATTGCCGGATCTACTTTAACCGACGCGGAAGCGTACACTCTCAACGTTAGTGTGTGGATTAGCGAAGCAATGTGTCTGTTAGAGTGTGTGTGTGCGTAGATGTGTGTGCGGTTCGAGTCCTGTTCCTAAAGTTTTATGAAATGTTTACTGGCGCTCATACCTCGGATTTCAGTGATCAGAACCAAAGATTAGGGTATGGTAATGCCGCCACACCTGTAACTGAAATCGCTTTGGTCATATGGTCTTTGATGAACTTTTCGGAGAAACCGAAGAAATTGCATTTCCCGCGTACAGAAAGTTCCGCACGAATTGAGATCGGAGTTGAATTAAAAACTGGTTTTAGACAAGAGATGCAAGCTATTATGCAACCACTGCAGTAAACAAAGGTTGTAGCACTTTGCATGTGCTAGGTGTAGCAAATGGAGCGTAGTAAATGAAGTGATCATAATGATGTTACATCAGCTCGTGATGTGTGCAAAGATGCATTCTAAGGCAAAAGTAACTTAAAAGCAATAGTGTTCATTGTAATATGAATGAGAATGTTAATCAAATCATATCAATCAAATATTCGTTTATTGCAAGTTCCCGTGGACACAGACGCGATGGGATCACACAGCACAACAAAGAGAGCTATGATAGCAATTGATTATAAATCAGACAACAGTTTAGTAATGAAGAGTGAAACAGATTAATGGATTTAGTATAATACATGTAGAAACAGCATCAGTGGGTAAAATAGTTAAATGCCTTTTTAGAGCAGTATGGAGATAAAGTGGTTTTGCTCGAAGGATGTGTAACACAGGGATCTGATGTTAGTATCAGAATGTTGGGCTTGAGGTATATAATTATTTTAAGTTGGTCAGATTTACAGATGTTTTGCTAGTGTGATATTAAGATTGTGAATGAAGTACAGCTTTTGGTATTTATTAAATTGATTTGGGTATAATTATGTAGGGCGTGGTTGCGGTAGCAGCTACATATGTAACATTTGGAATAACATTTAATAGCCCTTTGTATGGTTTTATATTGCGCTAATGTGCACTATAACTGATTGGGAATACTCGTAGCTGCAATCAGTTTCCTGATGCCTAAATTAAAATCTGCTGCTTTGATTTGTTGCTTTTTAGCGACGATCGCGTCTTATTTTGAAGTTCTACGTTGAGTTTGATCTCAAGTGAAATGTCACAAGGGGAAGACCAAAGCCCTCTTTCACCATCCTTGCATCATTCCGACAGTATACCAAACATATTTTCTCAGATTAATGAGTATGCCAGGTTGGAGAGTTTGACGAAAAAGACTTGTTCATCGCAGGGTTCTACTCAGAAGTCTGTGGAAGGAAGTACAATACGTAACTCTGTGATTTCAAATCTCCAGCACGCGCTGAATTTATCGAACATTAGCAGTCGTTCCGAATGCATTCAAGGAACAGCTTCGGTTACCGATTCCAACTGCTGGCATAAACCGCAGTTGCGATTGACGGACCGAGATCACGAAAACAATCAGATAATGTCCGACGGTGGTCTGAATTTATCGATTATGTCAGATGACTCTGAAGTGCCTGTAAAAAAGCCAAAGCTCTCGCCACAGGGTGCAGTTTCTGAAATGGGGCACTACAGTTATCTCTATCAGAACAGTCGACTCAGGGACATGAGGGCTTATCAAGAGTCGCACAGGGAACATTTGACGGAGTTGTTCTTTCTTCAAAATGGTGGTAACCTAATGGATTACTTTTCGTGGAAAAGAAGACCAAATAATCTCCTCGCTTGCTACCTGTTCTCTGAAAAACTGGATAATGAGGAAATTTCTCAGGACGTGAGTAGTGCGCCTTAATGTTGGCCTTGTTGCTGTGTACAGTATACTCGTGTTCTTTTGAGTAATGCATGCATGAATGTGGGCACAAATGCTACTTGCACACATGTGTTAAGTTTTCTGAAGAATTCTGAACAATTAGGTATAACATTTATGAAACAGTTTCTGAGGAATTTGTAAATTTTGTTATATAGTATAATCAGATTGGGGTAATTTTTGTTTTGTACTCCTAGATGGTTTCCATTGAACTAGTAAAACACTGCCAGACAGGCCTAGAAATAAAGCACTGCAATATAAGCTTTACTGATATGAAGTAAGGGTATGGGAAATTTATGTTTTAACACGGATCCATTATTGAGTAGGTATTTGAGAAATTATAGTGCGCATTCATAGTAACTATACATTATTAAATAAGAACTCGTACAAGAAAGTGCAGCTTAAAGTTAGAAGATTAATTTCAAAACAAAAGTGAAAGCCCAAAGTGAATAATTGCCCAGTAGTGTTATGCACTTTTTGCAATATCTGTTAAAGATGGAATGCATATGTATTGTGGAACTCAGTGATAAAACTGCATGATATAGTGATTAATTTTATTAAAAGATTGTTCTTGTGCAAAAATTACAGATCATTTTCCTATTAATAAAACATTTTATTTTATCTGTTTTATCATGCTGCATTAATTGAATTTTGGAATATCGGTACTTGCAGGTGGAAATTTCTAAACTAGATTCCTGTCCGGCATCCTCACCAAATGCATTTCAGTCGTCTTTACAAAAGCTTTCAGGTCAGTTTTCTTTCACGAGCCTTAGCAAAAAGTAAGGGCTTTGGAATTATTAAAATTACGAAACCTATGCTTTCATTGTTAGACCGTATTACGGTATGTACAGTGTAGTGACTTGCACATATTCAGTGTAGTAGGACACTTCTAGAAAACCTCTCGGTGGCACTCCTGAACCAGCATACGTACAAAGTAAGTAAGTAAGTATATTCTTTATTAACCAATTGCCAATCACCCTTAAACAAAATAATTTTCGGTTGTCACTGGTTAAATTTGCTGGAAGACGCCAGTTTTCATCTTCCACCTCTCTGTGTAATTGCTGTCAAGGTTTCTGTTTCTTATAAGTCTACGCTAAAGTATTTCTGTTTCTTATAAGTCTACGCTAAAGTATTTCTGTTTCTTATAAGTCTATGCTAAAGTATATCCTTATATTTCAACCTTGAGTAAGTGTCTGATTTGAGTTGAAGGGATTAGAAGGCTTTGCATTTCTTGTCTTCCATGTCTTCTCTCTAACCTCTGTCAAGGTGCCTGATCTAAGTAAGTCTACACTAGAGTGTCCCATAGTGATCGTAAACTCTAAATTTTTGAAGCACAACTGTAAAACTATGCGCAGGGCACCATCTTATTCACAAGCGCTATATACTGCTATGTATTTGAGACCTATATTAAGTACTGAATTTGACATACCGGACCACTGATGTTGAATTCATTACCTTGACATCACTTATTACCTTTTCTTCACCAGTTTACAAGCAGAACTAGATTTATTTTTTACTTTTACTAGACAGTAATTTACTTATGAATTTTGCAGAAAAGATGGTACTCATGAATAGTTACTGATGGTTGAGTATCTGGTTTGTTGTTTTTAGATCATATGTCTTCCAGTTTCTCTGGTTTAACTGGTTTCAACGTTACATCGCCTTGCTCAGAGTATGCACCTCTGTCATATTCTCAAAGCACTCCAGATATGGCACTTATGTCAACTTCCACACCAACATCGACAAGACCTAAGATGGTCAAGGATTGGACGCCACTATCTACAGGAGCTGGCACAAATTTCTTAAATAGGTATTTGGCCTGTTTATCGGGTGATAATCTAGCAGTTGTATTTAGTGTAGTGATTAATGACTAGGTATGTGCAGCCCACTGTTTAGTACTTGCAGTGCATAGTAACATGCATTTCATGGTTTACATTAAAGCATTTATCCAATAATGGATTGATGTGTATTGTATTTTATGGACTATAAGTCGCTCCTTTGTATAAGGTGATGTGACAAGAAAGTGGCAAGTTTTTGTAAATTAGGTCAAACTGGCAAATATGGCGCACCCATGCATAGATTATCAGACCCGTATAAGCGTGTCTGCTAATGGTGGCCTGGCCACCGTGGCCGTAAATATATGGCCATTATTAGCAAATGCACAGCATCCTCGCTATAACGCAGGATTTGGGATCCACATCAGCTACCGCATTATAGCGAGGCCTGCGGTATAGCAAGGGCCGCGTTATACTGAAATGGTAATTTGCGACTGCGTACCTGTTCGTAACTAAATTTGCAGGTTGCATTGGGCTGATGACAGCAAGAATTACATATATCTGTTACTATGGTCACGAAAAACGAGTCCACAATATTCTCACTCGGGTGTCACTGTACTTCTAAAGACAGCCATAAAATTGCTCAATTCTAAATTGCATTTTGGAATGGAAGTGATTTTTAAAATGGCGTTGATTACTTTGTATTCTTTGTTTTTGTTTCCGCTGTCAGGGACCTTGAACTTCTGGATTCTTTATTGTATACGTTTCTTGCAAAGAAAACTTAGAAAAGCTGATTTTAAGGTGTTGTTTGTGTACTTTATTGATCTAAAATAATTAATGCCACATAAAGTTAGCTTCGGAAGTGCAAGTTTCTGACCTAGTTGCATCTGACTATATGTAATATGATACTTGTTTTTGGGAGAGTCTGATGTAGCATTTTGCTGTTTGTTACAGTACTCCTACTACTTCCTTTGCATCGCTGAGTTCTGAGCTGAGTTCATCGGCAGTGGCTGCAGCATCTGCCGCTTATGAGACATCACAAGAAACCATTGCAGAGCTTGCAAAACAGGTTGGACTGTGTTGTCATTTGTGACAGTTACTAACCAGATAAGTATTTGAAGGTTTCTGATTTAATTTCAGTTCAGGTAGTAACAAGATCAGCCTAATCATTTGCATCCATTGGTGTGGACTAGAGCTTTTGGCTTTGCCACAATTGGAAGTTATACCCCTAACTTCCAACTTTTAAAATGTATCCTACAATTTGCGACTCTTGGGTTTTGATAGGTTTGCACTGTGCAGGTGTTTTTCTTGCTGATCCCATGACTCACATGAAGTCTAAAAGTATTTCTTGCATTTTAAAGTTCTCAGGAGTGCTTTATGAGTGTTTCATTACATTTTATCATGTTACATTTGTGAACCTAGGAGGCGCAAGTGATGGAGAAGATTATGGAGCTGCGTAAAAAGGGGCTGTGGTCTGTTCGAAGGATTGCCAAAGCAGCCGAGCCAACGCATGCCAAAGCACACTGGGATTACGTCATGGAGGAAATGCAGTGGCTGGCGGCAGACTTTGGTCAAGAACGCAAAGCAAAGAAGGCTGGGGCTCGTAAGGTAAGCATTCCTTTTTTGTTGATCTTATTGCATACTCACACATCCTGTTTGTTTGTTGAAGGAAATGGAACTACATTACCCTTCAAGTTATTGTTACAATAACTTGAAGAGTAATGCAGAACTGTCATGGTCTCTTGTGCATTCCATCTTGCAGTCCAAGGAATGGAACCGACTAGCAATGTTCCTCTCATATTCAAACTGTTCTCTTCCTTCAAGAAGCACTAGAAACCTCAATGTTGCTAACTGACTTTCAAAGATCTGGATATCTAACTGGTCTAAGATCTGGATATATCTAACTGGTCTAAGATCTGGATATCTAACTGGTCTAAGATCTGGATATCTAACTGGTCTGAGATCTGGATATCTAACTGGTCTTCACCCAAGCGACTGACTAACTATGCCTCAGATTCGCATTGTGTGACTTTGCATACATTACATTTTCAATTAATAATAATAATTGGTCTAGAGGGAATTAACCAATATAGTAGAGGCACAGATGATGGCAAATGCTATGAATGATAGTTTGATGTAGCAGTTAATGCTGTTGGTTGATTTGACTGTTTTGCAGATTGCAAGAATGGTTGTTCGACATTTCCAAGAGCAACAGCAAAAGGAGGTGAAGGCCGAAAAGGAAGATGCGCTGAAACTCAAGCGGATCGCCAGTAACCTTGCCAAATGTGTCAAGGAGTTTTGGACCAACATAGAGAAGGTGAAATGATGAGCCATATTGTTGTCCATGCGCTAGATCACATTACATTGCTCTTTGCTCTAACAATGTGGTGTCGTCTCAACGCCTAAGTCTGCTGGACATGAGTGCATCTTTTCATCAAATAAATCTGTTGTTTTGGTTATATATCATCATCACGTTATATAATATATAATATATTCGTGTTTATTGACAAGCTCACTGACAAGCCGCAGTTAGTAACATTGAAACATGACGATACAATTACTAAGGTCTTATTGAACACACATAGGCACCTGCTCATTTTACTGCTGCCCCTAGGGAGTGGAAGGCTGAGTCGACCTAGAGGTTATTGTGCCAACTGTTTGGCATGCATAGTGATAAGGAATGACCTCTGTACTTTTCAGTGATTTGTCAAGTCCCATGCATCTTCTCGTTGTTTTTTGTCCAAGTCCTTTTGTCTGCTCCTATATGTTGTCTTTCCAGAGGATGAGTTAATTATGGAAATTACTCAATTATTAAACACCTCTGTCGATGAATCATTGGTTTGTGGATGTAAAACATAAAATATAAATGTGGCAACCACAATGCAATCCTTCCTTACAGATTTTATCAGGCCTTTAGCCAGAAATACAGAGTTGCCTGTCCAAAAGCATTTGAAGTCTTGACCGCCCGATGCTGTGAGCGTACGAAGTCATGACCGCCCGAAGTCCCCCGCCGTACAAGTCCGACTACAGTGCCCTTATGCATTTTAAAGAGCCTAGTATCAACCTCTGCTCCTTACAGAACTGTCACCTGAACGCTCGCAGTGGCTCTAGAGAAGAAACTGAATCGTTCTGGAAGAGAATCATGCACAATTTATGCCTGTCCAGAGTCATTTTCACCCGTCCAAAGGACAGGTGGCTGGCTAAGGACCTATGTGTCATGGTATAAATGGATTTCAATTTCAGTTAAGACCGAAATTAATGCAGTGACCTTATCATGTCTTCTTAATCGCAGGTGGTGCAATATAAGCAACAGAGTCGGTTAGAAGAAAAGAGACGAAAGGCTTTGGATATGCACCTCAGCTTCATTGTTGATCAAACAGAAAAGTATTCCACGTGGTTGACCGAGGGCCTGGGAGCCAGCCTAGCGGCTGGAGGCCAGTCAAGCCAGCCAACAACAACCAACAGTGTAGCATCCTCTGAATCCAACGTTGGTAAGAATCGTTTTCGTTAGAAAATGCTGGTCACAATCCGTCATGTATTAAACGTTGATGTTGTGATCTGTGGTGTAGTTCTAGCACAGGTGATAGTCTGCTTACTAGATTTTTCATGATGATAGATTTATATAGCACCTCTTCAAGAGAGACTTATCAGAGGTGCTTTTGACCTAATTACAGAAAACCAGGATTGAACAGAATCAAGCAATTCAATTGGAGGCAAAAAAGACTGAAAGCTGATGTCGTTGGGGGCCATCCATATATTACGTACACATGGAGGGGAGGGGGTAACCGAAATGCATGTTTTGTGTACGCTTGCGAACGGGGGGGGTCTACTGATAATGTACGTACGCAAATTGATTGGCCTTCAAGTGAGCTAGAGTTCAGTCCTTCCAGCTATTTGGTACTACCAGATTAAGTAGGACTGTGGGAGAGGTGTCACTTGTATGCCACCTTACCTCTGAACGCTGTTAAACTATCACACAACTCAACAGTGAGTCTATGGATTACTCATCCTTCAATCTGGCCAAAAGTGCAGACAGTCGCTGCCTCAACCTGTGTAACTGACACATTCTGCAGCTGGTCTTACGGGGGGTGGGGTGCATCAACTGTTCGTACACAGATGGGGGATGGTGGAAAAGAATACGCGTGCGAACATGGAGGGGTCCAATTTTCTCGGATTTTTGCATATGTAATATATGGATGGCCCCTTGGGAGCGAGGCAATCCGTCTATTCCATGCATTTGGACCAACCACAGTATAGCTTGTATGCCTCACTGTAGAAGTTCAGGGGAGGACCTAGCGGGTCACCCTGTGCAGCAGGGCAAAGAAATCTGAAGCCAGAAACATATGAGACTGATTCAAACAACTCCCTGAGATTAGATGGAGCATGGCCCGCAAGGCAGTTATGTTAAGTCCCTTGTGGGAAACTCTTATGGCAACATTACTTAATGCATTTTTGCATCGGCAATTGGCGCAGGTCCTCTGCCTGAAGTCGGATATGTGCCAAGCCTAACTACCTTCAGTCAGCCAGGGTACAGCATTTAAGATACTGCAGTTGGGATTGAGTTAGCTGTGCACGGAGAGGATTGCCATAATCAACTCTGTTGTATATAAATGCATGCATGAGGGTCTTGAGCTGTAAGTGAACTGCGAATTGTGCGAATCTGGTGCAGGTGATACAAGCACCTTTGATATACTCGTCCCACTTGCGCTGATGTATGCCTTGTCTTGTATATCATGACCTTATCTGTAAGTTCTTTAATGGCCAATTTATAGCCTGTTGTTGCTACTTTTGGACAACAGACATCTACCACCTGGAGGATAAGTAAGAGTGGTGTATATTGTTGTGTTATGGAAAATTTTGTCAAGGTTTACTGTTATATGATTCTCAGTCATGTGAACTTCTTTGGAAGTATAATTGTGTATTTTATACTTAAATCTAACAAGCAAAAAAATTCATGAAAGTAGACTTTTCTTTCTTACTGTCGTGAGCAGAGATAAGTCATGAAATTGATCATTGCAGTGCAGGTTTTGTGAATGGATTGAATATAAAATTGAACCTATTTGAGTTTCTCTGAAAATCTTCTAGATCAGACCGTGTCATTGAGACACGATAGTAATATGTGAATTATTGTTTGACGTAAAACGCTTAGGCAGAGTTTATTTCTGTTTGCAGATGAAGATTTTAAGCCAAACCAGGACTCCGATGACGATGAAGAAACAATAGAAAAGGAGGAACAAGATCTTGATGTGGTACTTTATGTTTTTATTTACACTTTTTGTTTGTGGGCAAGTTTTCTTTAATGAATGTCGCCTCCTTCTGTTCGTGGAAAGTTTCTCCAAATTCCTTAATAGGAAGTGTTTGATTACCAATTGTTTTTATGATTTACCGTTGTTTGATGGATTTAAAACTCACCAGAGATTCATTATAACATGTTTGATTTATAACACAAACTCTGATATAACACGGTCAGGATATGAATCCCAAAATGAATACACAGGTCTTTTAAAAAGAATTTTTTATACCATGACCTTGTTGTATAGTTGTTCTTCTTATGACTGTGAAAGGCAGGATTAGAATGAGAAAATGAGGTGTGATAAACAATGAGTTGCTTATCTTTTACCTGTCAGTGTGTTTGATATATTTATGTTATGTAGTCACTGTGCCTGGTGATGTGTTTGTATGTATCTATCTCCAATGTCAGTATTTTTATACCCATGGAATACATTTCTGAAATAATGTAGGACAAAACTGCTGAAGAAGTGGCTGCTCTGCAGAAAGAGGGAGAGATGTCTTTCGAAGAGTTTCTTCAAACACTGCCAGCAGAAGTGCTAAATTTTGCAACTGGAGGGAAAGTTGACAAACCAGAGAAAGAAGTTGAGAAACAGGTACTTCATAATCAGAATAATTAAACAATTGTAAATCTTCTCTTTAGTTATAGTCTTAAATCGGAAAATGTCTGCTCTAAGTTAGTACAGTTAAACTTTGTTACATAAAAATTCAATGGACCGTCGTCAACAGTTTGATATATCCGAGGTTCAAATAAGAGAAGTTTTCATGTCAAGTTCTATCCAACTTTCTGTGAACTTAAGTCATTATGACCGTTGAATACATGCACTGCAAAAGCATTTTTTCTGATAATAATGACTGTTAAAAACTAAAAGATAATAGTTGAAAAATTCATATATTTATTTAATTTATGACTGTGAAGCAAATGCTGCAACATTCCTGGCGAAAGTTGTTAGACAAGTTGCTAAGCATAGAATGGTAGCTAAAATGTAGATGGAGTTCACATGAAGATGGGATCGCTGATGACAGCCTTGTTAAATCATTCGTGAAGATGGGATTGCTCGATGTCAGCAAATTGGAGGTCTCCGGTGCTTTTGTAGTTTATTTTGTAGTATAATTCCTGTATCCATTGGTATTACTGATGTCTTTGAAATGATGTTCAAAGGATGACACGGCTCATTCAGATGCCGAGAGTTACGAGCCAACTGAAGATAGCACTGACGACGAAGAAACATTGGAAGAACAAGAGAAACAAGAAACCGTAAATCATTCCGAGGAACTCCTTGATCTCCAGAAAGAAAGTAAGGCATCGAGTTGTTTTGCTCGTTAGTGCTAGAGAGGCTTTTGAGATGGCTTCATGTCTAACATCTGTTTCTGTGTTAATTTTTCCAATTTTGGTTGACTGGACAAAAAGGTATATTCCTTTGCTAAATTGCAATGAAATGGCTCGTTCTGATGCCGAAAGTTACAGTAAAGGGTTTTTGCCTTGGCTAAATAGCATTTCAGTTATTGGAAGTTTTCTTAGAACTTGTCTCTTGTAGCACAATTGAAGGATGCCTTTTATTTGAAACTCTTTGACAACATTACAGAATCTGGTGCAACAATTTATTGATATGGTCATGTGTGTGCCCACTTTCTGTAGAAAAGTTGCTACCTCAGCTATACAGTTTGCTCGTAGACTGTCAGATAATTGTTTATGTGTTATGTTTTAAGATGAAATGCCAATCGAAGAGTTGCTAAAGATGTATCAGAACATGCATGATGAGAAACCTGTTGGTACTGACAAGAATATTATTGAAGGTGAGTATTACTTTGCAATTTGTTGTTTCACATTTTTTGCCATTAGTCGTGTAATGCAATACAGTGTTTACATAAATGCGTGTAAAATGTTCTTAGATGAGTACATTGCATGGACTACATTTTAGCCATAAATAAAAGTTAATGAATTGCTTCTTTTTAGTGAAATCATGCTATTAACTAAAGGTTGTTTCGCATTTGTCGATGTTTTTGTAGTAAACGTAAACCTTCTTGCATTAAAAGGGAGAAGGTTTTTAAAATTGTAACATGATACAAAATTAGATGCAATCATAATTGTTTGCATTTTACTGTTGTTTTAAAGGCCGTTGTTTATTTGTTTGTGATCAAAGTCAGACACTGATTGCTGCAAATTCAAAAACAAACCAGTTCAAATAAGTTCAGTTTTGAATATTGTATCTCTTAGCTGTGTTATATTCTGTTTCTGTTGAGAGCTAAGCCTTCTTATCGATGTGCCTTTTGCAAAGTTTCTCTGGAATGTGACACTTTAAAATCTTGTTGGATCTGATCTGTTAATCTCCACAGTGTTACGATGTCTTGAATTTCTTGTTGTGTATTTACCAGGTAACGACTTGAAGAAGGAGGAAGAGGAGGAAGAAGAAAACAATGACAATGATAAAGATTCCGAAGTGGGAACCGAATTTCTAATCAAGAAGGAAGAAGGCGTTCCACTGAAGGATGAGGAAGTTGACAAGTGTGGCCCTGGAAAGGAAATAAGTGATATAGCAGCAGCTGCAATGAGCATCCAGCCAACGGGTTACACATTAGAAACGGCTCATGTTAGTTATCCAGAATTTTTACTTATAAAGTTAACTGTTTTTATGCTGGGACCTTCTACGAAGTTTGTCGTATGACATGAATTCCAATATAGTAAATTCAGGTACTTGAATTTAAAATTAAATTTTTTCATCACTGCTTATATGGCTTGATTTAGGTTCCAATGTACTTTTGTAATATAAGTACTACGGATGCACAAAGCATATGCTGTTTGGTTGCTGATTTTGTTTGATTTAGGTCACTTAGTGACATAATTAAAGGTAACATATACAGGTATATATACAAATAGATTTCTCGGCTCTACCACACAAGGTGATTTGGTTGTTCCACTGGCCTGAACTTCCACGGTCCTGCACAGGAGCTTTGCTGTGGTCGGCCCATCCTCCTGGAATAAGTTGCTTAACAACCTGGGACATGAACTCCTCAGCCTTTCTGTCTCTTTTCCACAAGCGCTGGAAGACCATTTTGTGTCCGATTGTGTTTTCATTGTGGTAGGTTGGGAACGCCTCTGATGAATCTCTCTTGAAGTAGTGCTATATAAATTTACAGTTACAATAAATGACATCTGTTATTCTGCATCTGTTTGTTCTGCTTGATCTCATGTCATTTCGGTCGCAGCTTGAAAAGTTGCCCTATCCATAATAGGCTGCTGCTCTGTTTAAGATTACTGACTATCTCTAGTTGTTGACCTTGTGGATTGATTTTGGTGTGCCATCAGTTAACAATGCATTGTGCATTATACACCAGTGCCATAGAAGTTTTGCCAATTAATTATAATGATGATAATAATAATTTGTTTATGTATTAGTGCAGTTTACATGTTTTCAATTTGTGTATATTAGACCTTAGTCCTTCCCGTGCAGGTCTGCACATCGGGTGACGCATCTCCTCCCCTCCCCTCTGTCCACTGCCAGTCTCTCTGAATTTGTATATACTAAATTCTTAATGCTGGTTTGCTTGGCTAATGAAGGCATGCAAGTGGATCATTACATATGGGGATGCCACTTCCTATGGTCTAATTTTCATCAACCAATTGTTTATTGTTCAACTGATTGGTTTGCTGGTAACTGTTTGCCATATTTCTGCATGAGAATGTCCATCTCAGTGTGATGTTTTACTTGGCAGGTGAAGACGGCTGTTCCTTTCCTTTTGAAGCACACCCTACGTGAGTACCAGCACGTAGGTCTCGATTGGCTGGCTACTATGTATGAGCAGCGGCTGAATGGAATACTTGCAGACGAGATGGGCCTGGGAAAAACAATTCAGACAATCGCCCTGTTGGGGTTCCTTGCCTGCGAAAAAGGAATCTGGGGTCCACATCTCATTGTCGTACCTACAAGTGTCATGCTTAATTGGGAGATGGAAATTAAAAAGTGGTGTCCTGCGTTCAAGATACTTACGTACTACGGAAGTTTAAAAGAAAGAAAAGCTAAACGACAGGTACTTATTCATTCAATTGTCTTTTGCTCTGTGGCAGTTTAGTTAATGATTAGATAGTGGTGCTTATTGTATTGTGAATATTGGGCAGGCCCTTAGTCGGAAACACAGAGTTGCCCGTCCAAAAGCAGTGAAATCGTTGACCGCCCCAAGCCATGAGCGTACGAAGTTGCGACCGCCCAAAGTCCCCCCACTGTACGAGTCCGACTGCAGTGCCCCTATGCTGTTTACAGAGCCTAATATCAACCCCTACTCATTACAGAACTGTCATCTGAATGCTGGCAGTGGCTTTAGAGAAGAAACTGGATGGTGCTGGAGAATCATGCACAATTTATGCCCATCCAAAATAATTTTCACTCGTCCAGAAGAATTTTCACCCATCCAGAGGACGGGTGAACAGATGGCTGGCTAAGGGCCTGATATTGGGTAAGTGTCTTGAATTATGTGTGTAAGTTATTTTAAGTATAGAAATATTATGTGGGCATAATGATTTTGCAGTTCTTGGTCATGCCAGCTTTATGATTACACATGTAAGAACTGTTGTTAACACTTTAACGACAAGAGTGCACTAAAAGTGACTGGGAAACCAATGTAAAGTAAGTAAGTATATTCTTTATTACACCGTTAGCAAACACATTAGCCCATCATTAAAGTGTTAATAGATAAGTATATATCTTATCTTGTCTTGTCTTGTTTTCCCTCAACAAAGGCGTGTGTGTGTGTTTGTGGCTGCATAACAGTATTTCTATTCTGACTCTTTTGCTGCTTTATTTCTATAGGGCTGGACAAAGACAAATGCCTTTCATGTCTGTATCACATCGTACAAACTGGTCATACAAGACCACCAGGCTTTTCGACGGAAAAAGTGGAAATACTTCATCTTGGATGAGGTGAGAAGATCTTGATGTTGGAAAATCTTCTCAGATTACACGTGGTTGATTCTATATTATTGTTACTTCTTCTATATTTTGGTGTTCATTCATAATATAAAATTATTAGGTGTATAATTTCATGGCAATCATTTTTTGCAGTAACATCACCATCAGTGAACAACTGAGAATTTGTTTGCCAGTGGTTGATTCAGGCCTAAAACTGTTGAGCCTGCATTGTGGAATTGTCAGATCATCTGGGCAGCCAGCTGATATCTCTGCCATTAATACATATCATTTCAGTGTTTTAATATATAATCTTAATGTGTAACTCTACTGGCAATGTAATAAAACATGAAGTTTTGGTCTAGGTTTTTTTTTTTTGCAAAATGGAACTGTAGGAAAAAATTAAATCTTAGCTCAGTGAAATTAGTAGCACTTTCTTCATTGCTCGGTGACTAATATATTTCAGTTTTCATGAACCCTAGATCAATCTTCATGATTAATTTTGTTAACGAGTGAAGTGAAATAATCTTGTGTTTCATGTGGGTGTTTTCCTCTAGGCACAAAACATTAAGAACTTCAAATCGCAGCGTTGGCAGACGCTTCTGAACTTCCACAGCCAGCGGCGCCTGCTTCTGACCGGAACGCCATTACAGAACAACCTCATGGAGCTCTGGTCACTCATGCACTTCCTAATGCCACACGTGTTCGCGTCGCATCGAGAGTTCAAGGAGTGGTTCTCAAACCCACTTACAGGCATGATTGAAGGAAGCATGGAATACAACGAGAGTCTGGTTAAACGGCTTCACAAGGTACTTTGAGTTTTTCTCTGAAACATGGTAAATAACCTGCTGCCTTTGAGAGTTTCAATCCCTGCTTTTGCTTTGGCATTGCTGAAGTTTTTTCTTCTGCTGATGTTCTTAATTTTAGGATGAATTTTATTGTGAGACTGAAAGAAGGCTGGTGATGAACTTTGGTTGAGAAATATATATATATTCATTTACCGAAAAAACTGGATGGCACACTGCACCAGGAACATTAACACGGGAATCATAGCGAAAAAAATAATATGGATAGCTAAAATAGTAATGTAATGTTAGTTGAATGATATAATATTAGTTATATAATATTAATTAACATCCAGTCACTGTAAGTAAACACAAAAATTTCTTTAGAAATCCAATGTAGAAGGTAGAATGAGGACTTAAAGCTTGCTTATTAGAACCCATAAGAAGGACTTGAAACATGCTTAGTTAGTGAATAGTTATGGTTGGTTTTGTTTACAGGTTCTGCGACCTTTCCTGTTGAGGCGATTGAAGCAAGACGTTGAAAAGCAGATGCCAAAGAAGTATGAGCACGTTGTCATGTGCCGACTTTCCAAGCGTCAGCGGTTTCTGTACGATGATTTCATGGCTCAAGCCAAGTAAGTACTACTTAAGTTACTTAACGTGTGCTTCTTTCACATTATAAGCTATTCTATTGGTTTAATTAAAGGGTGTTGCTGCCAGTCTTCCTTGGCTTGTCATTAATTTATCATTTCATAATATAGTGACTTGTAATAGATAGCTCCATTTGTTCAAAATAAAAAACTCAAGAGGAAGTGGATTTTTCTGCAGCAAATGCAGCTTTTATAAATTTTATTGTAGCCACATATGTTTATTTGAGTTTCTTCAATTATCACTTTTGCAGGTTCAGGCTGAACATAGTTCTGGTTTCTCTTGTATCATAGGACGAAAGAGACCTTAGCAACGGGTCATTTCATGAGTGTCATAAACATCTTGATGCAACTGAGGAAAGTCTGTAATCATCCGAATCTCTTTGACCCTCGGCCGATTGTGTCACCTTTTCACATGGAGGGAGTAACACTTCACTTTCCATCGCTGGCTGCCAGAGCCCTTGAAAGAAATCCATTCGATGTAAGTAAACACAAAATTTGTTTTAAAGACTTTAAACCACAGATACTGATTATCACAGTATTTCTTAAGATTTACTTAGCTTCTTAAGACACTGTAAAGCACAGATACTGGTAATTGTATGAAAACTCTGTTAGAAGTAGTATATTGCTTACATTCTTTTGAGAATTATATATTGTTGGTTTCGTTGTGGTTGCCTTTACTCTCTTATTACCTTGAAATTTCATACAGAATTGCAATCTGATTGTAACTTCCTATTCTGAATGCCAAATGCATCTGTTTGTTTGATTTTGAAGAAATTTTCTGTTATCGTAATGGCATGTCTTTTTGTCTAGTCTTTGGATTTTACCGACATCCACCCGAATTTATGTGATTTGGAGATGAGCCTGTCTTCAATAACTGCAAAGCGCATTGGAGAACTGAGAACAAAGCGGCCACTTATCGTTGAAATAGATAGTATTCCGGAACCTCCACCCAGACTGGAACCATTGCCTGATGGCACACAGCTTATCGTGACATTTCCTTCGGTACTGTCCTGCGTTGATTTCCTAGATTTGATTATTTCATGAGAGAGTTGAAGACTTAGCAGGAGATTTAAGCAAATAAGTTGGCCTCTGAGTGCTTTGGATTTTGTTTTTATAAGATAATTAAGAGTCTTTTTAGAGTTTTTAATTGACTTCGATTTCGGGCTTTTGTATGTCACTCGTGTCATATACTAATCTGTTGGTACAGCGAGCTAAACTTATGATGTGAGATCCATTTGAAGAACCATCTTATAACAAGGCTGCTTTCTAAAACTGAATTAAATTTGTGAATGAAAGTTAGCCTTGATCTGTTTAATTTGTGTTCCAAGGCTATTGTGTTCCAGCTGTATTATAATTATGTGTTCGATATTTGCCTGGTGCGTTATACAATGTCCTTATATACTTTTGATGTTATTTGTATGCACAGAAGTGAATATACTGAAGCTGAGGTTTTCATTTATGGTGTTATGTTTACTGCCAAACTTTTAGCAGATGTCTTTCTCTGTAGGAATCTGACAGCAAATTATCGGCTGATCAGTCCACTCAGGGTTGGTCCTCCGTGGGTCCAGAGAATCCCATTGGGAATGCAGGCGTACAGCCACAGATGGAAGGTGAGAATGTTGTTTGTTTTTGATTACATGTTACACATCGCACGAGTTCAGAAATCACTTCGTATTTTATCAGATAATAATAACTGATTCTGAGACAATAGTGTTTTTACGTCTGAACAGTACTACTGTACTAGTAATTACAGTATGGTTGATGTTTATAATTCACTAAAGAGAGTTGGTATAAATATTTTAGGGCAATTCCAGTTTCCTCAAAATTTGTAGGTCATGTAAAGTCAAAAACATTTGGACTGTGTATTGTCGTATTGATGGGTTTTGTCCAAGAATGGTAGTTTTCTGGCAGTTAAAACTGTTCTGGCTACTGACTACCGGTAACTGTGCCTCCATTAGTATCTTTGAAATATCTCTTTTGTTCCTTTTCTAAGAACTTGATGTTGAGGCTGTATCACACAGTTTCATTAATCCAGAAGATCTGTCAGCTTCTGCTAAAGGCTCTGCCAACCAACGTGAGGAAGCATGACTGTAATCTGATCTCTTGTTTTATCAGAAATTTCAAAGCGCCTAGGGTTTCCTACTGCAGTAGGGTCACTTTTTCCAATTCATGCGAGATGGTGCTAGTTTTGGAGTTGCCATCAAACGATAAAGCATACTCTGTGCACATATTTTTGTATCTAAAATGTAATTTTAAAGCATCTTGGATTGGTCAAGAGGAGTTGAGTATAGTGATGGCAATGTGTTTTTGATATTGCACATAATGCTTTCCTATATGGTGAGTGCTTTTAGTGCAGATCCTTTAATGCTGGGTTTTAGGAACTACTGTTGCTCTCAAAGCAAATAGTAGTTAAACAAACCTTGTTTCTTGCTAACGAACTCTTATTTTCCAGAAATATTGTTTCATAAGGGAGTCTACACTTTGTTGAAGATTTGGCAGGAGATTTAAGTGAATAAGTTGGCCTCTGACTGCTTTGGATTTTGTTTTTGTGAGATGATTCTGGAGACATTATGGTTTTTTAATGTACAAATTGACAAGGCATTTTACCTCTGTATTTTTGCTTGATAATGTGATAAGCTTTGAAGTTTAACCAATTTCACTGACACAGTGACTTGTTTCATTTTAGCTGAACAACAAGTCACAGAGAAAGACATAGTTGTTGCCGACAAAGAGAAGCGAAGTCCTCTTTACCTGGTAAGGTTTTCACACTTTGCCAGGGCAGAAATTTAGTTTGAGGTTTCTGCTCTGCGTGCACCCCCTAGCAAACTCGGCTATAACAAGTACACTGAATGTACACTGTGGGTGGGAAGATGAGAGGGTGAGGAAGAGGACTGGCCATCCGCCCTCATATGCTGAGTCTAAGAAAATAAAGTCGCTAACACTTCATACCCATGTCTGCCTCGGGACTAGCCTAAGGGACTCATCTTCTCTTTCTCTCTTCATCTTCACACTTTGCCACATGATTTGCATTTCAGGCAATTGTAGATTTTATTGTTTCATATTGTCAATTTTTATTGCTTTTAATTATTAAGCACTGCTTTTAATTGTTAAGCACTACTATTCTTTACTAATATTATTAGAGCAATAAGATGTGCTGACCAGTGGTGTTGATTACACAAATGATGGATTTTTTAGCCACTTTTGTAGGCTAATTTCTCCTGGGAGTACCCTTGTATGTATGTATGTATGTATGTATGTATATCTGTGTGTGTGTATGTATTTATCGATACACTGGATGTAGTGCCTTTAAAGACCTCACATCTGTGCTACAAGTACCTGTGACTCACTCCTCACTTTATTACCTTGAAGTCTTCAGCCTGTTTTTGCCTCTTTTCTGCAAACGCTTGAAGACCATTCTGTTCAATCATGGTTTCACTTTGGTAAGTCAGGAGCGTCTTTGATAACTTTCCCTTGAGGTGGTGCTATATGTATTTGCAATTACGAGTGAGGTAATGTGCTCTTCTAAGACTGTTTTCTGACATGCTGGCCGATTGCTTTCGAGCTTCATATATGTGTCTGGGTTTTTAATTCCAGCACATGTAGTTGACAATTCACTGTTGAATCTTGTAACCCATAAGGAAATATTGTCCTGTTATTCAAATTATTGTTGCCAAGTTGTGCTTCAGCCAAGTGGCCTTTCAAACTCTGAACCGAGGCATTTAATTATGTTACCTTACCCTACTAAGCATGTTCTAAGACAGTGGTTTTCAAACTGTGGTACAAGTACCACTAATGGTAAGCCAGATGTTGCCAAGTTTTACGCCAAAAAATTCCAAAAGGTTACATTCTCAAAATTATATATTATTTTTTAAATTGGTCTACCTATGGTCCTACGATAATTGCAAGGGGACTTTGTGCTCACCTGTTGTTGTTTATATGACCTTTGCTGGTCCAGCATTTGCTTTCTTTTTACCTGATGGTACAATAAAAATAAAGTTTGAAAACTGCTGAATTTATGCAAAGAATTTATTGCTAACTACAGTGTATTAATTTTAGCCAAATTCTTGCAGGAGTCCTTGGAACTTAAACGAAGAGCTGCAAGGAAAGCAAAGCTTGAAGCCATTCATCGTTATAACCAGCGCCAGTGTAGTCTTTCTCCAGTTTACGGAATGGATTTGATTGATGCCGTAGACTGTATGAAACCACGAGAACAGTCCTTCAGCGATGTCGGTTATGTACAGTGCCTCAATGCACAAAGTCAGCACGAAAGTCGAGGTCTTAATCTGGTGTGGAAGAGTACAAGGCATCTTGCTGAAGTCATTCTCACACCGCAGCAGTATCTTAGCAAACTGGAGCATCTATTGCATCGGTAATTGTGCATTTCTTCATGTTTTTTGGTGATTCAAAAGGACGTTGTTTGTGATAGTATTCTTGACTATTTTCAGTGCTTTTTTCTACAAAAAGGTTCTGGAACTGAACAGTTATAAAAAAAAGACTAAATCAAGGGTGAAGCCTGAGAAAAAACGTGGTTTGGGGAGGGACTCAGTGAGACCCTCAAGAAAATTTTTGACATCACATTGAATTTAAATAACTAAATTATTCTTTCATTAAAATAACGAAATTATTTTTTAATAGCTGAAAAAAGGTACTGGAATACGGTTCCAGAGTGTTCTGGCAGGAAAAAGCACTGAATATTTTAATTGAGGATTTTAGATAACAGTATGGAATAACTCTGGCTTTAAAATGTTGATGCTCACTGAATATTTTAAATCAGGATTTTAGATAACAGTATGGAAGCACTCTGGTTTTAAAATGTCAATGCTGTTTATGGTATAATTAGCTGATTATTGACATGAAATAGAAAATAATAGTCATATTAATAACACATGGACCTATGCTTGCCAGTTAAGTTATGTTACGCAGTTACAACAAGCTTTGTACTTAAAATTACCTTTAGGGTATTTCTGCAGTTTTGAGCTCGCTTTCCTCCAAGTCCTATTGTAATCTATAAAGCAAAGTTCGAAACTATCATGGTTTTACCATGGAATAAACCGCAGAGAATTTTGTTGCAACTAGACTGATCGTTTGTTTTCTTTTAGGTTTGTGTTTGTAATTCCGCCGGCCACTGCTCCGCGTTCTGTGTTGCATCTGTCTCATCCGGCTCCATCCACCAGGAACCAGCAGATGATGGAAGAGTTTCTGCTTCAGAAGGAGTTTTCACCACGAATGAATTTTCTTCACAACATCATCAAGAATCAACGGGTTCAGTTTCCCGAACTGCGGCTGATTCAGTATGATTGCGGTGAGTTGTTCACTGCAGTCAGAGATTGCGCATTTCATGTTTTATGATCGCTTTGCATTAGTGTCTGACAAGCTGAAGAGTCGTAACTTTAAGTCTCCTTAATGACTCGTCTGGTTTGCCTCCGATTCATTTGACCTACACACTTGACTTTGATTGGGCTTCTTCAATGGGTTATGATATTTTAGCGTGATTTTACTCGAAGTCACCATCCATTGATGACTTGTATGTCATGATAACAACACTGTAGAAGTCAATAGATTAGTTTTGGCACAAGCAGGTAATAGGTATCTACGTAGACGAACCATGCAGACCCCTCATCATCACTGATGGAAGTTGAGTCATCTGTTGTTGATTAAATTACAATGTTACATATCTGTTGTTGATTAAATTACAATGTTACATATTGTACAAGTTCAGAAATCACTTTGAATGTCGATTTAGTATTTTATCAAGTAATAATAACTGATTCTGAGAGAATAGTGTTTTACACCTGAACAGTACTACTCTACACAGATGATGAGGTATCTAAATAGTTTAACCCATATTTTTGGTGTTTTCTCTGGGTGATAGTTAAGTTTCGTATTTCCTGGAATATCTTGCTAGGCAGGCACAACGCATTCTCGTACATACATTTTCTTCATTGATATATTTTCTAAGTGAGATTTCTTTTATTGTTGTTAATTGCGTGTAGGAAAGCTTCAGACAATGGATATCTTGCTGAGGCGACTGAAGACTGGGGGTCATCGTGCTCTGGTCTTCACCCAGATGACTCGAATGCTCGATGTGCTCGAGGCATTTCTTAATTTCCATGGCCATCGATATCTTCGTCTTGATGGTACCACGAAGGTAGAACTCAATGATTTTGTCATGGTTCGGATATCTGTGACACTGTGTTGTTAGTCTTAATACTACTATAATTACTAATTACCATCTAGTTTCTTACTGGTTCTGTAATTGCTCCTCTGGTGATCAATCAATTCCTGAATGGCTTTGTGTATTGAGATAAATTTATGTAAGAGTTGTATTTTCTCATTCTTTCTTGTTCCACCTTATTTACATGTATTTTTCATTTTGAAGGCTAAATAATGTATTATTATCATGAGGTCTAGTGCAGCCATTGAGTGGCTTGTGCATGAGCTCATCAGTAATGTAATTTAATGATGACAATGTTTACTGCATCATGAAATAACCAGATACTTCTAGGGTGCTTTTCACAGCCAGTTATCTGTGTCATGCTGTGAAAATTAAATTATTATTGCTTTATATGTGGTTTTAACTCTTGGTGAATATTATATCTCTACTTCTGTTAGAGTTAGATAGATGCTATCTGCATAAATTCTCTAAGAAGCTTTATATCTGGCTTTTAACTCTTGGTAGATATTATATCTGTACTTCTGTTAAATAGAGTTAGATAGATGCTATCTGCAGAAAATCATACTCGTCCTTATATCTCATGCCCCGTAGCGATCTTTGCCAAAAGCTTCCTGGTTTGCAACTCTTGAACAAGTACTAAATGTAATCTCTTTATTACAGGTTGAACAGCGACAGGCTCTGATGGAAAGGTTTAACATGGATCCACGAATCTTCTGCTTCATTCTGTCCACTCGTTCGGGAGGAATAGGCGTTAACCTGACAGGAGCCGACACTGTGATATTCTACGACAGCGACTGGAATCCCACGATGGATGCGCAGGCACAGGATCGATGCCATCGCATTGGCCAGACACGAGATGTGCATATCTACAGGTCAGTTACTGCTTGGCAATGAAGAGGGCCATTTTTACATTATTCAAGAATATTTTGCAAGGTCTTCTAATAGTCATTCATATATGTGTGAAATTGAGACGTTTATATAGCGCCTTTGAAGATTTCATACAGGATTATGACTCATGAGCGTCTGGAGGGAGGTCAAGGGGGCATTTGCCCTCTGGATTTTGTGCATATTTTACAAAAAAAATAAAATCTTTTGATTATTAGGATTATTACAACAGTCCCAACACGATTTCAATGTGAAAAAACACTTAATTATTTAGGTAAAGTCCTTGACCTTTATTTATTTTTAAAGTTGTTACGTGCTCTGAGTTCATGAATAGCTATTCTACGCAAAGGCGTCACTTTGCCCCCCACCCTACCCTGTACAAAAGTTTGCACCCCTGTACTAAAATTCCTGCAGACGACCATGTACAAGCTGTACACATGACCATGTAATATGTTTGAACATTATATAAATAATAATGATTATAATAATACCGGTTGCAGCAAAGAGTAACCCGTAGTTTTTTGTATCTATAGGATCATGTACATAGTTTGAAGTAATAGTGAAATGTGTTGATTCTAACTGTTAGGCTAGTAGTAGTTAACTTGTGTTAACAATAATCATCATAGTTAATTAAAAATTAAATTCCTTACTAAGGTTTTCTGTATGTCATGCTGATTTTTGTCACTGGGGGTGCTCCATAGCATAGTGGTTAGCATGCTGGACTGTCAATCGAAAGGTTGGGGATTCAAATACCTGGTAGGGCAGAAATTGGGTTCGAGATCTCTGCTCCATCTGTACCCCTAGCCAACTCTACTATAATGAGTACACTGACCGTACACTGTCGTTGGGAAGATGAGACAGCATGGAAGAGGACTGGTCGCCCGCCCTCATATTTCGAGGCTAAGAAAATGAAGTTGCTAACACTTCATACTCAGGGCTAGCTTAAGGGACCTGCTCTTCGTCTGTCTACTTTAATATGACCTGTCTTTGGCAAGTGCAAAGATGAAATTGATGCACTGGCATATTTGCAAGAGTACTGTAACAACATTACTGACATTTTGGCATATATCTCTTACAGACTGATAAGTGAAAAGACTGTGGAGGAGAACATTCTGAAGAAGGCCAATGAAAAACGATTGCTTGGCAACGTGGCGATTGAAGGAGGCAACTTCACGACAGCGTTTTTCAAACAGGTAAAGTGTAACGGTTTTGTCAATTGAAAAATTCTATTAAAAGACCAATTTGAAAAAAGATTAAATAGTGCACGTGCACAGCGTTTGGTTGTTATTGGTCTGTGGATTGATGATGTCTACAGTAGATCCAATCTCTTACATGTGCAGCATTGTTTTTAATAATACACAGTGCATCATTCAGTGGTGCACTGACAACTATCCCGTGGTCGATCGGGTGAAACAAAATGAGTGAGATAAGTGAGACAAAATAAGCTGGTTAAGCATTTCCTAAAAGTTTCTTCTTCCTTTCTTCTCAGTCTGGCTGTAAGCATCTACCACATAAGGACTGGCTAAAGATTCCTGCACCATGATTACAAGACAGATCTTTCTGTGTTGTCAAAGATCTGATTTCTTCTGGTTCTTAACACTTTAATGACGAGCTGCATTGGTTTCCAAGTCACTTTTAGTACACTCTCGTCGTTAAGGTGATATGCAACACTTCTGGCTTGTGATTTTTTGTGTTGACAGGCTGCATTGATCATAGCTGTTGAAGTTGCTGCATGAAAATGCATGTATTAAACCTGTCCTGTGTTTCTTTGGTGCATTACTTTAGCAAACGATTAAAGACTTGTTTGAGGAACCATCTGGCTTGGAGAGCTTAGTCACAGATGATAGCAAGAACACTGCTGATGAAACTCCAGCAGCTGCTGAAACTGGTTGCTTAAATGAAGAACTCATAGAACAGGTAAGCTGTGGCTTTATATGCTCTTATCAAGTGTTCAAAGTTTTGAAATTTTTGGAGTTTTAGCGATCCAATGGCACAACTTCTTTATATCTCCAAACTTGCATGAGTATGTAGACTGAGTGACATTGAGGTGGCCTGAGGTTTAAATACTTATTTTACTACTGCTTATTTTACTACTGCTTAACTTCATTCCATGTCAACAGTACCATGCTTGTGTTTTGATGAGTGTTGTGTATAAAATTCCTGATCTGATATTAGGCTTTGTGTGTATATGACAATGTGTTCCCGATCTGATTCTAGGCTTTGTGTGTATATGACGATGTGTTCCCGATCTGATTCTAGGCTTTGTGTGTATATGATGATGTGTTCCCGATCTGATATTAGGCTTTGTGTGTATATGACGATGTGTTCCAAATCTGATATTAGGCTTTGTGTGTGTATGACGATGTGTTCCAAATCTGATATTAGGCTTTGTGTGTATATGACGATGTGTTCCCAGTCTGGCTTTGTGTGTATATGACGATGTGTTCCCAGTCTGGCTTTGTGTGCATATGATGATGTGTTCCCGATCTGATATTAGGCTTTGTGTGCTGCTGAGGATGAGACAGACATGCAGGCGGTGAAAGTTGCTCGTGCTGAGCAGAAGGCTGAGCTGGCTGAGTTTGATGAGACGCAGCCGTGGGATGAAGTCAAGACAGATCAGGACGTGAAGAAAGAAAGCGACGACCCATCATCAAACGTTGAAGTGGAACTTGCCTTACTTGAGAAAGATGTGAGTAATAATCAATAGATTCTATTGTCTCTGCTTTCTGGACATCCTCTGATGCCTGGCACTTTGTATCGATGCATCACTACATTTAAATGATTTTTTTTCTAAGGAGTGTCAGGGCTGCATACATTTTTAAAGGTCAGGTGACATCATATTCTATTACATGGGCCAGTCACCTCACAAACTTCTTATGCTGTAAACATCTGCATTGTTTGACTATTGACATCCAGGACTTCATTAACAATGCAATATCTCAGGGCAGTATCATAGTTTCCAATACACTGCAGCTACATTTTTCATTACCACCTCATTAGTTGGATGTGTTCTTTGAAATATTATTCGACAGTTTACATACATATTAAGTATACCAAGTGCTTTAGTAGACAATTTGTTTCTGTGTTGAACATTTTATGGAAATCTAACAAAATTAGTCCTTTCATGATTGAACGTTTGATTGTTTCAGCTGACTCCAGTTGAGCGTTATGCAGTGTCTTTCATGGAAATGCAGCTAGCACCAATCACAAACGAGGAACTCATGAAAGCAGAGGTGAGGCACATGATTTGAGCACATACATTTCGGTAGTCAACTACCTACTGCAATTCCTATTGAAATGCTGGTTCTGTTATTTTAAACTGGATTTTTAGAAATGTTTGTTATTCTGTCCTGTATTCTGTAACTCGGGTTTTATGCATGAATGCTTTGCCTTGTTTTGTTGAAAACCTTTCTGTTTGAATGTGATTTTATGCTGTCAGGTGACAATATGCTTTCAGCACCTGCTAGGAGTTTCTCTGGGAGAGGTGCTATACAGATTTGCAATTTTGCAGCTATAATTGCAATTACTGGATTAGCTTATTTCCTTAGTTTTCTGCAAGTCTTAGGACTGCTGGCACCTTTGTTAAGTGAAGGGGCAGACCTAAGTAGTAGGGTCTGAGTTAGTGATATGCAATTATGATAAATGTCACTTCACCAAGTGTCCATAGGTGTACGTCTATTAAGATAGAGTTGAATACAATAGAGTCTGACTTGTATGTGTTGTTATGTTTTAGGAAGAGGTTGGGTTGGCAAAGGAGGAGTGGGAGTTGAGTCACCTGAAGGCTTTGAAGGAGGAAGAGGAGCGCCGAGCTGAACTCGAGGAGGACGAGATGCTCTACACTTCGCTCCACTATACCGCGTGGAAGCAACAACCCAAGCTGAAAGAACTGGACGAGTCTTTCGGCGAAGCGCCAGTGCGGCGAAAGTACAAGGGCGTAGGCAGGCCTTCGAATGAAATGAGACTGGAACGAATGAATCTGAATGGCATGAAGCGTTCGGCATCTCCAACGGACAGCTGGGACGACAGCAATCTCAGTACAAACATCGACGATTCGAGAATAAGCTCATCGAGTATTAGTACCAACAGCTCGTTAGTTCATGCCAACCATACGCACTCGGCTGCTAAGCTAAAGAAAACCTCCAAGCGACCAAAAGTCGCCACTTCGCTAGTCATAAAGGTTGTCAAGAAGAACAACTCGTGTGTCAAGAGCAGTCAGTCGAGTCCGGGCGACACCCCGCGTCCAGCGAAGGAACCGAAAAAGCGTTTGGGTAAACCGCCAAAGCGAAGTCTTGAAGATGATTCTGGTAACGTATTGCCGAAAAAGAAACGGAAGAAGAAGGTGTTGGTTAACACAGACGCGCCTCAGTTCGTGACCGAGACTGCTGCCTCAGCTGCTACAACCACCGCTTTGGCATCTCACGCCGTTACCGTCACGACCACAGTGACAACGCCACCGAAACCCCGCCCGATGTCTGTAACGAAACTTCTGGACAGTAAGCGCTACCTGACTTCACACGGGCAGCGCATCATCGTCCAGCGAGTGGGCAGTGATATGACTGCTACTGTTTCCTCTCCACCAAAACCAACGCCAACACTTGTAACAGCAGCCAAGGATCAGTTTGAGAATAAACCAACCCCGATACTGGAGAAGCTGGGAGCAGCCGTGATGACCTGCTCCTTTACAGCGCCGCTCAATCCGTGTCGGACGTCGACCGTCGTCAGTAAACCGACCATTGCGACGACGACTGTTTTCCCTTCGCACCTTCACGTGAGCCGGCTCAACCAGATCGTCTCTTCCATCTCCCAGAACACTATTCAGAATGTTACGCTGGCGCAGTCTACTCCCGGCACCATTCAGTATTTCCTGCGTCCCGGCGGTGTGGTGAGTGGTGGCATTCGGACTGAGAACTTGGTCATTACAAATCCTGGAGTACAGCAGGCAACGATCACTCATCCTACACAGGGTACCAGCTTTGTTCTCGTGCCCCAGGGTCTCGGTAAATCAAGTCGTTTTATCATGCCAACTGTAACCAGTCAAGCGAATAAGCAGAGTGTTCTGATATTACCGAATGCGGGCAAGCAGAACTACATAGTAGCCCAGCAGTCGGGCAACAGACCAGGTTACATCCTTATTCCCAACAATGCTGGTCAGCAGAATTTTATTCTGACTGCAGCAGCCAGTAGCGGGGGTGTTTTGCCCACCTCCCAGATTTCCACACCATCGGTTGTTGCCAGTATGTCAGCTCCTTCTCCAAAAGTGGTGAACAGCTTTCCCTTATTGCAGACACAGCAGATGCAGGTTGCCAGGCAGCTTGTTTCACCTGGGCTTGCTGTCGGCTCGCAGCAGTCCATTCCAGTTGTCCAGACTGGCATTAGCAACACTGTTCCCATACTAGAAAAACTTGCCATGCAGCTAAGTGGAGCCAACGTAATTGGCATGTCACAACAGCAGCAGCAGCAATATCGAACACGAATTGTCCCCTCCACCACAATCGTACAGCCATCTCCAAAACAATCCGAACTGGTACGGTTAGGACAGTCAGTCGGTAACGTCATTTCTGCGAGACCGACTGGCAGTACAGTGATGGGACAACTGCCAACGGGCTTGTCCGTCACCAGGCAAACTACTGGGCCAGTTGCTAGTGGGAAGATGGGTGGTGGTATTGTCACAAAACAAGTTGCAAGACAGTCTCCTGTGTCCCTGTTATCAGGTAGCAGCACATCCAGTCAGTCGCCTACTGGATCCCTTGTTTCGCGGCTGCCGTCTGGACAATCCTCGGGAATTGTACTCACCGGTAAGCCAATTCAGCCAGTGAACGTTGCGCAGTTTATCGTCAACCAGCCTCGGTCGCACATATCTGTTGACAAGTTAACACAGTTGGCTGTAAACGGTCAGCTGGTCTTTGTGGACGGACGACATGGACAGGAATTAGTGACCAGAGGGTCAACTGGTCCAGCAAATACAAGTACACCTAAGAAATAGAACATTTTATGTGATTAGAATGGGGAGTTCTGTATGTACATCGAGGTTAATAGATTAGTGTTGTCATTGTTGGAAGAGTGTGAAGAGCTGTAGTCTGAGTCTGCCCTTGTTTCCAAGATCGTTATATTGTCTGGATTTATTGTGGCTGTTGAAATTCCTGATTAACAGCAATTGAATTATTTGATTTATGATTTGTAAGTGTGATACAACAAGCAGGTAATGGAGAATATCACAAACGACTTTGCTGTCCAGTGTTACACTAGGCAATGACATTTTATTGAAAAGACAATCCTCAAACAAATGTAATTTACAGCTGTGAATAGATGAAACTGAAAATAAAACGGAAATTACTGCGTTTTTTGCATTGTGTTCATATGGGATCCAGTCAAAATAGCCCGGTCAAAATAGCCCCGACGAAATAGCCCCGTCAAAATAGCCCAGGACAAAATAGTTCCAGACGAAATAGCCCCGACAAAATAGCCCCGTACCGTTCGAAGAGCCTTGTTTATTCGAATCAACAGCACCTAGCCCGAAACGTAAATATTAGAACTGCCTAATTAGTTGCTAATTAGTATGAAAGGGTAACGATAGACGTTACCTATATCTTGAATCAACTTCGGCGTGCTTTTTGTCGGGAATGTTTTAGTAGCTTTTTTCGATGCGTATATACGCCTATACATTAACATTGACAATTTCTAAGATTGTAAGATAACTTAAATCAATTATTAGGCCTACGTCTTTTAGATCATTGCGCCTATAAATTTTGATTTAGTCGCTTGTTTTACATTCATGTTTCGAAGTTTTTTAAACATTGACATTGTCAATTATTAATATTTCTATAATATCTTACTCGCGTTTTTTTTCCATTCATGTTTCGTTGATTTTATTAATATACATCTTCTCACCACTGTTCGTTGTCGGGGCGATATTTTTGGGGCTATTTCGTCGGGGCTATTTCGTCTTGAGCCATTTTGTCCTTGGCCATTTTGACGGGGCTATTTCGTCGGGGCTATTTTGACCGGGCTATTTTGACGGGGTGCCGTGTTCATATAATCATACTACAGTAACTACATGTACATTATAACCAGCACTGAGCAGTTGGTAAGGTGCTATTTAAATGTGAAAAATTATATTGCATTAAAACTGCAATTGTAACTTGTGTGCTGCATAGCCACATATTGCCAACTTCTATTACTATTCATTCTCAAGCAGAATTGTCTTGCGGTTGTTTTTGAGCCTCACGAAACCAGCACAACGTCGAGAGATTAAAATTTTAGACAAGGAGTCGAACAAAATTTTACGGTTCTAGTGATGGCTAATGGAGTCGAGATGTCCAGTTACGTAACAGTTAAATACGACAGCACACAATTATGCTTGAACATCAAGACAGGGAGTGAACGATCGCGGTGTGTCTATGAGCATGGGCTGTATTTCAAAAAAATATTACACTAACCGGGATCTGGAAGTTGTGGCCAAGTTCAAAGATGAAAGAATACTAGATTATATAAGGTGTGTGTGTGTTTAATGTTTATGTATATCTCAACATTTATGTAGTAACTGGGAATTCAGCCTCTGGAACTTAGCTATGTAAATGACCGAACTAAACTGGCATGTCTTAAAAGTCATGCAAGAAAGAATGTATAAATTGCTGTACAGAAGTGCAGAACCGACAAGTCCCAAAGTGCTGCAGAGCAGAGGGTCCATTGACTCGATTGGCTGGCTCCAGACAGGATCACAGCCGACAACTTCTGGGGCCAAAGTGACCGCCAAACCGACCTTCACATTTTTTACTATGTTGACAAAATTTATCACAAAACATTTGTGGCCCCCTTGGAAGAACTTGTCATTTTGAGAGGATGGAATTGTCCTCGTGTCGAAAAACCTAGCGCTGCTTTCTTGAGTGTGCATGGGAATGAGTGATTAGAGAACAAGCAAGATAATAAGCTGTTCTCTTTTTTTATTGTTTAGTATATCATAGTTTGGTTCTAGTATTATGTTATAAATACTTCGTTAAGTTGCAGCCGTTATGGTATGGTGCAGAGCCATATGACTGGTATGGTGTAACAATGAGATATACCTCAACGGGTGTAATTACAGTTACCTATAGATCTGGGTGTAATAATACTAATTCACCTGCAGCCAACGACCTCGTATGCCAGAGCTCTATAATCGAAGGCTCTGAATCTGCAACCAGATTAATGACGTCATTAGCCAGCATGTGGCCGCAATTTAAAATACTCTATGTCAAGTTTCAAAGGGGCAGTGCACCAGATTGTAGTACAGCGGTCTAATAAGCTGAACGAGAGACCTTTGGTACAAAATCAGCCGATATTTAATAGAATAAATACATTCCGTTTATTTAAAAATTCTATGTCGTTGTTTAGGTGATTGGTCCTGTGATTTCTGAAGGTAATAACCGCTTGTCGTTGTTTATGTGTTGGGTCAGGCGACGTTTTTATGTGGTTGATCTACGCATGTAATATCTGCACGCCGGAAAAGGCGGACGTCTAAATTAACGACATTTATGATCAGATAGAAACCACTAATGAAAACGGTGAACGTTGTCAGTTTGTGACCGGCTAATAACTCGATCTAACCGAATTAGTGATTGCTAGACCAGGTCACAAGAACAGGTTGTCAGTGCAAAAAAGCCGGTGTGAAGCTCGTAATGGTTGGTGGTGAATTTAAATTGTTCTTCTGTTGAATCGGTAATTGTTAATAATTTCAGACGTAGTTGTCATTTGACACAAAGGAATTCAGGTTTTCCATAACACTGCCGTGGGTTATTTGTAATAAGAAGGCAAGGGAGATTCTGGTTTACATTTACACAGCGTTTCTGTTTCCAGTTCAGTACTCGAAGACTGAATTCGTAACAAAGTCTGCTTGTATCTATAGCTTTGACAATAAATACGGAATATTCGGCTAATAACCTGAGTAGTATGTTCTGAAACTATCTTGAGAGGTTACATTTATGCAAACATTTCTTGTCACTTAGAAAATTGCTTTCAGGGAGCTGTTGGAAATTCAGTTTTGGGGATTTGGGTTTTGAGAAATCTCTATGCTTACTTGCCAGGTTGGAGGCTAGAACAGAGAATAATCATTGCCCCAATTTTACAGATTTCACTTTTTCGATTTCTTAGTGACAGAGTACTCCCCTGAAGAAATAATAATATAGTCAATACTGGAGGAATTGTGAAATGGGGCATTATTATTACAAGATGAATAAAGGTGTATCAGCATGCTGCCTTACTTGCGGAACAAATGAGCCTTGGTTTTGAATTTAACCTATATGTACTGGTACTGATAACTGCCTAGTCTACCGATATATCACTGGCACTCTAACCAGAGCTCAGCTGCTGCATCAGCATAGGTGATTGTAGTGTGTGCTGGTGTCCCGTGCTGTTGCCTGCTGTGTCATAACACGTAAAAGGAATTGTTCGAAACAGAGCTGAGTATCGGGTATTAGATTCATGGCCAATGTACTTGCCACAGGGTGCCTGTTGAGAGATGAAAAGAAGTGGGCAGTGAAGTCCAAAGGTTAGGGCCATGCACTGAGAGCCCAAATGCCAAACACTCCTATGATACGAGGCACTGCAAGAGTCAGAATGTCTGTTGATCAACTTGAATATATATATATATATATATTGGTATAAGGGGCGAGCAGGAAACGGAGCTAAGTCAGCTGATTTAAATGTTATACTTTGTTTGGTTCACTGAGTCCAGAGCCTCATGCTTTCTGGTATTCCTGTATTTATAAATATTAGAATGAGCAAGACTGTAGACCCAGTGAGTTTCACCAGCGGTGACAAAGTTAGTGAGGACGATCTGTGATGGTTGGCACTGTGCCAGCACACCGCTTTGCGTTCCAGTTGCGAGTCAGCCTGTTTGCCAGTTACTTTGCTCTGCAGCCCATGGATTTTACAGATTCCTTCCTTCTGTACGTTACTAGCTCATAGGGCTTTCTCATGCATCACACTCGTGGACTAATCTTAATTTAAATATGAGTACTATTTCAATTAATTCAGCTCAACACACATTTTTGCTTACCTCAACTTGTACTTGTTTAGAACAGTTAGATCGCCGTGTGAGCAGCACTTCGGGAGGGTGCTATAAAAAATTCTTACGTTATATTACATTACATTAAAATTTGAATGGATTTGAAGGTAACTGCTCTTTGTCAATTTGTGTGTGCAGATTTACTGCAGAGGAATGGATAAAGGAACACCACGAGAAAGAGTTAGGGCTGATTCAGTAAATGGAGTCGGTCAGATGCCCTTAAACGACGACCTTGAAAAGAAAATGGACCAGCGCAGAACTCGAAAATCGCTTGTCTTATGGTGGAGTCCTGTTTGGACAATCTACTATTTTTTATTAGAACTGCTGCATCAGTTGCGTAGCTGCATTTCTAGGTATGCTCTGGAGTTCTCTGTTCATGGTGGTTTACAGTTGTCCATGCTTTCTCTATATATTTACCATTTATTGATTAATTATTGCCTTTGAGAGATTCCTAAAAATGCACTATATAATGCTCATGAATATTCATACATAATTATCAGACAGATGCACAGGATTTTTGGTTCAATTCATTTTGTAACCCACTGTTGCACTGGTCAGAGACGGCATTAGCTGCTGTGCTATGATATACAGAATTGTTATTCAGATGTTATTCAAATCTGCATTCATTAAGGTTTTAAGCCATTGTTAGAAATGGATTTTTTATTGAAGATTGATGTGTGTAGAATATTTCCTGTATTGCTGTGATTATAGAATTTTGAAGCAGAAGAAGATGTTGGCTGTATCGTTGGTCCTCTCAGTACTTGTCTTAAGTCTGTACAATATTCCCGGAGGCCATCAACCAGTAAGAATAAAGAATTAATAGGCCTGTGTGTGTATGTACTATGCATGCATGTATGTATGTATGTATGTATGTATGTATGTATGTATGTTTGTATGTATGTATGTATGTATAGGACTGCTTATGTAGTTAGTCTGATCTGTTGTTATCTGAGATAAGTAAGTCACACCTGATATGTTTGTACTTTATATAGTTTTATGTTTATATGAACATAAAACTGTTTAAAGTCCTTGCTTACCCTCCATAGCATGACTTCTGGTTTTTCTGACTTGTCAGATTTCAACCTGGCTTCTTTTATGGACTTTGACTACATTTCACTTGAAGTGACCATTGATTGATGCCTTGTGTATCATAATAATGGTGCTACATAAATGCATATCTTGTGGAGAACAGGATATACCCCAAATTCATGGAAATCGCTAAGTATCAGTCTACTAGTGGATTTGGTTGTGTTAGTTGTAACCTGATGGTTCAATGCCATAGAAATCATTAGACAAGTGATATAAAATTTCTATATTAATTACTTTTAATAATATCACTGATGTTTTGTTGCCTTTGTTTTAGTACATGATGGCATTCAGAAAGCAGTTCCTTTGGTATGCGTATTGGGTTGGCCTTGGTATCCTGTCCTCAGTAGGCCTTGGAACTGGCCTGCATACATTTGTTCTCTACCTGGTTAGTAATGATTTCTGCGTAATAATAAAGATACGATGTGGTTCATCATAACTGTTATCATGTTAGTGACCAATGTAGTAAATTTTCTATAGCAGTTCTACCCTTTAAATTGAATTTTAAGGTGCTATGTAGCATTTCTTTTTTATTAAGCATAATTCATTGTAGTGTATGTTTTAAATTTATTTAAAATTTATTTCAGGGTCCGTTTATAGCTAGTAATACTTTGGCAGCATTCGAATGTAAATCTGTGAACTTTCCGGAACCACCCTACCCCGACGAGTAAGTTTAAAAACTTTGTGTTAATTAATTATTGTTCAAAACCATTTAATATGATATCTACCAAATGACTGTTGCAATCACTGACTATGCTATGTCAACCAGTTTAGTAGTTGACTCGTTGCTTGACAACTTTGTATGTGTTTTTGAACGTTGACGTATTGAGATCACAGCTTTTGGATATATATTGTATTAGGGATAAACACAATCCATGATTAACATGCTGAACTGTCAACTGACAGGTTGGGGTTCAAATCCCCACCAGAGAAGAAAGTGATTTCAAATGTATGCTCCACATGTGCCCCAAGTTAACAGACCTATCAAATGAATACTCTCACCATACACTGTTGGTGGGAAGATGAGGCTGTGTGGGAGAGGACTGGTCGCCTACCCTCATACGCTTGGTACCTATAGCTGCCGTTCAGGGCCAGCTTAAAGGACTGTGCTGTCTTCTAAGTCATGGTGAATAAATTCATTAGATTGTCCCTGATGTAGGTTTTAGGGCTGCTAAGAAATTGTTAGATATTTAATTAAGTAAGTAAGTAAGTATGTACTTTAATGATCCGCCTGCAAACGCACTGCGGCTAATTGGTTGGTTCAAGTCAGTTATCATTAGGATGTTGACAATTGTGTGGTTGTTTTATTTGCTTATATATGCCTTTGTAAGTTTGGCATCTTAACTGTATGAATTTCTTGTAAATTTTTCTGTTTTATTACCTAGCATCATCTGCCCTGATGTGTTAGGCACAGATATGTCCATTTGGACGATCATGAGCAAAGTTCGAACGGTTGCATTTATGTGGGTAAGAAGCCTGTTGTGTTAATTAATCATTCCCTCGTATGCGTGAGTACAAATATATCCGTAAATTTATATTGAACATTTTATGAACTGCTTAAAGTTGCTTTATTGTGACTAAATGAAAGTTACACCTTGTCACCTTGTCACCTTGTGCTGTCAGCTCGTGGAGCTCTGGCGATCGTCCTGGTGAACACACTCCACCGTCTCCTATTCGATGACAAGTCTCTCAATTCCGCCAAATTCATGCCAGTTACATCTTGTATCTCATCCATCCATCTCCTCCTTGGGCGACCCAGTCTTCTCCTCCCCTCACCGCACGCCAGCATCATTTCCTTCTAGACCATCAGATCGCATAACATGTCCAAAGAACCTTAGCTTCATTCTTGTCGCAGTTTGTTTTAACGACTCTTCATTCTCAACTCCAATCTCCTCTCGTATTGATTCGTTCGTTCTTTTCTCAGTCCAAGATATTCTCAGCATCTTCCTCCATATCCACATTTCACAAGCGTTAACCTTATTTTCCATGTTCTTTGTCATTGTCCACGTCTCGCAACCGTACAGTACCGTAGGAAAGATTAGATTAATGAAAGTTACAACAACGATAAACTAGAAATGTTTATTAGGGGATCCATATATTATGTGTGCATGGAGGGTGGAGGGGGTTAACCCAAATGCATGTGCTTGCGTATGGGGGGGGTCCTGATAATGTAAGTACCATAGGAAAGGGGGTGAAACCTATAATTTGTCTATATTGGCCTTCAAAGTGATTGGCCTTCAAGTCAGCCAGAGTTCAGTCTTTTCGGCTATCAGGTACTACCAGGGGAAGTAGGACTGTCATTTGTATGCCTCCTTAGGGTCCTTACCTCTGAAGGCTATTTGTTAAACTATCACACAGCTCACCAGCGAGTCCATGGGTCATTCATCCTTCAATCTGGCCTAAGGTGCACAGCCGCTGCCTGGACCTGTCATCTTGGGAGAGAGGTCTCTTTGGAGGGAGGTCAAGAGTACATACGCAGGTGGGGGTGGAAAAAGTACGTGTGCATACAGGGAGCGGGAGGGGTCCGATTTTCCCTGGATTGTTGCGCACATACTATATGGATGGCCCCTTAGGTGTTTCTTGTGGACTTTTCTTGGCTTTTATTGAAAGGTTGTTCCAGTGTACTAGAAAACTTGACTGAGGGAAACTGAATAGTCTTGTAGATTAATTGTCGTATTTTATGGTAATTTATGTTTATAGCCTAATTTTCATTTGTCTGCATCTGCTGCATAATGAAAGTGTGGTGTAACAAATGTTGATATTCTTTAACTGTGAAGTTCCATCAAGTGTTTATTAAGAGAAAAGGTAAAAGGCATCACGAGTACGGTCCAAAGGTCAAAGATTCATTGATTGCTTCCACTGAAAAGATGCGTTTTTAAACCTCCCAACTTTTTTGGTACTCATTTTCCAACCAACAAGGATGGAGGACTGCCATGGGTGCCATGCTGTATGGTAGTCCTTGGATGGTCACGCCTTCAAGGACCCCTCCTTCGATTTGTCTTGTAAACGTAAATCACCTAAATTTCTCAAAAGCTATGCCATAGAGACCAGCTTAACAACTGGTGCTATATCAAATCAAGTCTACAAGAGCCAGATTATTTTGGCAGTTTTCGTGACTGCTGCTTCTGCCAGCACCACAAAAAAACCAAGTGGCATATAAGCAGGCGTTGGAAGTAAAATTCTTGGCATTCATGTATGTAGATGTCTTTTCTATTCTTGCACTTCAGTGAAAAGTACGACAGTACGTGCACTGGATTGAACTTAGTAAAAGTGTGTCTTTAAATGTTTGAAGGGAGCTGGGACTGCAATTGGTGAGCTTCCACCATACTTCATGGCTCAGGCGGCTCGGCTCTCAGGGCAGATAGATGAAGAGGAACAGAAAATTGAAGATCTCCTTGCCGGCAAGGAAAGTGGTGCACGCAAGCTGGTAAGATTTAAGTGAAATTGATGACAAAACTAGTACTTGAATATGTTAAATATTTGGCAGATAATAGGTCGTCACATTGAGGCTGATTGTGTAACTGAAGTTAGGCAGCACATAGCCATTGCTCAGAATTTCATGAGCAGTGTTCAATGAAGAATATGGAACACTAACATCCGGTTGGACACGAAAATCTGGCTGTTTAAGGCATGTATAATGCTGATCCTCCTGTATGGAGCAGAGACCTGGATGCTTACCAAGGATCTGGAGATGAAGCTTGGTGCCTTCCAGCTGTGGTACCTCACGAAAGTACGGCGCATTCCCTACTTGTTACAAACAGGGAAATATATCACCGCACAATGTACCTCACAGTGTTGGAGATGATTCAAACAAGGAGGCTTCAAGACCATGCTGATGCCTTGCAAACACTGATTTCTGGCCCTGTGAGAGGTTGGAAGAGGCCTGGTGGATGCCCTAGTCAAACGCGGCAGAAGCTGGCCTGCATCCACTGAACTTTTGGTTGCACATGACCTGGAGATGAGCGAGAACACAGAGGGCTGGCAGCATGTCGTGAAAATGGCAACGCTCTCGAGAGGAGTATGCCACTGATCATGATGCATAGTGGACGTACCTGTCTGTCCTGTCCTGTCCTGATGCAGAGTAGACAGAGGATAATGTGGTGTGCACAAGAAGACAGAGTGTGAATAGTGCAGTGAGAATTTTTGATTGTAGTTAATGACTGGCAATGGCTTTGGAAGGCTACTTAGCTGTGTGTTATTTAGCTTAGATTTGGCTAATTTTGTGTTTGTTATCTTATTTAGTTATCTAACTAGGCTTATTAGTTCATGGCCTGTTAGCTCATTTGTGATGAATTGAGTTTCATCATCCTATTGCTTAGTCACCTTGTCACCTTGTGCTGTCAGTTCGTGGAACTCTAGCGACCGTCATGACCAGCCTCCTCCATTCCTCCCTGTTCCGTACCGCGTCCCTTAGTTGTGCAAGGTTCAGCGCTGCCCTCCTGTGTATCTCATCCATCCATCGAGTTCTCGTTCGACCCCTTTTCCTCACCCCCTCTCCGCACGCCAGCATCATCTCCTTCTCCATCCCGTCTGCTCTCATCACATTTCCAAAATACATCAATTGTTTAGTAGCTTCCGAATAAATATAGTAATATTGGGACTAATTTTTAAGTGCTTGTTGCTTCTGATGAGCTGCTGTTAAGTGCATTTGCTGTGAATTTAGTTTCGTTGTCTTGTTTACTAAATTCCTTTCGTAAAAATTCAGCTAATTTTAACATGAAGTGTTTGCATGTAACTTTTACACAGAGCCTGCTCGATAAAACAAAGTTATTGGTTCACAGCCTGATTCAGCGTGTTGGCTTTGTCGGAATATTAATATGTGCTTCAGTAAGTTGCGTTTAAATTCTTTTACGTATGTCTCTCTTATGTTGATGGGTTTAGAGTTTTTGGCTATGGCTATATATTTTACTAATGCTGAAATTGCTGAGAGTTCAACTGTTTCTGGAAAATGGATGAAATTAAATTTGCCAGCTGTTCACTAAGGTCCTGGGAGCAGTGTTGGTCAGGACTCTGCTACTGTACATTTATTTGTTTGTGTGAATGCATTGTGGAGCCACGCAGTGTCATGGGAACCAACTGTATTTAATTAATGTATTATTGTGCTCCCAAAATCGGTAAATATGAATCTAAGGCTTGATTGAATATTCATTAGGGTCTAAGATGGAGCCTGCAAATGCCCGAGTTAACCCTTTAACGACGAGGATTAGTTTTCCATACATTATATTGCAGTTTATTGCACGCTTGTCGGTAAAATTGATTTTAGTGATATTAGTTAGTCAATTGGGCCTTTTGTGTTATACAATTCCTTATAACATAACATAACATCATTCTTTATTGTATCTCATCATAAATCGAACGAAACAGAGAATAGCAAATAAACAGACAAAAAACAAATGATGATTGAATTTTACGAAAAAAGACAAAAATGTGTGTGGCAGCTAGGTGGGATACAATTGGGAGTTCCAGAAGGGACTATTGTCCCGCTTAGGAGGAACCCCCAGGTAATAACATCAGAGTAAATTCATGACGATCCAGGCAAGTTAGCAACATCATTACAGAGCCTTAGCATAAGTGGTCACAAGACCATTACAATCATCATTAACGTAATATAAACGGAAATATGCAGACTTAACTAAAGAGGGTTATGGCAACGTAAAGCACGTGAACCTCAACTTGTCCCAGGGATTGTTTTAACGTGCAATGATACACAAAATGTGCAGTGATAAAAGGCTGTTAACCGCTGTTTGTGCACGAAAATAATTGTAATTCATAATTATTTATGATTTTTATGCGCTTCGGCGCTCGCCATGTGCAGTGATAAATTTTCCTTAAAACATGCCCTGACTTGTCCCAAACCAAGGCTTTAGCAGCAAGCCAATGGCAGAAGAATGTAACAGTGTAGGAGGGTAATATGAAATTAGCAATGTATGAAGATGTGATGGAGGTCTGGTGTTCTGGGCATATACCTGGTATATATGTATGTATTGAGACACTTGTACAGTCCTTTTAAATTCCTTACAAATATGCTGATGTGATTGCCTTTACGTATAGACCTGGTGACTTGAATCGGACTGTATCGACAGCCTGTTGTGGTCCCCTGTAAGTCGTAAAGAAACGTTGACTGGTCGTTGTTGAAAAATCTTTAAACCCAGACACTGCCCCTAAAAACTACTTGTTGATAAAGGTGTGTTGTAAATAGATGATTATCTTATGTTACAAGATTGTCAGACTGAATGTGCTGTTGTTACAGCACAGTGGTGTGCTGTTTAATAAAGTATGGTTGTGATTGTGGACTATACTGTGTTCTTGCAGATTCCTAATCCAGCATTTGATTTGGCTGGCATCACCTGCGGGCATTTTGGTGTTCCATTTTGGACCTTCTTTGGAGCAACTCTGCTGGGCAAGGCAGTCATAAAAATGCACATTCAGGTAGGAATTACACATTTCTTATTGCTATCAAATTTTTCTCGTTTCTTTTTAATACCCTACAAACATTCTTAACTTTTTACATGATGAATGGCATATTTCATGATTGAGCATCACTGGATTATTACTGGGCAGTTTAGGGGTAAATTTTTACATAACTGGACTAGTTGGGCATGGTTGAATGGTAACATGCACGAAGATCAGAAGGACGTGGGTTTGATACCCGCTAGCCCCATAAAGGTTGACTCAGCCTTTTCACTCCATAGGGGCGACTGTAAAATGAGCAGTAGGACAGATGGCTGCCATACAGTTAAATTCGACTCTTGTTAAACTTGTTATCATCTGTTACTACTATATTATGTAATCTTACTGCATACTTGTGAGTTTGAATTTAATAAGCAATTTTTTTTAAACTTTGGGCACTTTTTAGCCAACAGTAACATGTGGTGCTTCATAGTAGCTTGGAAGTGTTCTAATATCAGGGGCGGATCCAGGGGGGCCAATCCGGCCATGGCCCCCCCCATTTGAAATTTTTATTTATTTATAACATGTATTTTATGGGCGTTTTAAGATGTTTACACAGGCGTGGCCCCCTGTAGGCGTGGATGAGTAAAATGTACACAGAACGCGGGTCCTGTAGATGTAGACTGAAGACATGAAAAAGGCTAATGACTAAAAAAAAAAGGTCATCAACTTTTTTGGGAGATGACAATAAAATTTTTGGCCCCCCCTGACAGAGTTTCTGGATCCGCCCGTGTCTAATATATATCGAATCATAGCTAGATATGTGGAAGAAACAAGACCATAAACAAGTGATGTATTGTGAATGATGAATTTGTTCTCTGGATGTAAACTACCAATACATTAAAACTATGTTGTAAACTCGGACTGAAGGAATAAAAACACAATCATCATCGTCGCAAGAATATTTTATATGCATTTGCGTGTGTTGCTTTTTAACAATTTGTCCAGCTAAATTGCAAGTACATCTGTTGTGTATTATAAATGAAATGGTTTACTTGATCAAGGATTACAAAAACGTGCAAATGTTTTGCTTTCAGAAACTTGTTGTTATATTCGCCTTCAGTGAACATCATGTTGAACATATTGTCGGTCTTTTAAAGTAAGATCTGTTTGATTCTTTTGTAATTTTTTATACATTCATCCCACTGTGTATAGTGAACATAATCCTATAATACTTTGTGAAGCAATTTTGTTGTTCGCACTGTGAGATAAAAAGCCTTAGACCAGAAACGTCAAGCTCGCTATCGAATACTGCTTTAGCTGGAAGACTTACTGCTGCAGTAAATATAGGTAACTAAGTATAGTATGTATAGTAGAAGTCCAGACGCCAAAATTATCAGGAAATTCTGTTTAAGACAAACTAAGTTGCTAACAGTGAAGTGATTGGCAAATTAGTGACCATCAAGACTAGGCTCTTGGGTGAATTAAAGACCAGGTCAGATAATTGACCTGCAATGAATTAACTTAAGCAGTGTCGTTAGTGCTGGGATGGGTGACCATCTGAGACATGCACGGCTGCCTGGTTCAGCTCTGTCCACCTTCCGTCTGATGAAGATGGGAGTATTGTGCGGGTTAGGGATTTAACAGTGTCCTGGTGCTGGATTGGTGCAGTCATGTTGGCAGTTGGGATGGAAGAACCTCAACCTTGGGACTACGCTTGTGAGTAGTGCGTTCCAAGGTGTGCGTGCAAGCTTAATACTTTTAGCCTTTTCATTCATTCATTTCATTTATGGAACATTTATATAGCGCCATCTGCTTGTGATTGTCCTCGATAGATGATTGTTCCTGTCCTGCTGTGTGTGTGTGATTGACTGACCGACAGTGGGTGATTTTCATTTGGGTTTGAACTTTGAATAAACAAAAACATTTTTTTAGGTATATTCCGTTCTTTGGGAAGTCACTTCAGGCACCGTTCATGGAGTTTTTACACAAGGAGAAGGAAAAGCTACATAGCAGGGTTGGAAACACGGTAGGTTTTCCATATTGTTGTACCACATTCCTTGTGATGTACGGTACTCCCCTGAGATCACTGTGAAGTACTCAACTGGTACAATCTTCTACAAACCTATATCATTCATTTTCTCTAGTTCTTTGCAAAATAAGGGGTACAAGAGGAGGGGTTATGACCAGTGTGGACGTCCGCATATAAATTTGATAGTTTTTCAGTACAACTGGTGTCTAAACACCACCTTCAGTCAGATGGCAGATAGCCTGTACTAAATTGGTTTGGCATTAGTAATGTTCTGTTGACGACAGCTCAGTGACCATTTCATCAAAATACACAGGGACTGTGGATTAACAGTAAAAAGAATGATGAAGATATTACAAGTGGATTCAAGTTCAGCATGCAAAAACAGCAGAAAGGAAACGTTGGTTGATGGGCATGTGAGTCTGTGCTGCTGCACTGCATCGGTCTTGTAGCCAGTTGTCCTCTGATGCAGACGTCTGCAAAAAGGGATGGAGGGTAAGGCCGAATGCGGACATGGGGAAGGAAGGGTAAAAAAATGAGCGTGGTTCCAATTTTTGGGAGGGGGATAGATGAATGGCAACACTCTGGCTCAAAGAACATCAGATCTTGAAAGACGCGGTTCAATACCCGTAGGCTCCCTATAGGTCGATGCAGCCATCCACTGCCAAGACATTTGTTCTATAAGATCTTGATAATTGTACTGTCATATGTTTCAATGTTGCTAGATTGTAATTGTAATTGTAATCGAGGATTTATATAGCGCCACTCATAATCAGAGGCGCTCCCGACCCGTGTCAGTGTCTTCACTGACAAAGAGAAATGTTTTCAGGCGCTTGCGAGACTGGGCAGGAGACAGAGATGCGGCTTGTCAGCGAGCTTGTCAATAAACATTAATATTATTATTATATATGTAGGACATAAACATACTGCAGTTCATGTACTGTAGGTTTGAGAGTTGTTTGTATCGTGTAATGCTTGCCTATTGTGTCTAGTCCCTTGGCTGACATGTGCTACTGTGAATTTTTCATTTCCACAACATCTTGCAATTATTTAATACAGCCGTCTTGATGGCGAGAGATCCGTATTAGGCCAACATTTTCTGCAGGCCTTTGTTCTGCGGCTGCCTCTACTTCTCCCACCTGGCTTCCTAGATAAGCTGATCATTCTTATGTAGACCAACAACTCGATATTTTGTACATTTATGTTTTAGATATCAGTGCTAGATATTACATACAGCTGCACAACAGTGTTATTTTTCTGTTGCTTTAGGAGACCAGTTGGCTGTCCTCAGTATTTAATAAGTTTGCTCTAGTTATGGTGCTCTACTTTGTCGTCTCCATAATCAACTCGATGGCCCAGAGCTACCACCGACGCTCAATGGAGGAGACTCTGCCAAAAAAGGCTGTCAAAGACTAAGCGCCAGCTCTGAACAACCGGTACTCACTGTCAATGCCATCAACTCACTCGCGTAGTGTTTTGCTGTGACAGTTGGCTTTTGGAAAATTTTCTGAGAAGGATCAGAGAACAATGTTTAAATATACCAAGTCTCATGGACAAGAAATATGTTACTCTGTAACACAGCTTGTGTTCTTGGTGACGCCTATTAGCAAGAGATCAGTGTGGGGTACGGTCCTTAAGTGATAACCTCGTTATGTTTATTGCTATGGGGTGCACTTTGGTCATCCCTAGGGTTTATGTATGGATATCTTGTTTTATGGATTCAGATGTGCATTTGATTCTGGTTTTACTAATTATGGTGTTATTTTAAGTACGTGAACAAATACTGATGGTGGTTGTTACTGATTGAAACTACCTTTAATAATGGCTCAACTAGGCTGTACATTATACTACAACCAATGCTATGAGCCAACTACTTTTAAAGCAATAGGGTGAGGTCACATAAACTCAGTTTCTTGATTGGCATAGTTATTGAACAAGTGTGATTACCAATTAATCTATGTGAGAACATGTATGTACCATAGGTTGGCGTGTTGTTAGCATCACGTGATGGGTGCCTATAGCGTCTAATCCCTTTGGTTTTGCTATGCAATATGATCCTGGATAGTTTTGTATGCTAGAGGAGCAAGATAGAAATACACTGTTGATTCTTTAGCATGAAGTCATTGGGTGACATGCCTTATGATGTAAACCGTTATGTAAACCCAACCAAGCGCAAGAAGGGACAATGTTGAAAAAGTCAATTAGTGCTACACTGGTTCTTGCTTGGCATGTTGACCAATATGACGTGTTGACAGCTTTGGGGGACATACTATTTCGTAATCAGAATGGTGCATAAGCAAGTCCTTACTGTACCTACATTAATGATACACACTATTATGTGGCATTACAGTTATCTCCTGTTATTCTTAGTAATTTGACTCGTGCCAAGGTGTGCATGATTTTGGGTTGTATTATAAATTACCTTAGACGAATGTATCTGTAAAATCTGTCATTCTCAACATTAGTGTGCAAACTGTGCATCTGATGTTTGTGTGTTGTATCTGTGTGGTTATCTGTTCCTGTCTCTTGTCCTCCGTCCCGTGTCAGTTTTCATGTTAGAAGTACTTAATTACATTCAGAACTTTGCCAGCTGGCCTTTGATGGTTAGTTGCGGGTTCAGTTTTCATAGGGATGGCTCTTAGTAAGGGTTCAGTGATGGATAAGAACTAAAAGGTAGGCGTATGACTTAAGGATAGAGCACGATTATTGCTTCTCAAGAATACACTCATTGTTGAAATGTGAATGTTAAGACATACAATCATATTCCATTTTTCTAATTTGGTCATGTAATAATAAGTACATTACTGTTTTAGCTGCATATTAATTAACGCTATAGCCGCATCCTCAGAATGAATGTTGTAATATAATGGGATAAGTGTATAATATAATGGGAAGCAATTGGTCTTTCCAATTCATATCCATCTTGTACAGCGATTTTTGTGTTTAGCCTGGTTTCTAGTGGAATACATACTGCAACAAATTTGGGCAACCTACCAAAGTTAATTCCAAGTTACATTAGAGGAAATTTTGAAAATGAAATAACTGGCTATTTGCAGTGCTTTGTTTCTGCTGGAATGGGCATTCTGGCACCTTTTTCAGCTACCACAAAATTAATTATTTTAATAAAAGAATAATTTAGTTATTTTAATTTAATGGAACGTCAAACATTTTCTTGGGGAGGGTCTCGCCAAGACCCTTTCCCAAACCCCCGTTTAGCTCTTCCATAATTGTTCAGTTCCAGTTTTTTCTAGAAAAAAGTACTGGCTATTTGTATTTAATTTTTTCAACTTGTGCACAGACCACAGTGGCTTGATTGGAAATCAGAAACCAGGCTGTTTGTTTAACATTCTAGGATCTTAAAACTGATATTATTTAACCTTCATTTGTGAGCTTGTATCAAGAAATCTGTACAGATTCATCAGATGCAATGTTTTAAAAATCAGCCAACGTTTTCATTGTAGGTGGTCCATTTTATTTGACAATATAGTAACTACCTATAACGTTTTCTGCAGAAACCTGTAGAATCATATACTCAATGTCTGGTTCTTATTTTTGCGTCCAGCCGTTCTGTCAAACAGATTTCAATGCAGCAGGCGTGTAGTCTGCAGTTGCGCTGTAATTATTTCACAGTCATTGTACTTGGGCTCTTCGATCATCGGCCAGAGGAGCTTGTCTTGGTCCATCATCTTTTCGTGCACGGCATCTGCAGCGAAGATGTGAAGCGATGTGCTATTGAATATGTCTTTGTGAACAAACGTGTTTGGGATGGAGAATTCCTTCAACAGAGGCATTGCCTAAGACAATGATATCAAGGAAATAACTTAGAAAATATAAGCGTATGTACATTGTGTCGAGTCTAAGCATTTGATTAAATTGCACTTTTCACCATAACTTTTTGTCTAGCCCACATAATAGAAAAAGAACAAATCTCCATATGGACAAAAGGATACTTTTGATATGCAGTATAACTCCGTCTCGAACTCTTTCTCGGGCAGACTGAAAACAAAAAACCTCCGTGTAATCTGTTGACTTTTGCGTACTTTTATCAAGAACTCCAGGTTCACACTAGGCATACATAGCATAGTTGTACATACATTACAAAGCAATCGTTAGTTTGGCCATAAGCTTGATTCTAAATGTAGTGCAAGACTGAGCAAGGGTTCCATAATAGGTCATAAATCAACCTAGCGCTAGCCTTGCAAATTTAAAAGTCTATTCGAGTCTTCCCAATAGTCTCTGTGCAAGCATCTCAACCAATTCCATCAGTCCTGGTAGATTATTGTCATTTATGTAACACCAATTAATAATTAAAAGCATCGATTGACACTATATTGTTAGAAAGGGTGGTATATAAATGGAGACTTGACAGATAATAAGTAAGTCCTAGAAGCCAAACCTTTCTGACATTCCGGTGAAGCTGTTTCCAATGATGATAGTATTGTTCAGACGAACAGGGTTCCAGTTTGCCCAGACAAGATTGTTGTAGAGTGCTTTCCCGCAGTGAACCATGTAGAACAGAGTTCGTTCTTCTGACCGTCTCTTGCCCTCCTGTAACATTTGCTCAATCAACCAATTTATCATATAGGTACCAACCGCAACAACAGTGCCTTTTGAAGTCATCTCAAAAGCACTGCACGCTGCTCTTAGTATTAAGATAAAGATGCTCACATCGCTACTATAGCTTTAATACCATGATTGAAGCACATAATGGCATAAAGTAATTGTGCTATCTTAAATCATGTTAACGTTAACCCACCTTAACTTTTGTACATGGAGAACAACCACTGATGAAGCAGAATACAAACTATCAAATCACTCCAACATTACGCCTCATGCTTTAAAACGTTAACGACAAGTGTACTAAAAGCAACTGGGAAACCAATGCAGCTCGTCACTGAAGTGTTAAAATTCCATAAAATTTCAGTTTTGTTTGATGAAAGATTCAAAACAAGGGGCTTACACCCAACTGTAACAACTTGCTTCTGTCGAATGGCCACAGTGACCCTTCCACCTATGAATCCTTGCTCATCTAATGAACATAATGCCATGTTAATAAATGCACTAATTAACATTTTAACAATGAGCTGCATTGGGTTCCCAGTCGCTTTTAGTACACTCTCGTCGGTAAGTGTTACAATATATGCTCTTTATAAAATTGACTCTGCAAATTAAACACTTTCACAAGAAAATAATAGAAACAAACCTCGTTAACACCAATCAGCTGAAAGCCCCAATTTAAAACACCTTCTCTCTCAAGACTAGAAAATTGGGGATCATAGACAAAGCAGTTTTTCTTCTCAATCTACAAGTCACCAATCACAGTTTGTATCATTTCTGTATACACCTATGGCCTTTAAGGACCTGCCAGAAGTGCCATACAATTTATCTTGCATCACAATCTGTGTCCTGACCAGGGATGCTACAAAAGCCTTTCACCAACACTTAAATTTTCACGTGGAATTGGCTGGAAGCGCCTCCAAGTAGACATTTTTAACAGATGCTATTTAAATGTTCCGAAAAACTGAATGTGTTACTATGACAATTTGTAACATGTACAGAGTCATACAGAAGTTATTTAGCATATCTGCTAATTTACAGAGTTTTAGTTAAGTTACCAGTACTCATCAAGTGCTATACAGCACTAAGTACGTACCAGAAATCTATCACTCGTGATCATGTCAACACGCGGTAATTACAAGTAATGAATATTCCCAATTCGGGACTAGTTATTCATTTATATGGATGTGGCAATAATCTATGGGAAACAAAGTTAAACAAACTGAGGTACTCTATGAACATCATTTGAGTTAACTAGTATTATCTTACCTGCAACAATTCACATAATATTGACAAGAAGGCAAATTGATATCGAGCAATTGGACAAGTGGAATACTTTCCAATTCCATACGAAACAACTTTTTCAATCCGAGGAGAATTTGAGCTTGATTCGTCCACAGAACTGTCCTCTGTAACCGATCCTAAGAGTCCTGCTTTCGAAACAGTTGCTGAAAAGCAATACACATCTTTACTGAATATTTGTTTTACCGAGTTCAACAGAATTCTACCTTCAGAATAACCAATATCAGTTTGAAAGTGGTCTGAAAATTTCAAATAGAGAAAATAGCATTCTAAATTTATCCTTGAATTTCTACATGTTCTACCTCCTCATTACTCTCTTACCAAGACTATCTGTTGTTCTAAACCAAACTTATCTCTTCCAGTCTGTTTAGGAGTCTAAATGTGTTCTATCGCCCGGCTTCAACATGCGCTAATGAACTTTGTAAAAAAGGCATTATTAAATTTCAGTTGTACTGTAGTGTACTGAACTAGTTAATACTATTCCACTTATTTTCATTAACAGGTGAGTCAGTTTATAACTCTACGTAAATGTCCCACCAAATCTGCTAATTAATCTGTTTATTCTAAAGCTGATTCCGTTAATGATTACTGTATAGCTTGGCATCATCACCAAACCGAACTTGCATTTGCTTGATTTTAAAATCCACTGCAAATTCCATTAGGAGATGAGCTACAGGAATAACCAAACTTTCGTGGCTATGAAACTCGAAAGCCATTAAAAACACAAACATCAAGTACCTTCAAAGTCTTTCCTGAAATTACTTTCATCTAATTCTAGCCTGCACAGAAACAAAGCAACATCAACAATAAACATCAGTGTAAAATTTCCAATCAGCATCAACTTTGCCAGTGATTTCTTGAAAATAATGAAAATGGAATAAAAATGACGTGGGCATCCAGACGGGGAAAGGGGCAATTCCCCACGCCCGGATTTTGACAGTTGTCACGTTTTCTATGTTCACGACTAGCTATTCCATGCAAAAGCATCATTTTGCTCCCTGCTAGAAAAATATTTCCCCCCTAGAAAAATTTGGCCCCCTAGAAAAATTCCTGCATGAATAATTACAATCTGGTTGCCAGCCTGACATTGGAAAGGGGGAATAGATGAATGGTAATACTCTTGCATAAAGAACGTAAGATCTTAAACGATGCGATTCGATACCCACAATCCCTCTCTATGTCGACTCAGCCTTCCACTCTATAGGGGGCACCAGTAAAATGAGAGGGCACCTAACAGGCTGCCAAGCCATGTGTTCAATAAGATCTTGATAATTGTACCATCATGTTACTGCAGTTTGTCAGTGAGCTTGTAAATAACACGAATATATATATATATATAATAATTCAGGTAGCCAAAACAAATTTCTATTCAACTCTTCCTCAGCAACTCTGTACTTGGTGAGTTGTCTGCTGCCACAATATCTTGAGAAGTTTGTCTGGTGTAATGTATTTTGGTGTGAAAACATTTTCGTTAACATTCTTATATGTGTATTTAAGAAATGTTCCTCCATTAATAATTTTGTCACAAAATAAAGGTTCTTTCACAAACTTATGCTTTTGTGCTCAGCACTCACTGACAACTCACTTAATTAGGGAAACTTTTATGTGCATAAGTTGCGGTGCAGTGCTCTATCCTCTTCCAGATTTGGGGGCCTATATTCCCTATACCTGATAGGCCACAGATGACCTAAAGTTCAATTTTATCCAAGACCAGCATATAGCTATTGCAGATAATGTGCATAAGGACAATCAGCATTCAGCAATCAGTACCTGAAGTTTTGGATGGAAGTCATTAGGTGTGGCAATTTTGCAGGAATATTTGTAGACTCGTCACAGTGATCAACTGCCAGCAATTTCAGGTTCTTATGTTTGCATTTGTTTCGAAACTTCCGGCCTCTCACCAACTGAAAGCCATCGCAATCATCTCCCATGGTTGAGATTATGCTATGTTCCTAGACTAAAAATTAAATCACAAACTGAGCATAAGAATCAACTGGAGACAAAATAACGCAACAAAGGCGCAGTTCTAAATTAAACAACGCACATGCCTAAACAAAGAGTGACTGCACAATACGTAATTTCAAGATCGCAAGCATCGGATTTCAAAGCTTGGCAGCGACTTAGGTATAATCTAGTCTCTAGTCGCTATGAAAACGACTAGCAAGCAGATTTTGGCAATGATAACTAACTAAAGAAATGTTTTCCATAGCGAATACTGAACGTGCCAACGCAGTTTTGCAGTTAGTGCGTCGCTTCTGTGGTTAATTTACTCGTTACGCACAGAAACACTATCAAGTCACCATCTAAAATGGGTTAACCAAGTTAAATAGCCCTAAATATTGATAGAAATGGTATTCTTACAGAGTTTTCTTTTCCTTCAATGGTCTACTAAGTTAATTGCATTTCCTAATTGTTTTCCTACTTGCTTGTTTTCAAAATTATTACTTCTCCGGATTCTTCTTCACGCGTCTTTGGCAAACGTTGAATATGCATTTAACAGAGTTACCGGTAGCGTCATAATTTCATACGCGACAGAGATATTATGCTGTGCTGCATCGCGTTGCAGGAAGGGAGACAGATCACGGCTTCCTAGATAGGAGCTCCTGTCTAGAAGGCCGTGGACAGATCGAGGAGCTGTTTTGGTGCGCAGCGCTAGAAGGCAAAGAAGGTTAAGATGGGATCTTTTGGATGGATCCAGAAGTTAATATAGATGGCACAAATAAGACAATTTTCCCAAGGTAATGCTGCTAGAAAGCATAGTATTAATAATTACACAGTACGTCGACTCCCGGCCGATGCAACAGTCAGAATGTGTGACCGACCGCCATTTTTAATACGAGCTCTTACACGTCGATACACCGGAACCCATCACATCAAATATTTTTTAAACGTTACAACAACATTGAGGACTACACGCCGATACACCGGAATCCATCACATAAAATATTTTTTAAACGTTACAACAACATAGAGGACTTCATTACAATTAACAATATTATTTTAAACGTTAATTTCAGCTTAAATCTATAATTCAAGAGCTCGTATTCAAAATGGCGTCACCCGAAAAACTAGTCAACGGTTAGCAATGCGGGTCGACGTACTGTGTAATTATTTATACTGTGATGAAAGGTAACTTCCCGTGAGGTTACTCTATAACGTGAGGCAATGTAACACCATTAGAGCTCTATCTAACAAGGTGGGGGTCCATAGAGTAGTGGTAACATCACTAGCATGAAGTGCAGTAGGTAGCGGGATCGCCTCCCGCAACCCTCTCAAGGTCCACTCAGCCTATCATTCGCGAGATGGCGCGTTTGTGAAAATGAGATGTAGGACGTGATGGGGGCCTTACAAGGCTGCCTTATACAGTTAAAATTCGACTCCTGTAATAACTTGTGATCATCCGTTCATACTGATTTGTAATCATACTACGTAATTGTCAGTTTGAAGATATTAAACGAAGATTTTTATTATTATTATCATCATCAAATAGACGATTTCTTTCAACCTAATGACATATAAAATGTTACGTGTATCTTGCAGGCAACAATTATCATACTTACATCTTTAGCATCATTAGAATCTATATCTGATGTCTGAGGTCACGTGACAGAGTAATGGCGAAATATTTGTTTCGTTTCGATTACGAAGAATTTCTGTAAATTTTGGCATAAATATGTTAGTGTTTATTACTGTATAATGCCATAAACATTTGGCCTCTTTTCTAAAGGATTACGCCGTTTTAAACTTTCGGTTATTACAGACGAACAAGGTGAGCGATTTGTTAATATGAAGGTTGTATATACAGTGTGTCCGAAAGGTGGCCGTGTTCCAGGTGGTGAAATGTTAAAGACGTGTGCGATCCATGTTTCTTCATTATTTCCAAACGTGAACCTTTCACTTTGATTTTATTGCGGACCAGATTAGGTGATTTGGTAAAGGTTTACGGTGGAACGGTCGCAACCGTGCACAAGAAAAACATCATGGCCACCCAGAATTGGATAAAATAAATTACACTACGAACTCTCACAGCCTACTTCCGCTCAAGTAAGTAAGTAATGGTTCAGGAACATTTAAGGTGAAAAAATTAACTTTTATTAGAAGATTGACACAATATTTGGAAAGGTTTAAAATGAACTGTCAAACGAAGTAGTGAACACAATATTTACAAACGTCAGAAATTAACTGTTATTACATTAAGTTAAAGTGTACGTGTCCGAAATAGAGATTAGAAAGTTCGAAAAGAGGTTCTCACCTCGAAAGGCGTATATGGTATGTGCGGAACAACTTGTGACTTGTTCCGAATTGTCTCTTAAGCTTTCGTTTTTCGCGCATCCACATGTTCTCAGCGTTTTACTTAACCATTTTTAAATGTTGTGTTCATGAACCATTACTTACTTATTTGAGCAGAAGTAGGCTGTGAGTTCGTAGCACTTTATGCTATCGAATTATGAGTCGGCCATTATGTTTTCCTTGTGCACAGTTGTGACCACACCACCGTAAACGTTACCGGTAATTTTTATTTTGGGTTGCGGGCAGCCGAACACTGTTTAAACAGTATGGCCAACAATAGAATTCACTCAAGTAAGTAACGTGTAGCGAACACAATATTTACAAAAGGGAAAACTGAAATAAGTGGTGTATGCATGTTTCCTCGTCGAAGGAAGTGATTGCACCAAGGGGCAGAGGTTTATATCAGTCAGGTGGTGACCACACTCTGCTGGAATTTACATGGTGCACCGTCTTTCGGTGGGAAAACATGTTTACAAACTTTTTAGTCTCTAATTTTGGAAATGTACACTTTAAATTAATTTTGTACCTAATAACAGTTCATTTCTGATAAGTTTTGTGTTCCTCTGAAAGTTCATTTTTGACTGTTGTAAATATTGTTAGTTTTATCCTCAAAAACAGTTCTTTTTTTATCTTGAGTATTGTGTTATCGAATCATTACATACTTACTGGAGCAGAAACAGTGAACTGAAGCGTCATAGCACTCATCATTAGATTGGAGTAGATTTGACTTCAGCACTTGCTCTTTGCTATTCAGTGGTAGGGTGTTGTGCTCAGGGTGGTGCTGTTTGGCCAATGTGATGCTAGGCTGTGTCAGTCACTGCATCCCATGACTGCAGATCTTAAACAACGTCATGCTATCTCATCAGCATAGGAGGGAAGCTATTACACGATTGTTGAAACAATTTATTCAAATAAGGATAATTTACCACTCTATGACAATATCGCACCCACTAGCAGCCCTGTCCTCGAGATACCCAATTTTGTTTGACTAGCTGTGTGTGGAGATGACAGCTATTTCGGCATGGAGAGATGAATGGGCTGCCAAGTGGGTTTTTGTGGTCAGCAATGGATAAATTTGCATCCAAAGGCACACACAAGTTTAGGATGAAATGTTTTGTGTCCTGTCAGGAATGATAAATGGTGTTTTTGTGATTTCAGATCTGCAAAATGTCCACTGCTGAGAAGCAGAAGTGGTGTGACTTTGACTTAGGCAAGTTTTAATATTTTGTTTTATTTGTTTTATGTAGTATAGTTAGTTGTGGATTTAAATATAATTTCTATCTGTTATAATATTTAAAGTATGTTGAAATTATAATGACTATAATATATATTTTAATTGTATTAAGTTGAATTTTTGCTAATTGACTTTTAAGAGCTGTGTCTCATCTTATTGATATTTTTTTATTAAGACAACGATTTTGAATGTGTTTGACCTTGACTTTGTGGTTGTGTAGATTCGGACAGCAATATCTCGGCCAAGCTACAAAAAGCTGAAGATGATGACAAGGGTTGTAAGTTTGAGGATACTTTAGGTTGAGCAGAGCTTATGTGATTGTTGCTGTGATAAAAAGCTATCCATGATCTATCTGTGTCCTCATACTAAAACTAATGCGGACACACTGTCCCAGTCTTTCAACTCTAAGATTATGATGAAAGACAAACTGCAGCATTTTTCAATGGTGTTTATGTCCCCAAGCTCCAGGACACCTCTTTCCCACTCCTTTATCCAGTTCTCACATGCCTTAGTGACCAAACATCACACTTTAATGTTTGAACATGCAAAATTGACTTTTGGAATTCAGCTTTCTTAGATCAAGGAATTATGTTGCTTGTTTAACCAGTTTTTCATTCTCTTCAAAAGGAAATCTCATGAATTCCAAATGTTCTGTGGTGTAATGAAAAGGCTGAGGAAGTTTGAGGAGAAAAATCAGCGTTAGATGGCTTAATCAGAAGAAGCTCAAACAATGTGCTTTAGGTACTTATACATAAGTGAAAAAAGGTTGCACATGTATTAGTGTTTTAATAGTGCAAATTCCTTTTCTCTGCTTTGAAAATATTCATTAAGAGCCACAGAGATTATATTTTACTGGCTGCATGGAAATGCAGAGCACGGTTTAATGTACTGGCAGATATGGCACATCTTCTTTGATGGTAAATACTGTTCTCATGTTGCAAGATCAAACTTTGAGACTGCTAGTATATGGTGGTGACTTGTACACTGGTATCTGAAGTATCGTGATAGAGAAATGATGCGTGCAGAGATAGATAGCTGTAGAACTGAGAGCTCCACAGTTTTAATCAGAAACGGCTCTAATTGTTTTGTTAATCAAATTACTTCTACAGTGCTGTTATCAGGAAACACTAGGCATCAACCATTGCTAACTTTAATTTTACTCTCTTCGTGCTGATACTTGGGTAACATAAATTTACCATTTTAGTCCAGCTGAGTTGTGAGGGTTTGCTGATGTGCTGTTATGTGTATGATTCGCATAAGAACTGTAAATCATGATGATTTTCTTGTGCTTTGTAGCGTATGGGTGTCTGCAGATGACATCGCTTGACAGGTTTAACACTTCTTTCTCTCAAAAGAGGTTGAACCCAGAAAGAGAAAGACATGCTGAGGTGAATTGGAGAAGTTTCTGTCATTCCTATCATTAATCCCAATGCAGTGACTTTTCAGGGCTTGATTTCAGTCCTTGTTTCTGCTTTTTACTCTAACAGTCTAAGTCAAATTGAATTAAACATCTAGCGGTTGATTTATCTTTTCGCATTGAATTTAATTTTTTTTTATATTTGCACATAACTCACTGCTAGCAACGGTCTCATGTCTGAAAAAGCTGGTTGCTGAGATTTCCGAAGTTATATGATCAAACAGCTTCAATACACGAGGCTATTATTCTGGAAATGTAGTTTATTATATACGTGAAGATGCATACTTGATATACTGTAGTGGTAATGGTATTCTAATTGCAAGGATGTAACGTGTTGGTTTTTTGTAGCTATTCCGGAAAGACCTTATCAGTGCCATGAAGCTGGCTGATTCTGAGATGCTCCAGCCAGAAGAGTATTTCCAGATAACGGACCCATGGAAGCAGGAGTGGGAGAGAGGTGTACAGGTGCCTATCAACCCAGGTGCTATCATTCCGAATGTTGTCAGGTACTGGAAATGTTTGTCTTTCATCATAAAATCTTAGAGTTGTGGGAATGCAGTTTTGGAGACAGCTGAACTGTTCAACATCTAGGAGACATGTAGTTTTAAAGTTTTTCCCCACTACACTAAGCAAGACACTTGAATTAACACCAAAGGTGGTGCTTGTCTGTGAAAATTGTTTTTAGCGTTTTTCGATGGAATACAAATTAATTATTATTTCTTTGCATTACAAGAACCAATTGCTAGTTTGTCTTAAAGTTTGATATTATTTTACTTGCATGATGTGTTTCTATTCAGTGGAGTGTTCATAAATTCTTTGTATTCTTCAGTCAACTATCCTCTTTAAACCTAATTCCTCTGAACTTCTGCAGTTGTTGATGTCTTTGCGTCTTTGCAACTTAAGAAGAAAGAGGACAAGGATTGAAAAATTATCTTCTCTAATTCACAATTGATTTCTATTATTGTATTGAGCCAGATGATTGGTAATTAAGCATTTGATTAATTACAGGGTGATTCCAGAAAATGAGAATCTGTATGGCTCTCCGACTTTCAAACTGTGAGTAAAATGGTGTGGAAGAAGTTCTGCAACTTTGTGTTCATGCTCTTTTTTGTCAAAAGCCTTTATTATCAAAGCAGATTTATTTGATGGTGTTGATTGCGTTAATCTAGTATTCTAATATTTAGATTTTACCATTTGAATATTGGAAATATTTTGTGAAGCCCATGACCCACATCTTTTATTACTGTAATATCTGTTGGCAGAATGACTCCTGTACACAAAGCAGGTGATCCATCAGAGCTGTGCAATTACTGCTGTATAGAAATATTATAAGCTCATCTGAGTTTCTTTTGTTTGTCAGGACATTTGCATTAAAATATGAAAAAAATGCTTTGTATTTAAAATAATGATACTTTAAATTCTTTGTTAAAGAATAGACCATCCTCAGTTTGTTTGTTGAAAATGTTTAAATAAGAACAGAACAGAACATTTTTATTGGTCCACACATTTGATTTACATACATTTTTTTAACATCAGGTTGTTTATCAGTTACAGACTCATTTGTCGTTTAACAGATACTATTTTAATAAACCATTGTTTGTATTAACAATGATACACAGAACTAATTTAACTTATCTTATTACCATGTTTGTTTTAATACATAAAGTTCACAAATTTTCAGACCAATAATACATGATCATTGAGTTAATATCATTGGTAGTGCTAAGCCTGTTTTTCAATAAAAGAAAAGAAACCTGAATGATAAAGCTCGGAAATATTAATAATAGGACACAAAGGGAGACCCAGAAGGGATGGTGTTCCGCTAGAGCGAGCCCCCTATTGCTTATTAATTCCCAACATGGTAGTCGAGTATAAGGACCAGGAGATTAAGCGAGTTAATATAATGTAGGATACCATAAAGTAAAGTGAGGCAGAGCAATAATAAGTGAAGTAAAATAACTGTGACAAAGTAATGTAAAGTAATTTTAATTATAAAATAATATTATTGTAACACCAATCTAGTGTTGTCTGTGTTCGTTCCAACCCGTATAAGGAGATTTGGAAGGCAGTGTTTGAGATGGGACTAAAGGCAGTAAGACAAGGATGTTGTTGCTGTGTAATTTTTATGCATACAGTATTTGATATTGATGAATTGCAGTGAAAGTTAGTTATACTTTTACTGAATTGTGCTGGAAGTTTGCTTACATTGCTTATCAATTGTGGCTGGAATGTGTTAAATGCGTTTGGTATTGAATCAGGTTTGAAAGTCACAAGTTGTCTGTATAGTTTCTGATCCACGATTGAAGAAACGTGCTAGTCTGAACAGTGATGCTGATTTAAAAGTGCAGTTGTGTGGTGGGTGATGCTGAAACCTTGTGTTGTCTAGACCAAAGAAGTTCCTACATGCATCTCAGGACGAAGCCTTCAAACCCGCCATCCACGAATTGCACGAAGGGCAGAAGCTAACCGAAGAGGTTTGTCGCTACGACCTCGACGACTTGGATATCCTGTGGCTGCAGAATTTTAATGAACTCTGTGAAGAAATGGGTAAGATTTGAATGCGTTCTTCGCTTCAACAATAACGTCTGTTTATTGTTGCAGTGGGGCTCGTGCAATGTATTTTAGCTGTGTTTATGGATTAAGGGAAGGTTTTAACTTAGCATTTGTGCAGGTGGAACAATCAAGCTGTGCTCTGCAGACCTGTGGAGTATTCAAGCTGATTGTTTTGTACAGGTCATGTCTGAAATGAAATTTCACCCAGTAGAAGATTCGTTGATGACTGTTTTCATTGAATATCTTGAGTTCATAAAATTGGGATTAAAAAAAGTAGCAAGGATAAGGTAACCTAATTGTTTACACATAAATGACCAGAGTCAGAAGGATAAAGGGTCTGTCATGAGATTTTGAATTAGAATTTGAGTAGTGAAGGCATTTTGGCATAGAAGAATGTTGCATCTGTGTGGATATTTCTTTTGTTGCCACTCTGTAACCCGGAAATACTTGGAAAAGGTTGGTACTCTTCACTTGTTGATTTCTTCCAGGTATGGATCCAGTCACAGAACTGCAAGTGGAAAAAGTGATAGAGGAGCTAGAAACACACTGCCACACAAAGCTGCAGCAGGCACAGAAAACAGTCGAAGGGCTCGGAATAGAATATGATGAAAATGTTGTCTGTGACGTGTGCAGATCGGTATGTATTCAATTGCCCAGCCTGCTTAACCCTTTAATGATGAGAGATTAGTTTTCCATGCATTTTGGTACACACTTGTCGTTAAAGTGTTAAGGTCTGTTTATATGGTACCAATTATGTTTTATCAACTTCAGTGTAAGTTACTTTATTTAGGCTAAACTTGTGTGAATTCAACTTCAGTGTAAGTTACTTTAATTTAGGCTAAACTTGTGTAAATTAATTTAATTTTGGCTCAAATTATATAATCTTGATTTATTTTAAATTACGTTATGTAATTTGGGTTTAGAATTATGTGTGGAAGATATGTTTTACTAATGCCTTAATGATCTTGCCTGTTTATAGTTCTGGCTGAGTTAAATGAGATTTAACTTGCTTGCTTGTTGTGATTGGACTTTAGCCTGAAGGAGAGGATAACAATGAAATGGTCTTCTGCGATTCCTGTGATGTCTGTATCCACCAAGTAAGTGTGAACATTTTGAACTGTTAATTGTATTTAATGTTTTTGTGATACAATATAATGTAAGTACTATTAACAGACTAGCAAATCTTTTACATGGACTGAATTTTTATATGAAATGACTTACTTAGAATAAAAATGTTGAGATTATTGGTTACTGATACAATGTTTCTTTTTTCCAGTATTAGAAATGCCATGATTTGCTAGGTGTTGGCCAGCCTAGAACAACTGAGTAAGGCTCATATGTTGTCCTTATGTGTATAGGTCTTGTATGTTTCTTCAGGGTCAACTTTTAACTTATGCTGACAGTGCTAGATAGTAGTCTTTAGATTAGACTAGAGGTGCATTTTAGAAGTTACTGACTCATGTGATTTGCTTCTTGTAGGCTTGCTATGGAATTCAGATGATACCGGAAGGCAACTGGCTTTGTCGAGCATGTGCGCTTGGAATTAAGCCACAGTGTGTTCTTTGTCCTAATTCTGGTGGCGCCATGAAGAGTACCAAGTAAATGCATGTTTACCTATATATTTTAGAGTTAACATCTCATAGGTATAGGTTCACAGCTTTCTCACATTATCATCATCATGAACATGCAGCTCTCTGGAGCATTGCTGTGTCCACAACGTCTTGTGAGCCATATCTGTTCTGAGTTTGTTTCGAGGCCTGTGTAGTCCAAAATTTGCAGGCATAGGTGGGAGTTGTCATGTCCAGTCATCGCCAAAACATCCAGCTGGTCTCTTGCAACCTCTTGGTTGCGAAAATGCACAGAAGGCAACTGATGGTGCCGCTGACTCGCCAAGTGCTGTTGCGAGAGAAAGAACGGTTACATTTACACTCTTACAATTAAGTTTTTTAAAGCTATTGAGTGGCCTAGGGTGGTTCACGGATACATGGTAAAAAATAAAGTTCAAGCTAAAAACCAGGACACCCTCTCAGTTTTTTAGACCTATCAATAGTATTATTGAGACAAAATTTCAGCTTCTTATTCCAACTGGAAGACGATGCTCAAGGACTATGTTACTTTCTCATATACCGATAAATAGACATTAAGTGCAGAAATGAATATGTCGAGCATACAAATGCATTTTATTTCAAGATAGATCAAATATTACTGTAATTTGACAACATATGTGATACAAGAACAGTTAGCCAGATGGAACTGTAAAATTTCAGTAGGTTTCATGAATTGGAAATGTCCAAATGTGTCAAAAACATCGTCCAATCCATGAATATCGAATGTCGATTGTTCTTGTTTTATAATTTCAACACCCGTTACCGTTTTTGACTCTAGAAACTGCAAGGCTTTGCAAGCACTGCGTCAACAGCAGACTTCTTTGTTGCGTGAGTGAGAACAGCTTTCCTATTTGCCTCCACCACTTGGAGAATAAACTGCTTTTCTTCTTCATCATTGGTGATGAGTCGGTAGAATTCCTCGAACAACTTTACACCCTTTCAGCTGCAGAGACCCTGGGTCAATTCACCATGCACATTGGATGTCCTCCTTTTCCTCCTCCCCCCATGTTTTCGTTTAAAGTGTTGTTGTTCCGGTAATCCGAGATGATCTTTCTAGAACTCTGATCGACAGTTAACAACGCCATCGCAAAACGAAATGCCCTGGGGTAAAATCCAGCCCAACCCCCAACACATTATAATGCCGTCTCATCGTTTACGCCAGGTAAACCCCAGTAGGAGGGTGACACAGCAACACACGGCGATTACCCCTTCGGTCCAGCGGACATCAACAAACGTGCAACCACAGCAGACTTCTTTGTTGCGTGAGTGAGAACAGCTTTCCTATTTGCCTCCACCACTTGGAGAAGAAACTGCTTTTCTTCTTAATCATTGGTGATGAGTCGGTAGAATTCCTCGAACAACTTTACACCCTTTCAGCCGCGTCATTCACCACTCTCAACTGCTGAATTATCTCTCTACCTTGCTTGTAATCCTCATTCTAGATCCATTTCTCTGGTGAAGTGTAGCAAAGGAATCACGCATCTTCAGGTATGACAGTAGTATCAATGCTCACTGGGTTGTAAAATCACCCAAAGCCCCCTCCTTCAGTACAGTAGCATCAGCTCTCACCTCCTTTTACCAGGCTTTGCACTCATTCTGTCGACAATCTTCATTTTATCTGTTACAGGAAGTTGGTCTTGCAGTCATTCTGTCGACAGGCTTCAGTTTATCTATTATAGGAAGTTGGTCTGAGAACAGTGTCAAACCTACAGCCTCATCAGAAAGGTACCACAAGTGGTTTTCTAGAACCTTCCTGGCAGCAATGCTGATCTCACAGTCAATAGACTGATATTGTCCTAGACCAATCCAAAGTGATGTTGTTCTGGAGCTTCAGCAGCAAGGGGCCATTGTCCATGCCTTTGCGTAAACAGGGCACTAAACTTCAAAAATCAATGAATCTGAGTTTCTTCTTGAATACATCAGGTTGATCGCGAAAAAGGTAGATTTTAATTGCATACAGTAACTTGGCCATCCAATGTGCATGGTGAATTGACCCAGGGTCTCTGCAGTGAATTAATTATTGAAGGCTGGCTTCCAAGGACAACCATTTTCAGCTCAATGAGCTCTTGGTAGTTGTCTCCTATCTCTGACTCTGACTTTCTTTCAGCAAACTCCTTGAGAAAACTGACGCTGTTTCATGGGGTCTTCAGTGCCGGATATGACTTCCAGCCCTCGGAAGTTGACACGTGTCACACCTTCCCAGCAGCTTTAAATCTCTTGAAGATTGGGATATATGTGAACAGATGGCCTGCAGCACAAGGTGAATACTTTGGCTAAAATCAATTCCATTACATAATGACGGCAGGCCAACCACAGGAGCTCTCAGCCTATTTGTCTTCCAGCAGAACACATACTCCATTGAAATGCCCAATGTTGACAGACATTGTATCAAAGCTCAAGGCTTGAACCTTGTCAACTGTGAGTTTTCACAACTTCAGAAGAATATGAACGACCATGAATTCATTGTATCTTGTCCCAAAGGCTAATTTGGGCACAAAGAGGAGCTTATCCACACCATCACATGAAACCAGCACTGGCAGGCGGTCGACATTTCCTGCTCCAAAGATCTTAGGCAGGGTTTTCCCAACCCAGTGTAGTACCAGTGGCTAATCTGGTACAAATTCAGATCTTACAGCTTCAGCATGCTGTATCCTGGCTTTCTTACGCACTCTGTGGATGGTTCAAAGTGGCAAGGCAGAAGGATCACAGCCATGCGCTGCAGCAATTGTAATGTAAAAATTCATTTCTTAAAACATGTCAGCCAAAAACACAGGAAGTGGGCACCATGACCTTCGACAAGAACTGTACACTTTTTGTTCCAAGTATCAGTAAGTAGGTAAGTATGATAACACAACAGAAACTATTTCAAGCTCATCTCCATGACAAATGTTGACAAAGTTATACGGAATCAAGATTTACAGAAAATACTACTATATGGTAATATTTATATGTAATTGAGCACCATCTTCCAGTTGGAATAGGAAGCTGAAATTTTATCTCAATAATACTATTGACAGGTCTAAAAAACTGAGAGGGTGTCCTGGTCTCTAGCTTGAACTTTATTTTTCTGGACCACCCTAGAGTGGCCATAGTCATGTACTGGAAATTCTGGTTATTATTGTTTGGGAAGATTGCCATAGTGTTTGCTTACTGTCGATGTTCCAATTTTCCACTAGTGATGTATCGTGTATTATTATGGTAGTGCTGTGGAAGTTTTGAAGTTGGATTGGGTTAAATACTGCTTTAACTTTGGGCAAGGAATATGCTGAAATATTTTTGGCTCAAGTACTGGTAAAGGTGTACCAACCATCCTGCCAAACAACTTGCTTTGAGGAAAGTAGAGCAGATGGGTGGATAAGACTAGTGTTAATGCTGTATTTATTTTGCCTGTGCATTTTAGAAATGGCAACGAGTGGGCTCACATCAGCTGTGCCCTCTGGATCCCTGAGGTGCACATCGGATGTCCAGAAAAAATGGAACCAATCAACAACATCACTCAAATCCCAGTGAGTCTCTGTCATCCAGCTTTATCACACTGACCTCCATAATTACTGGTTCTTCTTGTGTTTGTATTTTGACATATATTGATATAGTTGATATAGTTATCAATCGATATAGTTGTTGTGAAAATGTGTTAGGTTAGCTAAGGAAAGGTACATTAAGCTAACCTGTAGTTTATTAATATGTACTCACCAGCGATCTTGGCAGCCATACTGTGTCATTAAACTCGAACAACTACTACTTTCATTGGTGTGCTTTCACAGACAATAGTCCTCAGTGGTACACCTTTGATTAGGTTGTAGTGTGAGAGGCACTTTATAAATTTGTAAATACAATACAATACAGACGTAAAGTAATTTGAAGAATCTTTTGTCCAAGGTAGAGTGTAATACTTATCCTGTGTGCTCAGCAACTAACCTCATTTGTTTTGTACTTATGTGTCATGTGCTAATTTTGGCATAGTGCATAGGTGACAATCACTGATGCTTTTGATGTAGTTTTTAAGGTGCAGTGTTAATGTTTGATGTATGGATCTGGCTATTTGTAAATCACCTTTTACGAACCTCACAAGGGCGCTTAACACATTTGCCATTCTTACAGATCTAAAATGGTGTGTCTTAAGATGGCTCGAAAATGTTTCTTGAGCTGTTTGTGACGATATAGTTTGTGTGGTACTCATGTATAGGCAAGTCGTTGGTCGTTGGTGTGTACTCTGTGTCGAGAGAGACAAGGTGCCTGCATCCAGTGCAGCGTCAAGTCCTGCAAGACGTCTTTCCACGTGACCTGTGCTTTCCAGAACAACCTCGAGATGCACCAAACGTATGACGAGACGGTAGAAGACGTCCAGATGAAGGTAACTATCCAGACAGCAGCTATCAATGACGACCATGTTTGGGTCATTTTATTCTTTGTTATTTGTATCATTATATTTTATTAAACCAAGGTGTAATTCTTTTGGGAGCAAAGTGGTCTGCAGACTGTTAGTGACATCTGAAATGGCTACATCTCTGGGTTCTAGCATGGGCACTAGCGAAGCCACTGTGGAAAGCAAAGACTTTATTTTGCTTATTACTATTATTATTATAATTATAATTTTATACCTGAGGTAAGTGTAATCTCTCAGTGTAAATCCTTATTATTATTATTATTATTATTATTATTAGTATTAGTATTAACATTAATATTATTATTACTGAGCAGGTATTTATAAAATACACAGTTAAATGGAAACCACAATGTAATATCTCTGATTAATGTAAGGAGGAGAAAACAAATGTGTATGAACTGTGTATGTTTTACATTTTGTTGTAGTCGTCATCACTTTTGTTTTGCTGGCATTTCCCTGGTCATATATTTTTCTAAAAATTACAGTTTCTTTAATTTGTTGTTTATGAAGGCATTTTGTCCAAAGCATTCTGGGCAGAAGACGAGTGACAATGTGAATGAGGACGGAATGCCACTGTCGCCAAAGCCACTAAACAAGTCTGAGTTAACAGAGGAGGAAAAGACTGAACTCCGGTCTCACAGGTGAGATAGTTTGTTCGTTTTGCTGTGGTGTTTCATTTCATATGCAAATTCAATAGGATATATTTCTATATTGCTAGTGAAGTGACAACACCTAGAATTGCAGTTTAATTGTTTAAACTTTATTGTTTTGACAGGCCTTTGAAGTATGAACTTACAACTGAGCAAAAGTAGAAATAAAATTTTTAATGGCAAGTCGTACGTAGTTTTATGGTTATGGTCTGTATTTGTTAAAAAAAGGTTCAAATTTGTATTTGAGCATATTTCGTTTTGTTGCTTCTCTGACAGATTGAAGAAACTAGAGGAGGAATTCTACCTGTATATCAGCCCAGGAGAAGTTGCTGAAGCATTAGGAATTGACGAAACAATAATCGACTTCATATATAACTACTGGGTTATTAAGAGAAAGGTTAGTTACAACATTGCTATTTCGTTGCAGGAATTTGTGATAGCTATGCTATTTAGCTTCTTGACAGTAGTAGGCAGTTTTTAGATTTCAACTGTTGTGGATCTGGCCTGAATGGTGGCTGTTTTGTAGTAAGCCACTGTGTTAAACAGTATGTGGCCACTGATAATGATTCAGAGCCTACTGTAAACAAAAGAGTATGCTGTGTTCTGCTATGTAGTAAACACATTTGTGGCTTTCAGGACAACACATCAGTTAGGCATGATGTCTAAGTTTCTGGTTATCTGATATTAACTGTTATTTTAAACAAGTATTTAGCTGAATGGTCATGTGCTGCCTTTGATATGCTGATTCTGGGCTTGTCGTGCTCAATCGGATATTTATCGATACATGTCTAGACCGGAAATTTTCAGTTGTATGAAAGGTTGTCTTCCTCTTGTTTGTGTAATTAGTAACTTCTGTTGCACCGGTGTCTAATGCACAGGACATCAACTGATGGCACTGTTTGTGTTTGGCAGAGAGTTCGTTCAACTCAAGAAACACCTTTGAGGCTGAAGCTTGTTTCTTAGATTTGTATTGTACATGGACAAGTGTAGATTGGGACAGTGCTCTTTCTAACACTGAAATGATTTTTGATGTTATTAGTCACAGTTCAATCGCCCGTTGCTGATGCCCAAGCTGGAAGAAGGTGACATTCTGCTGAAGCAAAGAGAAGATGGCCTGCTTGCACGACTCAAGATGTTCATTAATCTGCGACAAGAGCTGGAAAGAGTAAGTTGTAGTATGTAGTTCCTATGTAGTTTATTATTATTATCAATATTAATTAGTACCCTCTATTATGCCAGTGTCTAAATGCACAAGGCATCAAACGATTCTGCATAAAAACCAAGCTGTAATGAGGTCAGCACAGTGGCGTGCAGAGGGGGGTGCGGAGGGGGCGACGGCCCCGGGCATCCAGCCGGGAGGGGGCATCCAACGGTTGGCGTTGGCCCAGTCAAGTTACTAATAACCGGCCGCCAATAAATCACCATTCAAATATTTATGTTTACAATACATCGCGAAGTAAGACATGAGTGCGCAAGTTTTTATGTCATGTTTTCCATACAGGCTATACCTTGATTAGTAATAGTAGCCTAACTTCCTAAGCATAAAATACAAAGTCTACAATTCGGTTTCCGATCGTCAAAATAGGCTAAAAGTACCATACGGCAATGTGCAATTCTCTAAAATTTCCTGGGGGAAAGGGAGAGGGGGCAGCACACTGAGCACAGTGCAGTGGGAGCGGAGGGGGAATGAATTAGGGAAAGAACAATTTAGGGGCATCCAATGAAGGGGTTGGCCCCGGGCATCAAAGAACCTCTGCACGCCACTGGGTCAGCATCCAGAAGATCAGTTCCCTAAGACAGAGAAGCAGCTTGTGGTGGATAAGCAATTTTAAAAATATTTAGTCTTGAGTTGATAACGAAATTTCATAAGTGACTGAGCAGATTTGACAAGGAGCAGGAATTTAAACAATACACAATATCAAAGCAAGCAACAACATATTGAGGCAGCTATAATCACTGTCACAGAAAATGAAAACACAGGCAAAAGGTGTTTTCAGTTACTGTGTTATTGTTTATATTCAATGTTATTATTGAGTTTTAATGGAGTCTTGTTGAACACTGCCTGTTTAGTTTTGAGTCATGTACTTGGAATGGCCATTATCTAGATTTTCATCATCTGTGGCCAGGGATGCCACATGAGCCATATTTATCACCCAAAAGCACTCTTCGGTCGAGGGTTTCAAGGGTGCTATATAAATTATGTAAATAAATAAATAGGTGTCTTACACTGGTATCCAGTGAATAACTGGATATGAATGAGGATGATAGCAGTTGTGAAGTCTGCGGCAATGTAGCTAGTGACTAAACTCTACACTTTTTATGCACTGATTGTCAATTGAAGGGCTTGCCTCAATAACCAGGTATGTCGACATACCTGGTTTATGTGAAAAAGTATGCCAGCGTGCTTGGAATATTGTATTCTATATACCCTGCAAATTTGGTGCAAATCTGATTATTTTTGAATTGGCTTTTGGATAAACAAGTTTGTCGACATATGGTATTTAGCAGCCGGCAGCATTACTCCAGTGCGATAACCCGGTATGATAACAAAAATTGTCGTTTTTTCTAGTAATCTTTGTATTAAAACCGGTGCAATAATCAGGTTATTTGACATACCCGGTTATTGACTGTTACTTACTCTACAATTAACTGATTTTGCGTTATTTTTTCCTTACTGTAATGTAGCTATGATGACTTACCTTTTTATTGCACGATTAATTTGCACTGTGTGCTAGTCACCATTTGGTGCAAGAATAAGGTATGTCGACTAACAGCAGGCGATGTTGGGTTATTGAGTGTCAATAACCAGGTATGAAGCAAAATGTCGTGAAAAAAACATTAAAGTTATCTTTTGCATTGCATTATGTAACAATTTCGTGAAAGACAATAACAACTCAGACGGCGTTTCAAACAGCTTGTCGATATCTCGTAAAATGGCTTAGATTCATCAGTTTGAAGTGTCAAATCTTTGAAGCCATTTTCCCAAAACTCAAAATATCCGACATACCTGGTTATTGCTGCAAGCCCTTCAATTGAAGTTTTACAAAATTCTATTCGTGACATAGTTAATCTAAGTTACAGAAGTGATAACATCTTCTTTTCAGGTACGGAATCTCTGCTACATGGTTTGCAAGCGAGAGAAATTGAATCGCCAGATGTATCGATCAAAAGAAGAGATTTTCGTTCATATGGACAAAGTGATCGGTGACACTGACGGTGAAGTTGATGCATCTCTGGTGAATGCCTTACATGCAACAAACACCATTTATGACCATCCAGATGGAATTTTAAGAGCAGCCAGACTGCTGGAACAAAGAGAACGTGTCCTGGATATGCAAGAGTCACAGGGCATGCCTGCAGAAAAGATCACTGATGAAGAAACTGTAAAACACCAAACCGAAGCAGACGTTGAAACGCCGTCTCTTCATCCTATCAGGCTAGAGTTTCCTTTCAAAAAGGACGAGTTTTGTGCTGCAGATAACAAAACAGATATTCAAAGTTTCTCAGGAATGGCTAGCGAGTTATATACTGAGCAACAGTATGCTCGATCGCTTGAACTGTGTGAAGCCGAGAACAGAAACATCAAGACTGACGATTTAGTGATTATGAAATGGAGCAAGAGTAACTTTATAGATATTGAGGAGTTCAACAAAAGTATGAATGGATTTTGTTCGGAAGAAGAAAATAAACCACTGGCTGAGTTGGCATTAGATTCACCAAGAGAGGAAAAACCAAATAACAGCGTGACACCAAATCTACCAACTGTGAGCTCACTGACATTTACCAGCGATATAACTAAAGAACTGGAAAGGAAGCATCCGAGTGAACTCAAGGAAAGTGATAGCAAACCTGACAATGCAAGTGACGAGAACAATCTAAACACCAACTTGACTCTTAGTGCTGCTGAGAAGTTTTCTGAAAGAACTAATCATACTGGTGAGCCTGGAAAGCAAATTTCTGAAAGCGGTAGAGATATGGACAACGTATTGAAAGAAACAGGTGTGCTAAATGGTGACTCTTTTGCACTTGCAAACAAATCTATTCGTCACAGGGACCACCACAAGTCTGACAACCAGGCGATAGAATATGAGGCTTGTAATTCAACCAACCAGCTGCTTGAAAATACATTTCCCACTCTTACATCCTTAAAATCAACCAAAAGAGCAGAAGCTATCCCAATGAAAAGAAAACAAGCAGGAGTCGTATCCAGAAGAAGCAAGAGGTGTAAGGTTGCTGATGAGAATTTGGTGAAGAAAGATTCAGCCGCAGTTTCTTGTCTTGGTACTTTGTTTGCTGACCAACGAACTACGGATGACAATGTGAGCAAGTCGCTAATTGAGCCTGAGGCACCATGTCATACTAGTGAGATTAACTTTGTAAATGAGCCTTTCATTCAGTCTCTTAGTCATACATCAGGCCAAAATACCGGTCTTAGCAAAGAGGATAACGAGAATGGTTGGTCTGGCATTAAGCACAAACTGCCTTTAAATAACAAACCTAGTTGCATGACCGATATTCTTAAGCGATTTTCTCCAGAGCAGCTGGTCGTGTCAAAGGAAATAAAGCAAAGAGTCGAAAGGTGCTTGCTGAAACTGCCTTATTTAAAGTCATCCAATGGTATGCTGTGCAGACATCTGCAACAGAAGCTGACTGCCTGCAAATTAAATTATGTAAAGCAAACTGTTCGACCATTGAAGAGGTGTGACAAAAACTTGAAAGACAATCTCGAGCTATCTTCTGCATCTGCCATTAATCAGATTACCAGTTCTGTAGATAGTAACACGGACTGTACTTGGCATAAGCATCGGTATCAAGTTAAAAAAAACTTGCAGAAAGCAAAAGACAGTGATGAATTTAAGCTTGAATCTGATGAAATGGAAGGCTTGAATTTCAGCAAGATTAAGCGACAAAGATTGTGCAGAAGGCGCTCCAGGTTTAAAGAGTTCAAGTTTGAAGTCGATACAAGTGACTCTTCACAGACTGTCAACGATAATGACTTTCTGCCGTCAGATTCGTCCAGTGGTGACTGTAGCCTATCAAGTGCTGGAGACAGCTGTGGCAGCGAGCATGTTGCATTTGCTGACGGTGGATCGTCAAATAGCATTGTTAAGAGACTGTGGCATTCAAAATTTAAAAGATGATGTTGCTATATGATAGGCCAGTAACTGTCACTAGGAGGTGGTTATCAATATGCACTATATAAATGTTTTATATACATACGCAAACAGACACATAGCTTTACGAAGTGACAGGAAACAGAGATGTCAGTACTTGTTCTTGAAGTGTAAAATGTAAATGTACACGTTTTTTATATAGTGACAGTGTGGCCTCTACCCTGCTCATTTTTCAGTGAATCGATGAGGGGAGTTCCTTTACTACCGCGGCCTGTTTGAATGGCTGCCACACCATATAAGGAAGTCGGACCATGATCACTGTTTTAGTGGCAGCTGAGAATGGAAATGTGGATAAGTAAGACCATTTGTCTGGTAGAATTGTTGTGTAGAACTGAACTGAAAAGACAACTCGTCTCATTACACATGGATTAAAAGACTACCAGAATGGTTTGTGACTGTGACATGTGATGGTATTGTTGACAAAGGACTGCCTGCTGTAAAGGCAGCCTGGCTTCCAATTTTCCATAATTGGGACAAGAATTTGAATTTGTTAATAAAATTCTAGTAAAAATGCCATAATTTTGATTTGCACATTTTTTACTTTGTTATGAAATTTGTAAACCTGTTGGACTAGATGGCAGCTGAAACTTTGTTCTCATAGGGCAGGGATGGCGAACCTATGTGGCACGCGTTCAAAATTATTGGGCACGCGGAATTCAGAGCGTCCCCAAAATTTCAAACTTAGAATTACAAAATCCATTGTAGAAATCCACATTTTCTTTTTTGAAAGACTTTATTTTAACACCATTCAAAAACGATCTTTGAAGTAACGTCTATAAATCATTTTTTGTTACGCTCTGTTAACTAAAACCTATTTGAGAAATAATTATATAAATATATAACATAATTATATACTGTGCAATATTCCGAAGGGCACACGACGGTATTTTTTAAAATGATTTATCAGCATTTTGGCACACACCTTAAAAAAGGTTCGCCTCCCCTGTCATAGCGTTATGGTACTCTGTAGATGAATAGGTTTGAGTCTGTTTTATCTGTGCTGCAAACAGACTGATGCAGTGTTTTTCTGTATAATGTTTTTGTAATTTATGGAATAGTTACTGTAAATGTTCGTGCAAGAACAACATAAAGACATGACTTTTCATGCTATTGTCTGCTGGGATTTAGTATCTCGTTTTTATTGAAGCAAAAATCATGTTTTGTTGTACATTGTGAAAGTTGTTCACTTTGTGTACAGGTTGTACATGTAGTTAAATTACGTATAAATGAATATAAATGAAATATGATTGTAGTGCAGTGTACAGTGCAGCAGGGTAATCTTGCACGTTTGCAAAATGTCCACCATTTAAGACTGCATTTCTTACATTTATTGTCAGCTGGCTGCTGTTAAACCGCATGCCATCAACCCTATTATCAGGCTCTCGACCTTGAAGTACACATGACTTAATAATCAACATGAGAATCTACATAGGTATACTTGTAGCTCTACTATCTTTGAATTTTTGGGGTCTTTCGTCAAGTTCTTATGCAGCACCAGCGCTTCTTGTTTTTATATTGGAAGGTCTTGTATTGCACCTGCACAGATTTTCAACCAATCTGCCACCTTCTCATTTCGCTCAACCTAAATACAACCCACCGTTACAGCTGCTCATTCTCTTTCCCTCTGTTCTCTCGGCAACAAAGTATAAGATGTTTACATACGGTATCCATGGCCAACCCATCGTATAACTCGACGTGCACTCGTGAATAAGCTGGTGTGAAAACGCATAAATCTTCTGTAACACTTCATGCAGAATTTTCGAGTATCGTAATTGCGATTTCCGCTTTCAGAGTACGACCGTTCTTTTCAGTGTACAGAAATTTCAGCATTGAAAGTGTATGATGTTGCATAGCAGATATGCACATAATTGGTTATTTAGTTCTCTACACGAGATAAACTCTTTTGAACTGGTGATTGACCCAAATTCAACGGCAAACCACGCATGGGTGGAACACTAATCCTATTAACCAAATGTCTGTCGATCTCTCAAGCAGCCATCCGTGTGGGAAACGCCAGCCGACGCCAAGTTAGCGATTGATCTGCAATGGCGGACGGACGGGAATCGTCGGAGTTGTGCGCCGTCGTCTAATGAAGGCGAGCGTCTTTTGAGTTTTATGGCATGCGGTTGTTTGCGCGTCTACGTTCAAGAACGCTTTCCGAGTGGGAGTCGATACGTGTTTTGTTCTGATCTGCGGTGAACTAATTATGAGCGCGAATGCTACTCGAATTCAGCTGTGCCGCTGAGAATCACTAAACTCGCGATTTAGCGGACTAACGGTGCTCGAGTTAATGTTTTGCGATCTAGTGGATCCATATAATTATTCCTTAGTTCTGTATAAAAGGTGATGATGGATATCGTCGCGCGGTCCATTCGCATGTTGCTGTGAATCTTGTTTGGCATCGGTATGAATGTGAAAACGAAAACGACATTCAGAAACAAAATTAGTGGACAATTTAACCGGTAATGACGCTCACAAGTTCCTAATTAGGCCTAAGCGTAGGCCTAATTGTAATTGCATAATTATAAACACCTCTTTTCTTCTGTGCTAAGGTCCAGCCAGTCTGGACATTCTCTGATTTCTTTCGAACTAGGCCTATTTCTACCGACTTTCTACCGTCTTTTATTAGAAATTCCAAATGTGAACATGAACAATTTCTCGAGTAGTTATGAAAACTCGTCTGCTCCTGGGAGGATGACGTCATCGGCGACCACCACAGTCAATCCGACGGTCAGCCTGAGAGAGGACGTAGCACTGGCCCTCGGAACGACGCTGTCCGTTCTGATGGCCGTCGGTCTCCTTGGCAACCTTAGCGCCATCTGCGTCTACATGTCGAGCAGACGACTTCGTCTTCCGCAGAACGTCTTCGTCGTCAGTCTCGCCGTCACCGACTGCGTCATGGTCCTCAGCGCCCCTATCGTCATCGTCAACCTCCACTCGGGCGTCCTCCATCAGTCGACCGGGGCCTGTCTGGCCGTCGTCCTCGCCTTCCGCTTGGCCTGCTCACTGGGCATGGTCACCATCGCCGCCATCGGCGTCGTGCGCTACCTGAGCATCGTCCATCCCAAGTCGCGAGCGGCCGTCTTCACGTGGACCCGGTGTGTGACGGGCGTCGTAGCCGTCTGGTTCTACGCTACCTTCTTGACGTCGCTCATGTTCCTGCCTGGTGTCAGCTCGTACGGCTACAACCCGCAGATGTTCCTCTGCCTCATGAAACACACGAATCAGGCGTACAACATCAGCACAGTCGTCTTCATCTACGTGCTCTCCGTTCTCCTGCTCGCCTACAGCTACTCGCGTATCTACGTAACCGTCCGTCAGAGCAGACGTCGTATTCACACAACGTCCGTTGTCAGTACCGTATCGGGACGGTTGAACGGGGACGCACGCAAGAAGGAATGGCTGAGAATGGCGGACGAGACCCGGCTGGCAATACAGCTGATGTTGATCTTCGTTGTTTTCGTTGTCTGCTGGTCTCCCTATTTGTTGACGAGCGCCCTAGTCCACGGCGTTAAGCATTCGTCGCTACCGCAGTCCGTCTACAACTTCTTCCTTGTGTCGATAGTCTTCAATTCGGCCATCAACCCAATCATCTACCTCTGCTACAACCGCGTCTATCGCGAGGAGCTGCGCAACCTCTTCCTGCTCTTCTGGTGCTACTGTAGCCGCCGCCCGCACGCAGCAGCTGCCACGCCACCTCCGCTACAGGAAGGATGCCCTTCGAACGTCGTTGGGGTTTCTACAGGAAGAGAGGGTGTGGCAGCTCCGGTTCCTGCCTCTGTACCGTGTGCAGATGACTTCAGACGGATGGTAGTTTCAAATTCTCTGCGCTGCAGCGAAAGTTCTTCTCAGAGAGTGAACTGCCGAGTGTGAAAATCTCAAACCATGTCCAGGTCAATCACCCTTTTTCAACAAGGCGGAGCAAAGCATGGTGCAGGGAAAGAAGATCGAGGCCATATTCAAAAGGACTTCAGTAGCATCGTCAAACAGGAAGCCATTCTACGAAGACTTCACTGGAGGAAACCACAGTCAGTTAATATAGTAGTCCCGAGTTAATGATTCTTGTGGAGATAAGCAGACAAACGACAGACATTAATGGCTTCAACTGGTACCTACGAATCTGGTCTTGCAAGGGGTCGTCCATAAAGGACGTCCGCAAAATCTGACCTACTTTGGACCCTTCTTCCCCCCTTGTCCGCATGTGACCTTACCCTCCCTCCCTCCCCCTTTGCGGGCTGTGCACGTTTAAGTGACAGTTAGGGTTTAACACTTTAACGACGAGGTGCATTGGTTTCCCATTTGCTTTTAGTGCACTCTCGTCGTTAAAAGGTTAATGTCGCAGGATATGCAGTAATAAAAGCCTCTTTAAAGTTGCAGTAAAGGTTATACCATGCATGAGGTTTTAGGCAATCACTTCACTGGCCTTTTTGTCTTTTGGGGAATGTTGAAACAATGTGGTGTTTAAAAAACTATCAAATTTAAAAGTTTAGATGCGGACGTCCGCACTGGTCATAACCCTCTCTCCCCCTTGTCCGCATTTCGATGACCCCTCCCTGCGGACGTCCTTTATGGATGACCTCCAACTGATCATCACTTCTGAACTAGTATCAGGGTCGCTGACTGAACACTCACTGTGTTTCTCACACAAAATCAAATGTCTGCAGAAGCAATGAACCAACTACCGGTAACTGTTTGTAGGAAAAGTTTCTAAATCAAATTTTATTACATGTGATGCAACCAATTGTTTTTTTCATTAAAAGTTGATGAATCAAATGTTTCCAGAAAAGTGGTGAAACAAATACTGTCAGATTCGGTAAAACGAGGTTCACAGAAGCGGTAAACCATAGTTCACAGAAGCGATAAACCAAGGTTCACAGAAGTGTTGAACCAACTTTTCGTATATGCTGTACTTTATTTACTTACTAATAAATTTGTGAAAATCATTAACAGTTGTTGCCAACTTAGTGACGGTTGCCCGTTAAAGTGTTATTTAAATTCTGGTAGCTTTATAATAGTTTATCAATTGTCATTCCAACACAATTCTGTGTTGCATAGATGAGAAAACGAACTGAAACAAAAAGACAGACTTAAACAATATTTTATGGATACAACAAACTCAATACAAGAAGACATTTGTGAAACAGAACTTTTCAAAATTCAACAAACAGACATAATTTATGTTTATTTTAAACCAGTTGATTTAGAAAACTACCAAAAAACACAAAATGTACCCCTCCTTTGTAGCCATATGGGTTTTGTAGTACAATTATTATTAGCATAGCTATAGACCCATCTGTGCATTTTTGGCTAGGGCAGTGTTCTCTTGAAGTGGGACTTCACAAATTTCTAGTCACAATTACAAATAAATTACAATTTGGTGATGCCCATGTCACATGTTATTTAATGACTTCAGTGCAACTTAATTAAGAAAAGCTGGCAAACCCAGACATGATTATTTCAGTTAATATACCACATTGTATTGACATAAAATAGAGCTAGGTAGATCTTCAACGAGTCATACCACTAGTTTTCACTAATGCAGTCTACACAAAGGGAAACGAACCTAAAAGTTTTATCAACTAAACGTACTTGCGTCATTATCAAAGTGGATCTTTGTAGTATAATTACATCCCAACAAGTGGAGTGGGAATGGCATTCCCAGAATAATTTACCAGAGTAATGAAAAGGGAATGCCTGAGTGCAAGTACACACGTCATTTGTGACTGGTCTTTCCTACAAGAACACAAAATATATGGTAACCAGATTTCAAGTAAATTTCTTGGCAGTGTTCTTCGCTTGATGATACAGGGAAAGAGGATTTCGGTCAACAATCAGTAAACAGGCACGATTATAAATTATCACTGTAGTGTAGTAGTTCTGACAGGTTTTCTAAGACAACATGATGACTCATTTGAAGAGGATCAACACACAGTGAAAAGCTACAGCTAGACTTACACTAACCTAAACTAGGCATTTACATGCTGTATGAAACCCATGAATAAGCTGATCCTGTACGCCCGTCTGCTCTAGTAGAGTACAGCCTTGAAGAACGTAACAGTAGCACTAAAGACCGGAGTGCCAATGATAAGTAGACATCACAGATGAAATTGTAGAAATAGCAAGACGTTACTGATCAAGTATTTGTGACTTGCTCTGGCAAAAGGAGGCTGTTGTCCAAAAATTTAGTTATATATATTTTTGTTTAAAATGATAAATAATAATTTCTGTTTAAAATGTTGAAAAAATTATTATTCTGTCTTTATTAGTTCCAGAGATATGAATTTTAGAATGTATTGCTACTTGGAAGTACAATTTCGAGAAAAACGCATGCAAAGTTTATTATCTTAATACAAACTCAACATAAATTGCAAAGTTTCAGTGTTTTTAACCTTAACTTATGGAAATCACTATGGGAAAACCACCAAATGAGACTATTTTTTAGCAAGCTGAATGCATAAGCTTTCCAATGAGGTATTACACATGGTATTCCTAAGAGATTGAAGGCCATAAAATACTTTTGAAACTGGTCCCCCCAAATTTTGAAATTCTTGGGTAATTTTTATCAATCACACAAATTTATTAAATTTGTCATGAAAAGGTGAAATTTTATTAAATCAATTTGTTTTCATATTATATAAGATCTTATTTATTGATATACGGAAAAAAAACGATAATTGAAAAATTTACATCTGATTGGTGTTTGGGCTAATTTCTCTTGTTTTATCATTGGCGACTTCTGCTTCCTTTGCCAGAGCAAGTCACATTTATGAACAATTTGCTGTGGAGATTTTAACTATTTAATTACAGTTAATGAATTATTACTAAGCTCAGTAGATCCAAACTGAAAATGCAACTGAAGAAGAGGTAGGAAACTGTTCAATAAATTTCAAACAATATAAACCATTGCTAATAAGAGTTTCAAGACAACTGCAAGATAATAATGCTGGTACATGATTTAGATAGAGCCACAACAAATCGAGTTCACATAAAACAAACAGCAAACAGATCTCTTCCACAATCTAAAATCAAACGTTTTCTCGATTATGAATCTGAATTAGCTTCAACAGAAAATTCAAGTTTTTCCAGAGGAGAAAGCAAGTTTGATAGGAGCAGCTCTGACCTTCAGAAAACAAAAACTAACTTCAACGCAAGTCCAATTTTACATATAACTGTGAGGTATTCTCTAGAACTTCTAGAAGATTTTGCCACATTTGATGTAATGCTGATTCAATAATATAAATGTGTATCTGTTGAGAAGAAGTTCATAAATTTACAGTAGTATCAGTAACCATTAACAAACTGCATGTGTCAAATGCAACGAAAGAGAAATCAAAACTGTAGAACAATCAAGAATTACGATTATGATTACTAATTATGATTAAGAATTATGATTACTAAGTGCCATCAATCAATAGCACTGAGCAATAGTGAGTGAAGAACATCAAGGTCCCCTACACAGTAACCGTCTAGGGAGAGGCTCATACTCACACTCTCCTTTTACAGGGTGAGCGCGTAACCAATGAGCTACCACGTCCCAAAATGTTCAAACGGAACTATGAAAAGCAATAGTTGTGCCAACACCCCGAAATAAAATCGACAGAATTATAACCAAGACGATTAGGAAAAAAACGAAAAGCATACCGAAAAAAGTCATGTAGTGTGGGAAATAATAATTCACAACAGATGCTAACAGTTTCAACAACAATCGAAAGCAATACGCTTACATTATATGCAGAACAGTACACAACAGTTTTCCGAAGTTCTTAAACAGGTGCTTTATAAATATACAAAGACATACGTAAGACTCTACAGCAAAATAAGAAATAATTACGAAATCGTACAACAGAAAAAATTTATTATCTTAATAAAACTGCAACTGACTAGATCTTTTAAACTAGATATCAACACGAAGGTAGACCAACAGAGATTCGCTGATTACCGGGTCCTATAGTGGTTGCATGTTAATAACTTTGAGGGACATAACACCCCTTCGCACTAAGCAGAATGGTGCGTAAATTGGGAGCGTGTAAACGAGTCCACATTGCATTTTTATACTAATTAGTACCTTTACTGATTTCTTATTGCCCATTCATCCAATGTCTGAACTTTTTCTGTAGCTGATGCATACTGTTACAGTATTCTAAAAAGGCCAACAGGCAGAAACAAGTCACTTAGTTGATCAGCCGGAAATTTCCCTTTCCTTCCAACTATGAATATTGATTTTTTTGTCTACTTAAGCAACACATGTAGCATGCTGTATTAAAGCCAATTTCTTGTACTGACATATCGGCTAGCGACTTCATATGCAATTTCCCAAATGAAATTCGTAACTGATTTTAAAACCCAACAGAACTATCTTAAAATATGCATCAACTTATACCATTTAATTACATCGTGCATTTAATTACATTGTTAGATCGGTCATTAACATAAACATTGCACATCCATAATGAACCTATTTCAAAAGCAGTCAGGCATTCATACTGGGAAGAGGCCAAGGGCTAATTCATAACATGTTCCATGTAGAAAAAGTTTCAAGTACAAAACGGGTAAATGATACCAAACTGAAATTACTAACGAGAGAAATGACTTCTAAATACTGTAATGACCCAGTAAAATGACCTAGAAATCAAAACTCAAACATTCAACTCAGAACTAACTCTTGATGCAATACACCCACAAAAACGCAATAATATTGATCAACTGCAGTGCCGATTTTGGCTATGCTTTGATGGACTACAAATTTGCGAAGTTCCCATGATGGTACGATATAAATTTGATAAACTCCAAAATATTGATAAATTACATCCACGTTAATACACTGGTAGTCATTACAAAATCACAATTATACTTCCCATGTAGATGTAGAACACGATTTGATCTATCCTCAGTCCCAAATATTAGTAATTCTGTAAGCACTCGTGCTTCAAAACCCACAATGATATTCCACATCATCTTCAATATAAAAAATGTTGACTCTATTCTGTCTTTACATCTTGACTAGCTTAACGACTTGTCACCACTTGCTACACTGTATCAGGCTCACAAAACAAAGACTAAGTAATTTTAACCCCCACCTCACCATTCACACATATTAAAACATAAAAAATATCATCCAGATGTTTAAACAATCGTCTCAAGTTAACCAACCATGGCATAGCTGATATTTAATGCTCTCTTGGTACCTCATCCATCAGGGACTAGCATTCAGTAACAACAAAACAATCACAGAATACTACAGATTAAGTAAACTGATGGCGTAAGCTACGAGCGCTTTTTCGCCAGCTTGTTTTTCGTGGCTTTCTTTGGGTTGTTCCCTCCACCAAATATCTTCGTAAAGACTTCTGACAATTCAGGAAGACTTTGCTTTGGATTAAGAATTCCCATCGTCTGCTGCATCTCCTGATATCATAAAAATGTCAACTTTTTATGGTCTAAATGTGTATATATATATTTCCCTAATAAAACTGCTAATTCGTTTAAGACATATTTCCTTAATACAACTGCTGATTGAACCAAGATATATTCCCTAATACAAATGCTTATGCAACCAAGACATATTACCTTGCTACAACTGCTTATTCAACCACGACATATTTCCTTAATAAAAGTGCTTAGTCAATTAAGACATATTTCCTTGATACAACTGCTTATTCAACCAAGAAATACTTCCTTAATACAACTGCTAAGTCAACTAAGACATATTTCCTTAATACAACTGCTTATTCAACCAAGACATATTTCCTTGCTACAACTGCTCATTCAAATAAGACATATTTCCTTATTACAACTGCTAATTCAACTAAGACATATATCCTAAATTCTACTGCCTATTCAACCAAGACATATTTCCTTAATGCAACCGCTTATTCAGCTAAGACATATTTTCTTAATACAAGTGATTAGCCATTAAGACATATTTCCCTTAAACACTTCTTTTCAACACAGGACAAAATCTTTATGTTTGGTAGAAATTGTGTCATTTTTTTGATGACTCATCATCCCAGCCAAGCTTCAAGTTTGAGCAAAACAGTTCTCTTTGAAATCACCCTTCAGAGGTTGTCATTAGGAGCACTTACAAACAAGTAGCACAAACCAAATCATACAGAGTAATCCAAATCCAAATCAGCATAGAGCAACAAACTTAAGTAGGACAATCCAAATCAGCAAAAGGTAAACCAAATCAAGTACAGTAATCCAAATTGGTATGGAGCAAACCAAATCTGGCAGGATCATTACTTAAACAAGCTGGCAGTGAAAGAATCTTACCCTCTGTGTCTCTGGATCCTGTGTGTTGATCAGTTTTGGCAGAATCATCAACAAGATGAAGGGTAGAAACATAGTCAAGACCTTGAGAAATACAGAACATAGAATACCTTAATTAACCACCACAACCCATGATGCAAATAAACCAGGCCAATAACAAATGTAAAATATGTAAATCATTTATAATAATACTTTTCTATAAAACTCTTCTAATGTGCAGATAAATGTTGCTTGCTTATCAAGCACAAAAAGAAAAGTACTTATACTAACAGACAGTTTGATGATACTAAGCATATGTACAAAAACTTTATACTTTGAAACAAAATATCTAAAACATATCAATGCTATTTTATGATATGTAAAACCCTAATCTATTACACTTTTAATCACAACAATTTTCTAACACTGTGAAACGTCAGGAAACAACTTCTAATACTTTTATTAATGATGTAGCCAGAATTCTATTAAACATCAACTGCGTGGTAGTTAAGCACAGTCACCATGGCTACAGCGAGACATCATTATTGCCTTTCAAGCAATTAAGACAAAACTCTCTGGCAGGAGGCAACAACGAAATGTGCCATAGCACCAGACAACTTACATCCACAAACGTTCTAGCCTCACTAGTGTATGTTTTCAGCAGATATCATGAATCCAAATTATTTTTTTTTACCCAAAGGTGTTTGCACCCAATGGCCATGCAAAACCAGTCAGAAGAGGTGCTGTTTTGTCATTATTTCTGCATTAAGTAAGGAGCCTAAGGGCCAATATCCATGGACTAAGCTTCAATCAATGGTGCTGAGCAACTGTGCGCAAAGCACTTCCCTACATAATAACCATCTCAGGGGAGGCTTGATCCTCAAACATTCCACTACAAGCGCTCAAATCAACTGGCAACTGTGTCACACAGATGCAAGCAATGTTCCAGTATGCTGTATGAATGCAGCACTGGTTCTCAACTGCTTACACACTGTAACTTAGGAATAGTGAATTTTTACAGAACCAAACATATACTTAAAAATTTCTTTCATCGACATCTTAACTTGCCCAGATACAGAATCAACATAGGACTAAGGAACACGATTTGGGATGCATGATTGGCTGAATCACACACACCGAAAAAAATATTCAGAACTATACATTTATTTAAGCTAACTTTTGGAACAGAATAAGACAGTAAACACATAATCTTCATATCGTTAAATGAACAGGTACACTTTTGCTAAGTTTTCTATTGCCAAACTACTGAAAACAATTTCATACCATGGGACTGAAGAGAAAATCTGTGATACGCCACTGCTCCCGTTGTTGGAAATAGTTTGCTCGACCTTTGGCTTTGATTTTTAGAGGGTAGCTAACAGTCAGAACGAGTGAAGGCTGAACATTATTTAGACGACGAGCTCTGATCTTTCCCTTGGAATTTATGTCTACCCTGATCGAGTCAAAAACATAATAAGGATGTGCCACGTCAATTGTATAGGAGCCCGAAGGTACGCTTATCGTGAAGCTGCCATCATTCCTGCAATGAAAAGATAAAAACACACATTTAAATTTTCATCACTTTATTTTAAGCTATGCTTTAGAAGTCAAATTCTTTTAAGCTCTACTAAAGAAGAACAGTCTTTAACACCTTGACAACGAGAGTGTACTAAAAGTGACTCGGAAACCAATACAGCTTTTCGTTAAAGTGCAAAGCTAGCCCTGAGGCAGCCTTGGGTATGAAGTATTAATTAGCAACTTCGTTTTTCTTAATATGTGAAAACGGGTCACCACCTTCTCCCTCGCCATCTGTCTGTGCACCTGACAGCGAAGTCAGCTTACTCATCATAGCTGAAATGTTTCGGGGTACACGTGAGGCCAACATCTTGAAAGAAATTTCTGCCCTGGCAGTACTAAACCTCAGCTCTAACTCTATAGGGGAAGGACATGTAGTCTGATACTCATACTGAAGTGAACCAGCTAATGTCTGGACAGGAATGCAGTTATTTTTGTTTGGTAAAACACCTTTATATGCACCGTTGAAATCTACTTGGTTTGAAGAAGCTACGCCTTACAAGGATGATGTAACATTACAAATATGCTCATCACATCGTGTACATACATAGGAAACAAAATATATTCTTGTGCCCATATTAATGGACGTTGAAAGTATACAATCTTGCTAAAAAAATCTGTTAAATATTAGTAGAGCAGAAGTTGTAATGCATGTATCAATGCATACACACTGGGGTCAACCCGAATCCCCGAAACCCCGAAAACGCTGAAGACACATAAAAGCCCGCTTTCCCAAAAACAGTTTTATAGAAAGCGGCTGAACTCCCGAAAACTATTCAAAGTTAAATTGTAAATTCTTATACGTGACATAGATCTAACGTGGCCTTGCATTCATCCGACTTCTACTTTCAATTACATTTTCATTACTATTCGATTTCGGGGATTCGGGTGAAATTCGTTTCGGGGATTCGGGTATTCGGGCCGGACCCTACACACTTAACACTATTCAATGCTAAGTAACTCTTAGCATCTACGCCGACAGTTAACAGAGTAAAGCATCCTCCAAGGAGATTGCTACTGACGATGCTACATAAATCGTCGTAATTATAATTACATTTAATTACAGCAACATTTAAGCTAGTATACGCTTACTTGAGGAATCCTAAATACAGTCCGCCATCAAGAACGACTCTAGTTGTGGCTACCCAGTCCTGGTCTGCGGTGTACGGGATCGTTACTTTTCCTTCGATCAAAAATTTCTGACCACTGGTAGCTCCTTCTTCTAATTCAGAGCTTGCAAAAGTTAACTGAATCAACAGGACCACGATCAAGCCTGCAAATATCTCCATGTTATATTAATATATGGGTGTCGAGTACGCTGGATCAATGTGATGTCGAAGCGGGCGAACAACTGCCTAACTCTACAATTTCAAAGCTGTAACTTAAACCTTGTAACATAAGGTAGATACCAGTTTACTTTTCTGGTTGTAATTTAACTCCAAAAATCTCCAATACGGTTACTTATAACTGCAGTATCAGTATAAATAAATTATAATAACATTTACAAACTCATTATCGCTAACGGAAGTCTCGCACGGCTCTTCAGCATTGGGCTTAACTATACAACGATACATATGCAATAGAAATATTTCATAGCGCCTTTCATTGTCAGAGGTGCTAAGCATTAAAATGCAACTGAAATTTGATAATGAAACATTGCAAAGTTCAGAAGTGCACATTTAAAATGTCACTTTTAAACATGTTTAGCATTTTAAAATGTGTACATTTTTAAATGTGCAGCAGAAGGATTAAGAACCACAGAACAGGCTGGAAAAGCAAATTTTAATTTTTGAACTAAATATGTAGGTCTATTTCGGTAAAAGTCGCGAATATGAGGTAGAGAATTCCAGTTAGAGACTAGCAACTGTGAATTTTGGCAGGCCAATGGCAAATCGTTTACCAGTACAGGAATGACATACTTTCCGGAAGACACTGTAAAGCTACGCAGCCATAGAGTCAGATAAGAAAACCCAGTCTTGTTGTCAAGACCTTAAACCTCAAGACCAAGACCAAGACCAAGACTTTGAACCTCGAGACCAAGACCAAGACTTTGAACCTCGAGACCAAGACCAAGACCAAGACTTTGAACCTCGAGACCAAGACCAAGACCAAGACTTTGAACCTGAAGACCAAGACCGAGACCAAGACCCAAAAAATTACATTCAGCCCAAGACTTCTTTTCCTTACAAAAAATTGTCAAGTCGGACTACTTGCTATTTTAATGAAAACGTGAGTCTTTTATTTTATTCAGGAAAATTAACTTTAAATGCGGACTGCAGAGAATTCCGAATTCGTATTTACAAAACTCTTCATGCAAAATGTTATTCCAAATGCCTTTTCTACTTTATAAAAACCAATTCGCTCAGAATTTTCTGACCAAGACGGGCCTCATAAAAATTCTGCCATGTGAAAAAGTACGTTCAACAGGTGCTGAAGTCGCTGGCACACAGTAGCTTTTCAAGCATTGGATGTAAATGTACAAATCGTGACTCGAGCCTTTTTGAAATCCTGTCATGGTTTATCAGACCGTCTGGCTTCAGAAAAGTCTCGGCAGAGCTTCCAGACACGGCATAACTTAGTTGCTGCTGTCGATGGGTTTCCTGACCAACAAGACCTGTATCCGTCCGTTGGTATTTGACGTAGGCTATGACGCAAACAGGCTTGATAAATGTTTAAGTTCTTTAGTTTTGTTAAATGACTGTTCATATTGACAGCCGGTCTTGGTCTTGGTCTTGCAAGACCAAGACCAAGACTTTGAACCTCCAGACCAAGACCAAGACCAAGACTTTGAACCTCAAGACCAAGACCAAGACCAAGACTTTTGGTTGCAAGACCAAGACCAAGACCAAGACTTTTGGTCTCAAGACCAAGACCAAGACTTTTAAAAACGAACTCGAGTGCACTCGAGACCAAGACCTTGGTCTCGAGGACAACAAGTCTGAGAAAACCATGAGCAAGTTCTTCACTCACAGAAATAGTCGCAATCGTAATCGTAATCTCAAAGCTTCTAAAGTGTCACTCGGAAAGCCAAGCGCAGGGCACCAGCTTATTCACGAGCTCAGCGCCATCTGATTGATGCTTGGTCATGGGATAACGGCGCTTAATAAATGCATTATAATAGCGAGGTAACGTTAGTCTACCACTCATGCAGGAGCGTAACTTTGGTCTAAAACGTGGGGGTAACAATTACGAGGCAAGGCTGAGATTGCGGTCTCTGGGAAGGCACAATAATAAAATATTGATTGGCGCTGTTAAAAAAGTAGGGGGTACGGTTCCCCCAGTCCAAAAAGTGGGGGTACGGGTACCCCTCGTACCCCACAAATTACGCCTATGCTACCACTCGTTTCGGTTAACAGTCACCATCGACTGATGCCTTAATCGAGAATTATTACGGCGGCGCCATAGAAGTTCTCAGATAATTATTATCACGGCGGACTATATAATTATAGGCGGTTTAGGATAATAGGCCAATAAACAAAGGACGGACTTGAAGATGGATGGGCTGAAAGACCAGTGTTTAATCTAGTCCCCTTCTTCTGGGAGGGAAAACAAGGTTTCTGGGGAACCAACGAATTTACACAAGATTTTTTGGGTAATTTGAGCCATCTTGAAAAGTTTCAGACTTTTTCTAATTTCATCTTTAAAAACAGTTGATGACCTTTTTAGTCCTTCAGTCCGCCTTTTAACACTTTATCTATAGGAATTATATGACTTAAGGTTCATGACCTTTTTTAGGAATTCATCTCTCTAAAAAGTTTATTATTCACCTCTCATGGGGGAAACATGTATCCTGTGGGGATTTTTCCTCCCCTAAAGGTCTCTACATTCTAATATTGCTGGCCTCTGGGGGGAAACATAAATCCTAAGGGACATTCCCACCCCCCCAAAGTTGTCTAGATTTAACACTGCTGAAAGACGGACCAAGAAGACGGATGAAAGAGGGAAGAAGGCAGACAAACGGTGTTTGGCATTCAGCCATTCGACACGCAACATCAAGTATACGTCCAGTTTATTGGTGGATGAGGATGGAGTCAGCAGATCGAGATGGCTGGCGTAACCAAGGGTCGAGTGAAGTAAATGGGGCGCTTCGCCTATACGTTCCTCGTGGGATGTGGAAGCTTTACTTTTCTTGATTTACTCTACACCTAAGAAGGAGCAATCTTTCAGAAGCGATGCAGGAACAGTGTCTAGAAGCCTAGAAGAGAGACTTTGCTGTGTAAGGCAAGGAATAGAATACGAACGTTTGCAAGTATTGAAGGCTAAATATGACCCTATGCAAAGGCTTGCATAGAGAAGTCCCCTTATTTTTAACCTAACCTAGAGCAGCGGTTTTTAAACGGTGGTACGCGTACCACTAATGTACCATTAGTCGCCAAGTGGTACGCGAAAAATACAAAAACATTATATTCTTAAAATTATATAGGCCTACCGGTATTTATTTTTAGAGTTGTCTGCCCGCGGTCATACGCTAATAATTGCAAGGGGAATTTCTAGATACGACACGATACATTACTCATTAAATCTTATCTCTTTTTGGTAGATGAATACGTCAGCGCTGCGAGTGTTGCGATTACGTCATCTCTTGTTACAATGACGTCACCCTGTTGCGATGACGTAATCCTTGAACAGATTGTTCCGAGTCATGGAGACAAGCCAATTTTCATTTTGAAAGATAATTTTGAAGCGACAGCTAGGAAGGTCGTTTCGAAGAGCTTCGATCAGAAATATGCTAGAAATGGGATGTTCGACAGGAAAAGTGTGCTGCGTTAAAGCACAGAACAAGTAGGCTAATGACTGAAAGGACTCGTGAACATTTCATCTCGAACAGAAAAATCAGCGATCAAAAAGAAATTAGAAATTCGAAGCCAGAGGTAAGAATTTTTCCTCTTGAAGACATATGGATAGGCCTAAAAAAGAACTAAATGATCAATCGACAAATTAATTAGGCCTGCTTTCAAGGGCTATTTATGTTTTGATAACTATGCATCTTAGTCTAATAGTCTCGAAGTAGCCGACGTAATATAATTTTAAGACAATCTAATTCATATCCTAGCAACAGTAGGCCTACTGCTAGTCGTTCTTTAAGCAGTGTTTTAGTTGTCCAAAAACAACTGGGGGGGGGGGGTCAAAAATTTGCAGATTACCAAATAACCAGTGCTCGAAATGGAAAATTTTACGAAACGGAACGCTAGTCAAAGATATGGGAGCATTCACGTTAATTTCATAGTATTTTCCACAATAATTCATTTGACGAACCGGAACGGAAACGCTAATTCATTTGACGAACCGGAACGGCGTTCCGGTGCGTTCCGGTCCATTTCGAGCACTGCAAATAACATAATCACATAGACCAAACACCAGTTTTTTGTAGTAAAGTAACCCCCCAACATATTTTCAGTTACTTAGCTGAGGGGGTTAGAAAGAGAACTAGGGGGGTTGAACCCCCAAGCCCCCCGACAACTAAAACACTGTCTTTAAGTTATACTCAACCTGCACATACTGGGAAAATGTTGGCCAAGTGTTGTCCAGCATTGTTTCAACGTTGTCCAATTTTTGGCCCAACGTGTGTATGTTTGTAGGTGTGAGTGAGGGGGGCTGGCTGGTTAATCTATGAGCAGTGATGGGCAATAGTTAACTAAAAAGTTGCTAACTTTTAGTTTAACTAAAAAAATTTAGTTAAGGATGAAGTTTAACTAAATAAAAATAGTTTAGTTAAAACAATAGTTTAACTAAAAAAGTTTAGTTGCTAACTAAAAAGTTTAACTAAAAAAATCAGCAATTCGCAACTATTTTCCGCAATGAACCTTGAACACTGTCAACAACTCAACGCGAAACTTATTGATTAACACTGCATGGTTTTAGCATTAACAGCCTATGTTTTGAAATTCATACACTACTTACAGTATGCCTGTGACTGTATGCTAGAAGAGTACACATTGCATAGTTTGAAGGTTAAATTGTCATTGACGCTCTGCATTATTACAGTTCACTTAAGCTCTGTTATTGTAGTTAAAATGTTAATCGTAAAAAGTTGGAAAAGAAAAAGTTTAACTACTTTTTTTTAGTTTAGTTAACTACTTTCCAAAATTAGTTGCCAACTTTAGTTAAACTATATTTTTTTAGTTGGAAAATAGTTTTAGTTTAACTAAAAAAAATAGTTTAGTGCCCATCACTGTCTATGAGTAAGAATGTATAAATGCATTCTGGTGGCGATGAAGCCATAGTGACGAGATGCGATTCCTACCTACCCTACGCCGCAGACGATAATCCGTGGAGGCCAGATCTGATTTAGTGAAAATAATGTTGAGGTAGAGGTAGAGGATACATATTGTGTATGGTGGTGAGGGCGATTTATTATTTATTCCATTCACTCACTAGTGTTTCCCAATAGTTGTTACGTTCGTTCATTCATTCATTCATTCATTCATTCATTCATTCATTCATTCAATATTTCATTACAATGAACTAAAATACTGTTCAATATAGGTTGCCTTTAAAAGACCAAGATCACTGGCCAATAACATGATGTCCGCAACATCTCCTGGTCAGCATACATGACCTCAGCATTTGACCAGCTATATGACGTCAGCTGGGTCAACTACATCACGCCAGCTTATGGTCGACTACATTAGCGCTAGCGTGTGATCAACTACATCGCGTGGGGTGAGTGGATGCTTGTAGGCTGAGTGGGGAAGTTTGGTGGTGGGTGGTGATAGGTGAGGTGAGGTGGTGGGATGAGGTGGGGGGTTTGGGTGGTGGTGTTTGGGTTGGGCAGGGTGAGTGTGTATTGACTGAGGAATCACATTACGTCAACATCTGGTCAACAACGTGAAATCGATCCCATTTATGGCAAAAACAACAAAGCAAACCGGGTTCGGTATTTTAGGTAAATGGAGTTTAAGGTAATCTTTTCGAGGCCACTGTTTCCTCGTTGTGGTTTTTTCTTCGAAGTAAAATGGGGTTCAGCGTCTCGGGTAAATGGAGTTTAAGGTATTCCTTTTGAAATGTAATGTAATGTAATGTAAATCTCCGAAATTTCTCAGCGCCACACAAAAGCCACGTTAGGGAGACCAGCTTATTCACCGGCGCTATATCAAATCAAGTCCGCAATAGCCATGCCCGCCTTATCCGTTCCGGTGCCAGGTCATACATAGTCCGGGAAGGTCAAGCGGAGGAGACAGCAGGGTAATGTTTCTTTGTTGTGCTTAGCTCCTTCGAAGTTAAATGGGGTCTAGGGTAAATGGAGTTAAGGGAAATACTATCGTGGGCAATGTTTCTTCTCTATATACATGTATGTATGTATGTATGTATGTATGTATGTATGTATGTATGTATGTATGTATGTATGTATGTATGTATGTATGTATGTATGTATGTATGTATGTATGTATGTATGTATGTATGTATGTATGTATGTGAGTATGTATGCATGCATGGATGTATCAAGCCACTTAATACAGCACTTTTTAGCCGGGCCGGGTATACCTCACAAAGGCGCTAAGTGCATGACAGTCTAACATCTATCTCATCTATCTCATCTATAAATATTTGAGTGCATTTTAAAGAATAAAGGCATTTCGAAAATATTTGCTGAACAGAGCTAAATGCGACAGCACGTATATATGTATGGCGGAAGACTGTTCCTAGAGGAGGATCCGTGTCATGATAAGATACAATGGGTTTGAGTTGATATACGTGGGAGTGGTACCTGCGTATACCTGCATGAGGAGCTGAGCACAATGATCGCTGATCTCTATGGTTCACTTAATTGAGACTGGAACATGAAACTTCCTGACGTACGCCAGCGTGGTGCCGACAAACGAGGATAATCTTGTATTTTATTCTTTCTTTTGATGATAGGCCCTACTATGTATCTGTCATAACGTGAAATAATAACTATCGTGGTTTTACTGTGTTTCTATAGGTATCTGTGGCTGGCGGCGATGATTCTGTCCTTTGGCGAGATGGGATCGATAGAGATGCTTGTTACGGTTGCACTATGGCTCTGTATCGTCTGGGTGGTGTGTGTGTGTGTGTGTGTGTGTGTGTTAGTTGTAGACCTGCTGGGCCTCTGGCGTGGCTTGATATCCCGTAAGCTCAATAAGGCAGGGGGCCTCTGGCGTGGCGTAAAACCCCGTAAGTCCATAGTTTGTCGGTAGTTGGTGTTGTGTATTTTGTCGTTGTCTTTGAGATGAGCCGAGGGATGAGAAGGAGGCTGAGAGGAGACTAGATATGAAGGAAGAAGACACGGAAGTGCAGACGAGATAGCCGAGGAATCAATGCCTAAAATAGCCTACTCAGAATTGTCAACTGCATGCTCTTATATACTCAACCTCTCTGCAAGGGGGCCTGAGGAAGCGCCGTTAAGCTACACCAGAGGGGTCTGGAGCGGAGCTTCGACATCAGTGGACATTTCCACAAAGTCGAAGACAAACTCTTAACCTTCAGGGTTCCAGACGCCTACCTACTCTGTGGGCGCCATGCGCACTAGTGGTTTTCGGTTATACATGAGCGAAGTTCATAGACCACTTTCGTAGACACTGTTGGTATTAAAAGTCATCAAAAGGTGACCAAATGTCAGTATGGTTAATTTGGTGAACTGTATTTCAGACCGAACTGCTAGTAATTGCGCATTAAGTATTTATTTTCTCATGATCAAAACATTTATTTTTTACGATGTTCAAGTTTTGTTAAACTCTACGATGTTCAAGTTTTGTTCAAGTTTTCGGAGAAAAGTTGAATCGCAGTTGTTTGGTAGACTTGTACAATATCAGCACTGCGCAGTGCAATATCGGTCACTTCAGTTATTCACATATCTCCATGGGGGTTTAATGCCTCGAGTTTATACTGTTCACGGTAGCCTAAGGCAGCGGTTTTCAAACGTTGGTACGCGTAGGTGTCGCTAAATGGTTCGCGAAAAAATTCAAAACAATTTAAATTTTCTACGAGTTTATGCCCATCCAGGGACGTATCTAGCGTTGGGCTTGGGGGGGCTTAAGCCCCCCAAACGAAGTTGAAGCCCCCCCAAACAAGTCAAGCCATTGTATGCTTACGGCTAAAATTCGTATGAACACTGTATAAATGTTGCCATGTTCAAGGCTTAAGCCCCCCCAAACGAAAAAGGCTAGTTACGTGCCTGTGCCCATCTTTCTTTGATTAGCTATTCTGTGATATTTTAAATGTTGAAACGTCACAGCCTCGTCATTTATTTTTTATTATTATATAGGTCTATTAAAAGTAACTACATAGTAGGCCCTATTATTATTTTAAAACCAGCAACAGTGATTTTATTTTTCTTTTAAATGTTGATCAAATTACATTCTTAAAATTATATCTTAATTTTTAAATTTGTGTACATGCGGTCCAACGCTAATTGCAAGGGGACTTCGCGCTCACTTGTCGTTTTGGATCTGACCTTTGCTGGTGGTACGCCAACATTCGATATTTTAACCTGGTGGTACAATGAAAATAAAGTTTTAAAGCCGCTGACCTATAGACCACTTGCGTGAATTTGCCGTTCAGTTCACCAAACTAAAACAGCTAGAACAATGAATGTTCGTTCATCAGTTCAAAATATGATTTCCTGGAATTAGTCCGTGTACCAGTGCCACCAACAACGAACAATTCCCAACTTCGTGCGCAAAGTACTAGTTTTTTCACCGGTTTCGAGGAAAGCCAGAACACCGATCAGGCACGTAACTAGGATTTTTCGTTTGGGGGGGGGGGCTTAAGCCTTGAACATGGCAACATTTATACAGTGTTCATACGAATTTTAGCCGTAAGCATACAACGGCTTGACTTGTTTGGGGGGGCTTCAACTTCGTTTGGGGGGCTTAAGCCCCCCAAGCCCAACGCTAGTTACGTCCCTGACACCGATACGTCTAGTTTCGATGCTAAACCTCGTAATTTCGCCACCGAAGTCTCTTCACTCGATTGAATAGTTCGCCCATATTCTAATCGTTCGCCTTTTCTGATCTTCTCGACGTTCGCATCTGTTATACCGTCAGACCAAGAGCTAATCACTTTTGACTTCACGAGAGAACTCAACGTTCTTCTACTACCGGCATTAAACTGATCCATCATAGCTTCATACGTTCTCAGTGCGCATGCGCCGCAGACGACAATTTCACAGTCCGTTGCATTCAACTGGTCCAATCAGCGTTTGACACCGTGTAGTTTATATCCTCGAACCACAGTAAATAACCCCAAACTAATTTTATGTCCTATTTAGCTGGTCTTAAGTGCTGGTCAACTACATAAATCTATTTTTCAAACATGAATTAAATTCACTTATTTTACACTAAATAACTCTATCTCACCCTTATAAACAGCCAACATATTAGCCTAGAGAAGGGCGTTTTGTGTGATAAAGGGAACATCGCTACAAGAAGGACGCGGAGGAATATGCAAACAAATGACAGAGATCGAAGTGTCGACCGAATTTGTTTGACAAAGTTCCTTAATATCGTCGACCGACCTGTTACAAGAGACGGTCGGTCCTTGGCCGAGAATCAGACGGGTGGGTAGAGGGGTCAATCGGGAAGTAAAGGGTTTGCGGATCGAGCTGCCAGCGTGTGGAGGAAGAGAAGGGATGGGTGATAGCAGCACCGTTCGCTATTTGTCAGAGCAGTTATATCGCAGCTGCAGCAACTCACTTTCGTACAACCGTCACGAGTTCTTTATTGACCGTATTGTGCATATTCCCTTGGTCTAAAACAAGCCGCACAACAACAGCGGACGGGAGGGAGGAAAGAGGAGGGGAAGGGAGCAGCAGCGGAGGCAGTAGCAGTAATGGGGAAGCTAGAAAAAGGACAGCATGGCAAAATAGTAGCAGCAAAGGTCGTTGTTCATTGAGATACAGCGCCGCCGAGAGACTTTGACAGAAACCATCGGTCAGTTGTTCTCCTTCCTATTTTTCGTTTTGCTCTCAGAACATACGCTTTAGAATTTGAGGGAGAGAGGGAGAGAGGGGGGAGAGAGAGAGAGAGAGAGAGAGAGAGAGAGAGAGAGAGAGAGAGAGAGAGAGAGAGACAGACAGACAGACAGACAGAGAGAGAGAGAGAGAGAGAGAGAGAGAGAGAGAGAGAGAGAGAGAGAGAGAGAGAGAGAGAGAGAGAGAGAGAGAGAGAGAGAGAGAGAGAGAGAGAGAGAGAGAGACGGACGGACGGACGGACGGACGGACGGAGCGAGCGAGGGAGGGAGCGAGGGAGGGAGCGAGGGAGGGAGGGAGGGAGGGAGGGAGGGATGGCAGGACACACAGACACACAGACACGCAGACAGACAGACATACGGAGACGGAGACAGACAGAGCGACAGAGAGACAGAGAAAGAGAGACGCAGAGAGACAGAGACACACAGACATAGACGGGCAGAAACACAGACTGGCAGACTGACATATGCAGTCCAACATACAGTCAGACCCCAAATGCAGACAGGCAGACAAAAGAAAGACAAACGGACAGGCAGACAGACAGGTCAACAGACACGCAGACGGATGGAGAAACAGAAAACTATTCAGACAGACAGACAAACAGACCGACAGACAGACAGGGGATGTGGAAGCAAACAGACTGCGTGTTAAGATTTTACTGGTTATATAGCCCGTGTGTTTGGGAATAGTGGACCATAAGTCATCAGTCGTAATGTTGTGCAGGTGTTGTCCGACTGTTCATCGGTGGCAGCGCTAACTGTCTGGTGGATCAACGGCGTTGAACCGATTCCAATCAAGACGTCGCTCGAGCAATTTGTATTCAGGCGCCTGCGTCCATCATCACCAACGCAGAGCATTAAAACACACAGGAGCACGTGGGCTGGAGACAGCGTGTTGTTGTTGTTATCATCGGTGTTGCTGTTGTCGTTGTTGTTGTTGTTGTCTCAGTATAGTTTAATGAATGAATGACCACAGTGAATTCCATGGTATCTAATTTTTAAGACCAGCAGTCAGCATGGATTTACAAGAGATCGCTCGTGTTTGACAAATATGCTAGGGTTCTTTGAAAAGGTTATGACAAGATGGATGAGGGAACATCTGCGTGCTTTGGTTCTTTGAAGGAGTTATGAGAAGATAGATGAGAGAAAACCTATGCCTGAAGTTTACTTAGAATGTTCCAAGGCATTCGATGATGTGACAAAATGCCTCATGTAGGCATGGGCGTCCGCAGGAATATTTCTAGGGGTGGGATTCTTTTTTGGGGGGAGCAAAATGTTTCTAAGGGGGAGCAAAATGACGTTTTTTACATAGAATAGCTGACTCACCTAAATAATTAAGTGTTTTAAGCATTGACACTTGTGTTGGAACTGTTGGAATAATCATAATAATCAAAAGATTTTATTTCTGTAAAATATTGTCAAAATCCAGGGGGGCAACTGCTCCCTTGTTCCCCCTCCGGACGCCCATGCATCTATAGGGCTGGGTGAAAAGTTGCAAGCATGCGGGATTGTAGGGCAGGTATAAGTACATGTGTAAAAGATGGATTCAAAAGTGCCTGATGTGCCTGAAGAATCAACGCTTGCTTGGGCCACTGCTATTCATAAGTTTTATTAACGACATAGATGATCGAAATTTATCGAATTTCTAAGTTTGCCGATAATACAAAACTATGTAGAGCACTGGGTGAAAATACTGCGACAAAATCTAACTATGCTGAAATGGTAATAAGACTGGCAGATGCTTTTTAATTTGGAAAAGTGCTCGGTGATGTCCAGAAAGGGGTGGTCCACGCAAGGAAAGCACTGTAACGTGTGCAAAAGTTTCGGTGACTGAGGGAGCTTCTTAGAAGGATGAGTGCATCGTGTCTACTGAAACCCTCCAGCCTTGCGATTGCCAATGATAGTCCATGGCATATGGACCTTAGAATCTGCTCAAGATTATCTGATTCAGAAAGTGGAGCACCAAGAAGAGAATCTGCTTCTGGCCTAAGAAACCTGAACTCCTTCGGACAGCTGTACTTGGTCGTGAGTCCATGGGCACCGCGAGATTACCTCATACTTGGCACGGTTTAAAAGGTGTAAGCCCAGCTTCTCAGACTATTACTCCATCATCTCCACGTCTGCAGCCAACATTGAGAGTGAGGTAATCGAGCAGTGTGATTCTCCTTACAGATTTTACTTTAGTTATATGATTTTACTTTAGTTGATGGTTTTTTATTTTAGTTATAGTTACAGTTATAGTTAGTATTATTTTTTAGTTATAGTTATAGTTATAGTTACTGGACTTTTATTTTAGTTAATTTTAGTTAGTGCATATAATTACAAGTGACCCCAATGGCACTCCTCCTGGTCCATATAATTATGGGGTCATCGATTAATTATGTCAGCAAATTTCAGGCAGTTTTTGATCTCCTCCCCTTGCCATCAACTGTGAAACATTCAAGGACCCCCTAACAAATTATGTCAAAGAAAATTACCCCATTACCCCACCTCAGACTATTTCTATGACTATAACATGCAAAAAACTGAAATTGCCAAAATAACAAAACGTTGTTATTCAGATTTTAATTTGATACTTAATGGCTATAGTACTTGTGTAATCACTGTCTGTCACAGATATTTAATGGATTTTTCCCATTAAAAATCATTCTCGTTTTCTTTTAAATGTGTATTCAATTTGATTTTTATTATGAACATTTCTAATTTGAACATGATACCTTTTTTTATAATATTCCTTTTAACATAGAAAATTAAAATCAAAACAAGTTTCTCACTCTAAAATTTACAATCGAAAGAAAAAATTATCTTTCCATCAAAAAGAAACTCGAAATCTTAGATTTTCGAAAAGAAACCAGAATATTCGGAAGGAAAATATGCAGCACATTTTCTCATTTTCTCTTGGAACAATAAACAGGATAGTTTAAAACGAATAAAATATCGCGTTTGATTAAATTCGCCATGTTTATCGATATTGCACTTTTTTTATTTCATTAACGAAAATAGCGATGAATTTTCGTTAGTGTTATTTTCGTTATAGTTATAGTTATAGTTAATGATATTTTTTAGTTGCAGTTATAGTTATCGTTAACGAAATCATCTTTGGTTCGTTAACGAACATTTTCGTTATCGTTAACGTTAACGAGAATCACACTGTAATCGAGGTAGCCAAGTGTCAGAAGGGGGTGACAGTTTCAACCAAATTGGTTGATGTGGTAGACAGAAGAGGAGTGAGCCTTGATGGTCCCCTTGTTGTGGATCCATTTGCGATAAAAGAGAAATATTGCAAACTTAAGTGCAGTGGCTTCGGCACTAGCAAGATTGCAGTTAGGAGTAAAACACTGTAGACCGACAGAAGCATTTGATCCCTGTATAAACTGCTAAATGCATTTTCTACATCTAACTTGACAAGACTTAGTATGGAGTCTCTTTGCATGCTTTGAAGAAAATATCTGCTTGAGTGAACCGCTGCCTCACACCCGCCACTGACTCCCACCCAATCTGTCTGGGCGAAAGGTACTCTGTTAACTCAGTGAGAGCGAAGGTGCTGACGCATTTTGGCGTTATATAGTCTGCTCAAGCAATATCCTATTACAATTTGGACTACCAGATTTTTTGCGTAAGGCGAACAGTGTGCCACCAGAAAGAATGCTTATTATCATTTATTATTATTATTATTATTATTATTATTATTATTATTATTATTATTATTATTATTATTATTATTATTATTATTATTATTATTATTATTATTATTATTATTATTATTGTTCTTGTTCTTGTTCTTGTTCTTGTTCTTGTTGTTCCTATTCCTATTTTCCTATTGTTCCTATTATTACTATGCATTTATTAAGCGCCACTATCTAATGAACAAGCACCAAGCGATGACGCTGAATGATTGTGAGTGAAGGACTTGCACAGTAACTGTCTCAGAGGAGGCTCAAACCCCGTACTCTCCGCGTCGCAAAGCGAGCGCTCTACCAATCAGCTACCGTGTCCCACGGTACTCTCAAAATAGGCCTACTCCCTTAGCACAGCTAACCTTGCAAGGTCAGCAGGTCAGCCTAATCTAGGCCTTAGTACTCCGCTGGAGTGCCGAAGTCCTCCTCAACGGGGTGGGTAGGGTAATGTCATATACGGGAAATGCGGACAATGGGAGGAAGGAGTCCAAGGTAACTTAGTTAACGGACGTTATTTATGAACGAGTCCCTAACAAAATGATAATCCCGTTTCTATCTGATGCCGAGCAGCAGTTTCGTCTAACTGTGTCTATTGTTCTCGTGTGTTCTTGTCCTACATTAATTAAGGAGACGCAAAACGCGGCAATAAAATGTTGAGAGCAAGAGCCTGAAGGATGCATTCCTGTGGGAATTAGAGACGCGTGTCGTTCGCATATATATAATGGTGGAGTCATTATGCGGTGAGCTGCGTTTCCTGCTACTCTAACGACTCGGCATTTTCACGCATTAGCCTATCCCACAGCTTTGCATAGGCTGTCAGTGAGGTGGGAGAATGCTGTGGCGAAAGAGAAGGGAGCAGACTCAGACAGATAGACAGACAGACAGACAGACAGACAGACAGACAGACAGACAAACAGACAGACAGACAAACAGACAGACAGACAGACAGACAGACATACAAGCAGACAGACAGAGAGATAAGCAAACAAGCAAGCGCTTTCCGGCTTCTCTTACTTCAAGAAACGCCTTAAAACTCATTATTCGTAACTGGCTTTCATTTGGCTTTCATCTGGCTTTAAAATGATTTTAAAGCTCATCAGCTGGTGTCACACAGAGGCGTTTTCTAATTTCGTGTTTTTCAATTTCAGGTTTTCCATCGGACTATGGTCGCAGAGCACGAGATCAGTTTTGAAAAGTTGTGTTTTTGTATTTTGCAATTTACTTGTGAGGGGGTTGAACCCATAACCCCCAAAGACGCCATTGCAATGTAGACTGACAAACTGCGCCTCAGATTCGCCTTTATATGTGACTTTAATTTGTGCGTGTGACGAATCTTCGTGACAACGATAATATCAATGACAATGACAACAAATAATAGCAATAATCACTAGTACAAAGTAGGCCTACAAGCTATAGAGAGAAATAGAGATAAACAGACAAACAGACAGTAGAGAAATAGAGATAAACAGACAGGCAGAGAGGGAGAGAGAGACAGACAGAGACAGAGACAGAGAGGCAGAGACAGAGACAGACAGATAGACAGGCGGCAGTTACAAACATTGTTGTTTAAGAACATGGCTATAGTCGACTAAGTCGATCAGACGTTTATGACATCTCTAGCATTAATGACCCAAACTACAGAGAGGCAGAGACAGAGACAGACAGATAGACAGGCGGCAGTTACAAACATTGTTGTTTAAGAACATGGCTATAGTCGACTAAGTCGATCAGACGTTTATGACATCTCTAGCATTAATGACCCAAACTAACGAATTTACTGCGTCCGTTTATGACTCTACGTACTGCTGCTTCTGCTCCTGCAGCTTTTGCTTTTATCTCTGTGTTGCATCCAGGATGCCTTCCTTCCATGCAGGATGCCTTCCTTCCCATAAGTTCATTTACGGCACACACACACACACACACACACACACACACACACACACACACACACACACACACACACACACACACACACACACACACACACACACACACACACACACACACACACACACACACACACACACACACACACACACACACACACACACACACACACACACACACACACACACACACACACACACACACACACACACACACACACACACACACACACACACACACACACACACACACACACACACATGTGCATATATATATATATGTACATGTATGTAAATATAAATATATATATATGCACATGTCAATATATGTATATAAATATATATATATATATATATATATATATATATATATATATATATAAAGACTTAGATACAGAAAGCTTATATCATTATAAAATGATTCGTTGAATACAATGTTATGTATAAGCGTAACTGCAACACGTACCGTCGCTGTTAAATTATACAATCCACGCGTCGATCAATCTCCACGAAGAAATCTAAGTTCCTTTGAGAACTATGGCCTGCATTCCACTTCGTGTTCTGAACATCACGCTTAATTTCATTAATCTGATGTTTCAGTTCGTCGCTTAGATCAAAGATACGTTATTTTAGCAATTTTACCTTATATCTTATACCTTATTTCATTTGACCTTACCTAATTTTATTTTTTCTGACCTTACCTTATTTTATTATAATCTAATCTTACCTTACTTTATTTTGCCTTACTTTACCTAATTTTATTTTATTTGACCTGACTTTATTTTATTGGGGCGGGGGGGGGGTTCATAGAGTAGTGGTAACATCACTGGCGTGAAGAGCAGTAGGTAGCGGGATCGCTTCCCGCAACCCTCTCAAAGGTCCACTCAGCCTTTCATTCGCGAGATGGCGCGTTGTGAAAATGAGATGTAGGACGAGATGGGCGCCTTGCATGGCTGCCGTATACAGTTAAAATTCGACTCCTGTAATAACTTGTGATCATCCGTTCATACTGATTTGTAATCATACTGCGTAATTGTCAGTTTGAAAATATTAAACGAAGATTATTATTATTATTTGACCTGACCTTAACCGATTTTATTTTACTTGACCTTACCTTATTTTATTTGATCTTACCTGACCTTATTTTATTTTCTGTGACCCTACCTTATTGTATTTTATCGTAGCGTTCCTTAATTTATTTTTACCTTACCTTATTTTATTTTACCTTACTTATGTTACCTTATTTTATTTTATTTTACTTTAATTTAGCTTGCCTTATTTTACCTTACCTCACCGTTTCTGTATGACTTACCCATTGGATTTATTACGATGACCCTAAACCAAGACCCTGCAGGGAATGTCATGCATTCTGCCACGGCCTCTTTGGAGGTTGTTTGAGAATAGGCTGTGACCAGACCATTTCCGGATTTAGTGACCTCTGCAAGAGCCCTCTGATGCTTAACTTGGAAAGGAAATTGAATGTATGCATGTATGTATGTAACTGGACTTGTAAGGCGTCTTTTAGGACCTCGCAAGGTCGCAACCTAACAGCTCGTCTTAAGATCTGTTAGATCTACATAATTATACGTTCTCTCGTTAAATATTAACAGCTGGCATAATGCGTGAATGTAGGAAGCCTCACAGAGTCTAAAACCCAGACCAATAACCAACTGACGGGAGAATTGTTTTAGCAGTTGGGAGGTATTTAGTCTTCGCTAGGGCCCACTACGTAGGGGGAAGGAAGCATGCTGCTTCCGATATGTGTCGGACCGGGAAGTTTACCCCTAATGAAATGATGTTGTTGTTCAATTGACTCAACTGTTGCAATGTATCGCCTGTCAACTGTAGTCGAGTCTCTAGTTGGTCAATGCTAAATTATTGTCGTGTGGTGCAGTGAAAATGGGATTATCAGGTCTTGAAATATTCCTGCAAAATAATTGTCAGCAGGATAACACTGTAGGCTTAATAGGCAGGGATGGAGCCTGTTACCGCTGCATTACACCAGAAATATGCATTCATAATGCAATCTTTAAAATCTCCATATAGTTGCTGAACAGTGTCCCATATTGCGCAATATTTTAACATGTGTCCCATATTTGGGAAATGTTGTCCCATATTTGTTACAGCCTGTCCCATAAAATTTTTACAGTGCACTGGGAGCCCTGCAGAAATTAATTCAACAGTTCAGTTGAACTAAAATGTATAGCTTTCCAAAACCAGTTTTCTTAAAAAATGCGCTAAAACTCACCTACGACAATGTAGAAATCAGAGGAGTGGAGTGGATGGGAGGGAATGATACAGGAGGGGAAAAGGGAGATGGGAGGGGATGGGGAAAGGTAGGGGAGAAACGGGAGGGGAGGTAGGGGAAGGAGTTTAAAGTAAAGGGGATTGCTTCCAGCTTAGAGAGGGGGATAGTAGGCCCTGGTCTTCGCACAGTAGGCCTACAACTCTTTTTCTTTGCCATGCTGCTGGACCCTGTTTGGACTGACCACAGCTTATTGCACCCGATCGGTTTAATTTCGAAACGATCGATCATATCTTTGTGCGTTGTACGTTAGAACAGTGGCAATCTTTCTGTTTAGGTTAGGACAAGTGTGTCGCGCGTCGCTCTAGTTTTGAGCTCTCTGCAGGAAACCGATCTCTGACACCACGCTTCGCTCGGGAATAGGTTGGTGCCCTGCGCTTAGCTTTAGAGTAGCACTTTAGAAATTTGGAGTTTACAGTTACGATTACAACTATCCGGTCATGCATGATTCCGGATCTCACTATCGCGCCCTTAGAGCCTTATCAGTCTCTGATAAGCACGTCCATTAATTTTAAGAACCTATCCATGCAGTTACTGAAATATAAGATCTAGCACAGGGTGAGAATTGTCGGGAAGTTGGGGTTCAACCTCCTAGTCTTTCTTAGGACCCCCAATTAAGACTTCATTGCACACCCCAGGGGTCGTTTCCAACACCCCCAGTTGCATTAGTGTGACTATATTGTACATATATTTTAGCATTTTCTTTCACAGGTCGCTTTGTGGGTTACTAATAAAGTAATGCTCTGGTTTATTGTAACAGTTGTTACCATGTGAATTATATGCTAATAAATCTGGTGATGTCATCACTTTAAGGAGTTTAAGCTTTGTATTGCATTTTTGAATTTTTTTAGCTTGAAAAAAACACGGATAAAATATTAAACTCCACATGGATCAAACTCATCAAAGTCTAACCCCCAGTCTTTTTACTATAATTCTCACACTGATCTAACCTTACGTTCGACCGGTCTCTGAAGACTACAGGCCTACGCGTGCGATGATTTGCGCCCGTATAGAATTGTTCTTAACATTGTATTGTATTGTATTGTATATGGGCACACAATGCAATACAATGCAATGTTAAGAACAATTCTATACGGGCGCAGAATTATTCTTAGCATTGTAACGCACTGGAAACGTTGTTGTTCTATATGGAGTAATGTTAATTTCGCCGCATCAGTTGCAGACAGTGACATGCAGCGCATTTAGATCAACGCTGCTGCTGCTGCTAACTGCTGGTGGTGCTGGTGCTAAGTGCTGGTGCTGCAGTTACATCATTGCGCTGTACAGACGCATCGACTTTGGTGCCATCCATGCTCAGCAGAACACGTCAAGTCTTAACGATGTTGCTTATTCAGCCGATAAACGTAGACCTCTGTCTCTTTGTCTGTCAGCCTCTCTGTCTCTGTCTCTCTCACTCTTTCGCTCTCTCGCTTTACTGTCTCGCTCTATCTAGCTCTCTCTGTTTCTCTGTTTTTCTGACTCTGCCTGTCTGTCTCTCTCTCTTTCGCGCTCTCTCGCATTTCTCTCTGGCTCTCTCTGGGTTCTCTCTCTCTCTCTGTTTCTCTGTCTCTGTCTGTCTGCCTGCCTCTCTCTCTAACGAATCCCGGGCATTTTATTGAACGTTCTAAAAGTGATTAACAACGACGACGTTAAATTAAACGCGGCCTGGTTGATTATTTACAGAGAAAACAATTACAAAATAAAGGCGAAAACTCGTATTTTTTATTTGAATTTATGTGGAGCTATGCACAAAAGGCCGTTATTTATAGCGGCAATTTTTAAACAATGACGCTAAGTGCTAAGAAATGCGCGTTAAGTAAGGGACTGTTTGAGGCTTTCTTTAGGCGGTGATGTTCTCAGGGGAGACTCAAATCTGCAGACTGCAAACTGTAAGACAAACGTCCTACCACTCTGCCATCGTATCCCATTTGGTATACACATCTGAAATTCACAATGCGAAAGACTTTTCTCGATCTGTCAACGTCTTTGTTTGAGCGCCTGCCAGAGAAGAAATCCACAGCAGACGTATACATCGAGGCAGAGAAGGGAAGGAAGAAAGCAGGCCGAGGAAGAGGAGGAAGAATAGGAGGACGAGGAGGAATAGGAAGAAAAAGAGAAGGAGAAAAAGGCTGAAGAAGAAAACAAACTTAAAGAAGAAAGTGGAAAAGAGGAAAAAGAGGAGGAAGAGATTAAGGAAGAAGTAGGATGAAGAGAAATCGGAGTGGAATGGTGATGGCGGAAGAAAGATAAGGGGAGGAGGAGGAAATGGAGGAAAGAGAGGAGGAAGAGGTTCAGAATGAAGAACAAAGGAGGGGATAGATACAAGGAGGGAGGAACTGAGGAAGAGGAAAATAGAACGAATAGGAATGGAAACAAAACGAGGAAGATAAATAGAACAAGAAATAAGAGGCTGAACAGAACGAGGAAGAAGATGAAATGAGGATAAATGCATAGAATGAAGAAAAGAAGAATAAGAACAAGAATGGAAAAGGTATGTGAAAAAGGAGGAGGAGAAAAAGGAGAGGAGGAAGAGGAGCAGAAAGTTCAGAATAGGGCCCCAGACGTCTCCTTCCTCCTCAATCGTCTCTTCTAACTCCTCTTTTTCATGCTCCTTCTCCCATCTTCCTTCTCTTCCACTTCCTCCTTCTATTTCCCCCTCTTCCTCCCCTCTTCCTCCTCCTTCCCTTTCTCTTTCACCTCCTCCTTCAATTTTCCTCCTCTTCCTCCAACTCTTCCTCCTCCTCCTCCTCCCCTTCCTCTTCCTCCTCCCCTTACTCTTCCTCTTCCTCGTCCTCTTTCTCTTTCTATTTGGAGTTTCTTATTTTCGACACGCCGCGATCTACAACTGTATGTCGAGCCCTGCTTCCGGTTTCAGCAGAAGACTAGCAACCTAATTGTGATTGATTACAGATCGATAGCATCGATGAACACACTTAGTCCGGTCCAACTCTCTTCCATATACTTACATACTTACATACATACATACATACATAAATACATACACACATACATACATACATACATACATACATACATACATACATACATACATACATACATACATACATACATACATACGTACATACATACATACATACATACATACATACGTACATACGTACATACGTACATACGTACATACGTACATACGTACATACGTACATACGTACATACATACATACATACATACATACATACATACATACATACATACATACATACATACATACATACATACATACATACATACATACATACATACATACATACATACATACATACATACATACATACATACATACATACATACATACATACATACATACATACATACATACATACATACATACATACATACATACATACATACATGTACATACATACATACATACATACATACATACATACATACATACATACATACATACATACATACATACATACATACATACAAACATGGATATTTAAATAATGGAGAAGTGATCTGGTCGGGGGAGGAATGTGACCAACAGAGCAGGGTGAGATTCTATTAAACTCAACGGCAAGAGTAGCATGACTAGGATAGAATCCAGTCAACTCCAGGAAATTTGTGGTCATATTTAATGGACAACTTCTTAACCTATCCGTCGTTCAGGCATGACACCAACAGCGGACAGCACAGAGAAAGATACCGATGAGTTATTATATAAGAACCTGAACAACACCCTTGAAGATTTGCCTAGTAAGGACATCAGGATCATATATGGTGATTGGAATGCAAAGATTGTCAAGGACTACACAGGATGGGAACACTTACTGTTAAAATAGGGTACGGAAAAGAAATGAAAGAGGAGAAAGACTACTGAAATTTGCAGCTAAACGGACCATTTGCAGAACATTCTGAGGAGCTAATATTATCTTCTGAGTTCCGACCACACCTTTTTGGTTTGATATTTGAAGCTGAAGGTAAAGCGCATACCAAGCAAGCAGTACGAAAAGAACAAAAACAGCCAAGTATTTGATAATGTGGAAGTTATATTCCTTCTAACTGTGTTTATTAGATGTCTGATGTGTTTATTAGATATTTTAAGGAATTTAGACTACTTGGACAAAATTTTGGAACTCGTCTCTGAAAAACTTTGATGACCTTTTTCTGGGAATTCATCTCCCCGAAAAAGTTGATGACCTTTTTTTAGGAAGTCATCTCCCGAATAAGTCATCTCCCGAAAACACTTGATGACTTTTCTTTAGGAATTCACCTCCAGAAAAAGTTGATGACCTTTTTTTAGGAAGTCATCTCCCGAAAAAGTCACCTCCCAAAAACAGTTAATGACCTTTTCTTAGGGATTCATCTCCCGGGAATTTACTACTGGGGCAAATCTTAAAACTCTTCCAACATTTTGTCCCACTACTTATACTTTAACCATACATTGCATGGGACAAATCAGCCTAACTACTGGGACAAATCCTAACACTACTGGGACATTTGTCCCACTAGTCATACAGTTAAAATATGCCCTGTGTAGGGGCGTATACACCAAAGTGCGATTAGCAATTGGTTAAAAAAGAATATACTTACTTACCTAAGTGAAGGCCCAATGTGAAGCTGAAATAGCGCAGAGATTCAGATATGCTGAAATAGAACAGCTTGATATTGAAAGGAAAGTGGATGGATGGACCGATCCAGAGTTTAACGACATCTTATGGCAGCATGACCATTGAAGTAGTCAGAAATTTATTTCGAACTGTTCTCGCCTTTCGTATGGTGAATAATACAGCCAGTGGCGTTATTTTTTAGGAATTCGTGTCACAAAAAACTCTGATGACCTTATTTTAGGAATTCGTCATCTTACAAAAATTTCATCATTTTGTCGTGACACTTGGTGTCACCCCCTCTGAGGGTGTCACCCGGTGCGGTCCGCACCTCGCACCCCTCTCGTGACGCCACTGAATACAGCTCGGAAGGAAGTTGACTGAATATAGAACTGTATATATGGCTATCTAGGCATGAATATATATATTCATATCTATCTATCTATCTATCTATCTATCTATCTATCTATCTATCTATCTATCTATCTATCTATCTATCTATCTATCTATCTATCTATCTATCTATCTATCTATCTATCTATCTATCTATCTATCTATCTATCTATCTATCTATCTATCTATCTATCTATCTATCTATCTATCTATCTATCTATCTATCTATCTATCTATCTATCTATATATACATATATACATACATACATATATATATATATATTAGGGTGATTCAAAAAAAATTTTTTTTTGAAAGTTAATGTGCATAGTTGTTTATTTTGTTCCTTTTGGGTTCAGATTAAAGTCTGTATAAAAAAATTCAGTATCAAATACATTTTAGAGGTTGCTCAGTGAGCACGAAAGTTCCCATACAATCGTATTCTCAAGTTACATATTAAGATGATGGCTATATCGCACACAGAATAAAGTTGAATAGCATGAATATAGTAGATTCATTAATAACTCAAAGTATCCATTAGAAAATAGAAATTCACAATATCTGTTAACTAAAAAATCTAATAATCAACCAGGAAGTGTTTATTAGTCAATCGAAAATCAGTGTTCCAGCTGTTAGCGCGAACTGCAGCCTTTCCAAGTAGATTTGCCAGAATCTGGCACACGGCGTCAGTGATCTTCAACCACCTGCATCAATTTTTGCATCTCATTTTAATTCTTGGTTACAGACTCATTGAAATGTGATATCAGAGCAATGGAACACTCAGCAGCATCATTGACCACACAATAACCATGGCAGATTCGATCTGTTGAAATATCACAGATGAGCTCCACGTTTCTGCATGGATTATTAGACATGATGAAGTCTGTATCAAAGCCAAGAGAACGCATGGTACAGACTGAAGATGGATTAACAAGCTCATTCAGCTCTTCGTTGCGTAGATCCATACAAGGATCTATTTTAATGCCTCTGACTCTTCAGTCTTTGCCATGTTGACGCATGCCAGCAATAATGTTGCATTCAAGTCCAATGATGCTTTGTCAGAATGAAAGCCAAAGGAACCAATTCAGATCCTATTTACCACAGATGATTGTATTTTTTGCATCCTCAGACACAACTTTGTTAATTGATGTATACTGCCTGATCTGCTTGTACAACTGGAAGTCATTAATTGGTGCATCAGATGCCACCGAACAAGCTATCCATGCTCTCACATATATATGACTTGAAAATAAACAGAATTCAATGATATTTCTTTTCCAAGAGGCTGTCATTTGAAATCGATCTGTAAAAAGATAATTCTTGAAACAATAACTAACCTTAGCCATCCATTTGACCATATGATATGCATCTGGCTGTCTGAAACGATGCATCCCAAGATTTCACCCCAATTTAATTAGAACGTTGCATTCTAGTGTCTCATCAATGGCAAATACATTGCTTTCTCCATGGGGACCATATCTCGAATATGAGGTCGTTGAGCAACCAGTAAACATTGATAGATTACAGTAAAAGTTTGCTGTATTGTTCAGAACAACCAACGGAACAAAATAATCTACTATGTCAGCCAATCAGGAAAAAAAAGTTTTTCCCATGGCGGCGTGAATCACCATAATATATATACATACATATAATATACTGAGCTTCTAATGGGTGTAAATACTTAATTCATTCCGCTGCTGTCATCTCGTCTACCTTGATGACAAGAATGCATCAACAGGATCAGGAGACAAGCAGCAGTAGCATCGATTTGAGAAGTCTTGACTCCGCAGTGAGATCATCAAGTCGACCTATACGAGGAGATGTTTTCTTCTTGAGATGTTGCTCTTCCAACCGGCGGCCCCTGGCTGCCTTGGGGGACCATCAGACCCCCAGCTAAGACCCGGACTGTCCGACCAGACATCGTCTTAATTGAAAGCGTTTTAGCGGAGGATGCCTGCGCCGCAGTTCAATCGACTTATGGGGAGATGTCTTTGGACTGTTGGGACGTTCTGGCCTGACCTTCGGGGAGGCGTTAGGGTCCGGAGGCCGAGTCCGGTCGGCATCATTGACGATCGATTAAACTCATCACCGGTGAAATATTCATGAGGTCGTTAAACGAAAGACGGTCCTCCATTCGAGTCTCAAAGTGTTTGTGTCTTCTGATGGGGGTGGGGGTGGAGGTGGGGTTGGTGGGGCAGATGATGCGGAGGTGGGGAGTGTTGTTGGAAACGTCAATTGTTTGTTAGGACCTGTCGTGTTGGATGCTTGTGATCTGCGATGAAACGTCCCTGTCTCTGTCTCTGTCTCTGTCTGTCTGTCTGTCTCTCTCTATTCCTCTATCTATCTATCTATCTATCTATCTATCTATCTATCTATCTATCTATCTATCTATCTATCTATCTATCTATCTATCTATCTATCTATCTATCTATCTATCTATCTATCTATCTATCTATCTATCTATCTATCTATCTATCTATCTATCTATCTATCTATCTATCTATCTATCTATCTATTTCTGTATCTGTCTACTGTCTGTGTCTCGTTGTCTATTTCCCTATAGTTGTCTCTATATCTGTTTCTCTGTCTTATTCAATGTCATTGTGTATGTGACATTCTGTATGCCTGTCTATGTGTCACTCTGTCTTTCTCTGTCTGTATCTCCATCTTCGATGTTTGTTCTTTGAAGACCTCGACGAATCTTAAAAGAGCGAGAGTGAGTCTCAGACAGAACAGAACCCTCTCCATCTCGTCCTTCTCCACCTTATCCATTTCCTTTTCCTGCTTCTTCTTCTTCCTTTTTTTCTTTCTCTTCCTCTTTCTTGTTATTAAGTTTATTACTATTTCTGATTTTTATGTACTTATTTCTTGTCTTAATATGCTGTCGGCTTTGTCTGTCTGTCTGTCTGCGGCAGACACAGAGCGTCTGTCTGTCTGTTTAAGTTGAAGGATTTGACTTTGTGCAGTACCAGTTCCAGCTTATTCGACCTTCAGAAATAAAGTCGGCCTAAGCTTATATTATGACGAAAAAATTATTTCTGTAGCGCCGTTATAAAATACTTGAAGCACCAATGCTATTAACGTGGTGCATTAACCAAGAAAGATAAGAGATTCAGCATTAAACGATACGTGGTGGGCTATATATATATATATATATATATATATATATATATATATATATATATATATATATATATATATATATATATATTCTATATATATATATTCTATATATATTCTATATATATGCCGGTTGTAAATAAGAGTAAGCCATATCGCCAATCAGTTGAAAATACACGTGAACGTCTATAACATATATATTTACGCTGAAATTCGGCCGTTTACCTCAATTGGCCGATTGTGGCCAACTTGGTCGGGTGGCGTCCCAGTTGTGGCCATAATTAAGATTTCATTTTGTATCGTTATTTCGTTATGGTCCGTACACGACGCGGAGTCCGACTGGCATGGCTTCCATGCACTAAAAGAGGCAGTGTAGGTGTGTGTGGGTGAGTGTGTGTGTGAGAGGGAGATAGAAAGACAGAAAGAAAGAGAGAGAGTAAGAGACAGCGAGAAAGATATATTATAGTAACACAGAAAGAAAGAGGGAGAGACAGAGAGTAAGAAGAAAGAGAGGGAGTTAGAAAGAGAGAGAAAGAATGAAAGAGAGACAGAGAGAAAGAAAGAGAGAGAAAGAAAGATAGAAAGAGTGAGAGAGTGTGAGAGAGTGAGAGTGAGAGTGAGAGAGAGAGACAGAGAGAGAGAGACAGACACACAGACAGAGAGAGAGAGAGACAGACAGACAGACAGACAGACAGACAGACAGACAGACAGACAGACAGACAGAGAGAGAGAGAGAGAGAGAGAGAGAGAGAGAGAGAGAGAGAGAGAGAGAGAGAGAGAGAGAGAGAGAGAGAGAGAGAGCGTTGTTGAAGGAGCTCACTCGATAAGAAAGTACAATTGAAACCACGAGAATCGACGCTGTATAAAATCGCTGCAATAAATCGATTAAAAATAAATGGAGGTCTATTTGAGAATCGTTTAATAACGCGTTGAAGTTCAAGTAATCCTAAGTTGATTGAAAATGGTCTATGACGTGATATGGAAAGTCATGTTCACTGTGACACTTACTGATTTCATTAACGCTTTGTCCAATTATCGTCAGAGGATACTAAGAGTCCAGCTAGCCTCCAAAGGTGTCCATCGGTGTGAAGTGTTAGCGACTTCATTTTCTTAGCTTCGGTATACGAAAGTCGGGTGGTCAGCCTGATCTCCCTACCAACAGTGTGCGGTCGATGTATTCATTCGTTCGACTGAGTTGTTTATATATATACAATTTATATGCTCCTTTAAATAGAACCATGTTGTTCAGAACGAAGTAAGGAAGTTCTGCATTCTTCGGCCTCGGCATATAAATGACGTGATTTTCATTGTATAGATGTAGTACCGTAGCCTGTACCATGGGACATAGTGATTTCGTTTAACTGCGGAAAGAGTAGTTTTCAGATAGTAGTCGTGCAGCCGTCGATTAGTGTTCGATTGACCGGTGCCTTCTGCTGCAGTGGCTGCAACTGACCAGTGGTCATCGTCGTGTGTTGGTCAGCAGTGAGGCCGACTGGCCGGATGGTCTGGTAGTCGACGCCGTCGAGACCCCCACCGCAGGGCATCAGCTGCTTTAGGACCTGCCTGAATCGGGTGTTGAACGAGTAATAGATGACGAGGTTGACGGATGAATTGACGATGACCAACAGGTTGCTGATGCGGCTGAAGTAGTACTGGAAGCCGCCGCAGTCGCGCGCCGAGTCGGACAGGATGTTCCAGAGGATCTGCGTCGCAAGCGCCGGCGATTGGCAGATGGTGAAGACGATGATGACGACGATGAGGACGAACGTGACGTTGTTGTCCTGCTGCTGACGCGCGCTCTGCATCTCGGCCCTCTTCCGGCTCAGCTCCTTCAACGCCCGCATCAGTCGGATGTTGAGAACGGTCAGCGTCAGCAGCGGCAGGCTGAGCATGAAGATCAGGTAGAAGATGTTGCCGTAGATGATCAGATAGAACATGTTCTGACCGAGGTCCGTGTACTGCGGCAGAAGAGCGCTCTCCGTTGTCGTCAGGTTCCCGTCCTCGGCCGCCGGTTCTCTGTCCAGCCGAAACTCGGCGAACTTGGGGATGTTGTAGAGCACGGACCCGATGAGGACGGCCGACAGTTGTGCCTTGGCCTGGCGCACGGTGCAGAGCCGAGCGGCGGCAAACGGCTTACAGACGGCGATGTATCGGTTGAGGGCAACGAGGACCGTGGCCCAGACGGTCGCCGTCTGGGCAACGAAGGCCAAGGGAAATACGTAGACGAGAGCGATGGCGTATCCGTAGTCGTAGTAGTTCTTGTACCAGTCGGTGTAGTCGACGAAAGGCGGGATGCAGTAGATGGGAAAGACGGTCAGCAGGAGGAAGCTGTCGATGACGGAGATGCCCTGGAAGAGGAAGGACGTCGACGTTTTCAGCTTGTCCTTCAGGAACACGTAGAAGGTGACGGAGTTGCCGATCAGTCCGAGGACGCAGAACAGTCCGAGGATCAGTGTGTAGACGACGAACGAGTACAGCTTGCAGCCGGGGGTCAGCGGGACAGGAAGGGAGACGTTGGCTAGGTCAGAGTTCAAGGTCAGATCGACGGTCGTCCAGTTCTGCGAGAGGTGAGCTGATGGGGGAGCGGGAACAGGTGGTTGATGCAGAAACGGATCGACGTCTGAGATGTCCGTGGTGCCCTGAAAGCCGTTCTGAGAAATATTCCAGCCCATGTTGATCGGTTAATTACCGCTGTCTCTTCTTCTGACTTCTGTTGTCTCCTCTCCTATGGCTGAACGTCTCTTTTTCTCCTTCTCTACCTTCCACTCGTTCCGTCGTAGACTTTTCACCTTCTCCCTATCTATCTCTCGACGACAGGACTTTGTCCGTCTGTGTCAGAATCGACTCCTATTCGGCAAACGAACGCTTAGACACGAGCGCTAAACTTGTCTCCCGCGCGAGAGGCAAATGGCTTCATTGGCTGCTAACGTCGACGATGCCCTTCCCGCTAACGCCGCCTTTCCCGCCGAGTCGACGCGCACCTGCTACGTCTGTCGTCTTGTACGTCGGGTGGCGACCGATAAATCGAGGAACGAATTCGACGAAATCTCTTAATCGTTTTCTTAAGTCATCAGATTCTAACTAATGGCGACTAAATAAACGCATCTCACACATCGCTATAGGCTTTGACTACTGTTACTTGCGCACAAGTATAACAATAAAAGCGTAAATAAATATTTTTTAAAATTAATATCTGTATGAATTATATATAATTAAGCATGGATGCACGTATATATATATATTTATTTATTCATGATTGTACATGCACATGGGCATGTATATATATATACGCCAGGCAACTTTATCCAAGCAAGTGTAGGGCCCTGTATACATACATGTATACTTTCCATGCAGACGACTATGTACAACTAATGTATATATTTCAAATATACATGTATGTAACCACTAACTATAACTATATTAGTATACATAAATATATTCATATGCTGTTACATGCGTATCCACTAAGTCTGTATCTGACTCTCACTGCAGTGATTAACATAACGGGCATATTGCTACATTCCCTTTGTTTTCGACCTGACTTTCCCATTATGATTATTGATTGCAATTTCAATCTTGGACATTATAATAGCGGCGCTACAGAAGTAATTGAATGTGAATAGATTCCATAGCATTTGCCAGACGTACCAGTAATGGGCAGCATAAAATTAAATAAGTCTACATTAGGAACTTAAATTACAACCAAGCTCCAAACTATCGATGCAGTTTGCTTCAGGAACTCCGAAACTGATGTCATCTTTCAACTGTAGATGGGATTCCGTTGGGTTGGGCTCTTCATGTAGGCGTGGGCGCGCAATTGGTCACTATTCTTGTTCTCCGTGCGTTGGGTTGCTTGCTGATAAAAATTTCTGTCTTTCTGAGGTTCTTGTAAGGTGCTGTAGACTGCATAGTTACCAATTTCATAACTTAACAGAAAATAATCCATGCACATTTCTACTAAACCTATAGTCGTTGGTGAACTTTATTATCTGAAAGTAATATACGGGAAAATAAGCGCATGCAGCTAAATGAAAGGAAACCGCTGTCAGTATTATATACCACTTGGCACCTTTAACAGTTGAGAAGTTAACCGGGTTAGATAGCATTTTTTAAGAAAAGAATTATGTTAAAGGTGCCTTTGTTTTAATTGGTGACTTGAAACGTATTTAATCCCTACTTAATCCGCGGTATCTTCAATTTGTGACCGCGTTCTAATTAACAGCATATGAGCCTGTATCATATATACTGTATATATAGGCCCTATATATAATATGTTTACAGCAAATACATTTTTATATATTAATTGCAATGTACATACATATATCGGCTGTTATACATGCCAATTTATCTGGAATTTCTTGTAAACGATCTCGAAGACCCGAAGGATAGCGGGTGTAGCAGCTCAGTTGGCAGATTCATCCTTGATGGTCGTATAGTATCAGATCCCTCGTATTCAGGCTGTCATGAATAGCGCTTCTATTTCCAGCCCAAAGGCACATTTTCTGTATCGTCTTACATTGACTGCAGGCTGTTGAACGTAATCGTTTAAAGCTGTTCTTACTAACATATAAGTATTAAGTACATAACTGGATAACAAGGCGCCGCTTTGTCATTCGCCCATCAATCTGAGCGACCCCTCGCTTGTTCTCTCTCCTGCAGCAATTCACTAAAGACAGAACACGGAACTTCCCAAGCGATGCCATCCTGCTCCCCAGTGTTTTATATGTCAAAAAAGAACCGAGGTCGAGAATTTTACAGATTACCAAAGTACACGAACGTAGATCAAAATTTAATGTTGTTAATATGTTGAAGTTGAAACAGCTGACGACTCATGAGATATCTAATTTTTTTTTACCTCCAACATCTTTTCAATTGTATACTTAGCTATAAATCGTGGACAGAAGGACTTACAAGAAGTTGAAGGATCAAGTAGAAAATACAAAGAAATTGAGGATAGCAGAGAAGACGAAGAAGATGACGTAGAAGTTAAACAGAAGAAGTTAACGCACAAGATGAAAAGGGGATGAGAGTAAAGTATTCGGGAAAAAAACAAAGAAGATGACGGAGGAGGAAAGAGGAGGAGCAAATAGCGACGGAATAGTTTAATAAAGATAAAGTGGACAAAAAAGAACAGCGTAAAAATCTAGCCCTGCGAAGAAGACAGCAACATAAGATCTATGCAGGCGTAGAAAATGTATTTCAGGAGGCGGCGGCCGAAGAAGAGAAGAAAGGGAGGATCGAAGAGGAGAAGAGCAATCCCTTAAGCTATCCCTGAGTCAGTCATGGGTATGAAGTGTTACCGACTTCATTTTCTTAGCCTCGGCATAGGGCCAGTCCTCTTCCTCGCCATCTAATCTTCCCACCGACAGTGTACGGTCTGTGTACTCATTATAGCTGAGTTGGCCAGCGTCTGCAGGTGGAGCAGAAATCCCAAACCAAATTTCTGCCGTAGCAGAAATTTGAACCTCCGACCTTTCGGTTGACAGTCCAGCACACTAACCACTACTCTATTGAAACTGAAAGTAATGGAGAAGTTAAAGAAAGAGAAGAAAGAAGAAGGAGGATAAAGGGGAAGAATGACAAAGAAGAAGATATACAATAAAGACAAGAGGAAGGAGGGCGAAGAAGAAGAAGATCGCGTATGCGTTGCGTGAGCGTTTGTGTGTACGTGTTGCGGAAGAAGGTGGAATCCATAAAGTCATACTCAAGATGTTGTCTTTGCAAACAGCGGGCAACCGCCGCCTCATTGTGTCGCGCGATGAAACCACTTGTCTATTGGTCCATTGGTAAGTGCATCGTCGGAGCTGATGGCCAGGCGCAACACGTACGCACAATTAGACCCACTCTGTCTTTACGAACCATTTACACCGGGTTTTACCGGAACATCTAAATGGACGGCGAGCAGTATTATGCACAACATCAAAACAAAACGTACGCAATGCCAGTAGTATTGGCAGCATCACCGCCAGTTGCAGCAGCCTATTCATAGGTACGGTCCTTTCATGCTGTAAAAGACAAGGCACCGATTTTGTCGTTCTAGTCAGAAGCCAAAGAGTAGACGATGCTGCTACTATTGCTGCTGCTACTGCTGCTGCTACTGCTGCTGCTGCTGTTACGTAGTCAGTCGCAGTGCTTTCGGATCAAAGATGGCTTTTAGGTGCAGGTAGACGTGCTCGAAAGTCACTCACTCTTTGCATTCGCAGGTATACTGTATGCGTACGTGCAACATTCGCAGTCGTACAGGTGAAGCACGATCTCGGTTTGAAGTATCAGATGCAACGATGCTGTTCCTTATTTCCGCGTTTCCCCTGAATTCCTTCCCATATCACAACCATCATTAGCGTTATTAGTCTCGATTCTAGGCCCGTCTTAAACAGGCATGGACGTCTTTACGTCGGCCTATACCCCGAAGCCTGGAGTACGCAGCCGTGTGCCTAAGAAGGCTCTCAATCTAGGAGAACTCTTCTTCAGGATATGACCTGTAAATGATTTATTCAGTCAACGCAAAATCCTTTTCCAATAATGAAAAGGCGTGCTGTTAAATAATTTACGAAATATGATATTCGAGATCTAGTACCGGTATTCTATCACTCGTAAGATTAGATTCTGACAGTAAATCAACTTACAGGAATAAAGTTGACATTTAGCAGCGATTACACCGCTTGGAAATGTTCATTTACACTCCGTCGAATTTAAAACAAGTTGACACGAGCTAGATCATCTTCGTCCTCTGGCTATAAATACCCTCTTTAGAGTCTGTGTCTGTCTATCTGTCTGTCTGTCTGTCTGTCTGTCTGTCTGTCTAACTGTCTATGCTTTTCTTCGAACTGCAGAACTCAATGGACTTTCATGGTCACCCAACCTAAGGGTTTTTAATCACCCTCTGGCAACGGAGATTTAAGACAGGAATCACACACGCACTGCCGCCTCCTTCTCCTCTTCCGTCTCCTCCAACTTCTATTCACACCCTATCTCCTCATTTTCTGATGCTCCTCCAACTTCTTTCTTTCTACTCATCCTCCTCCGTCTTCTTCCCTTCTTTCTAACTTCGTCTCTTCTCACTGCTCCTCTTCCTCTTCCTATTTCTCCTCCTCTTCTTTCTCGTCCAATCTTCCCCTTCCTCCTGCTTCTCTCTCTGCCCTCCTCCTCCTCCTTGTTCTCATTCTCCCCTCCTTCAACTTCCACTTGTCCCCATTCTCCCTCTCCAACTTCTTTAAGTTCTCCTCTTTCCAGTCCTCCTTCTCTCCTCTTCGTCCTTCTCCTTTCAAGTGTCACTTCCATCCTTCCCATTCCACCTGCTCTTCTTCTCTCACCTCCTGCTTGTTCTACTTTCGCAGTCTTCTTTCTTTGTCTGGTGTGTCTAAGTAATGTGTCATGCTCGATGTCTGTGTGTCACTCTGTATATATGTCCGTCTAGCACAAACACACACACTCTGTCTCTCTCCATCTGTTTCTCTCTGTCTGTCTCTCTGTCTATCTCTGTCTCTGTCTCTCTGTCTGTCTCTCTATCTGTCTCTCTCTGCCTCTTTCTACAGATCTCTCTGTCTGCCTGTCTGTCTCTGTCTGTCTGTCTCTGTCTCTGTCTGTCTGTCTGTCTGTCTCTCGCGCTCTCTCTCTCGCTCTCTCTGTCTCTCTGTCTCTCTCTGTCTCTCTCTGTCTCTCTCTGTCTCTCTCTGTCTCTTACTGTCTCTGTCTGTCTGTCTGTCTGTCTGTCTGTCTGTCTGTCTGTCTGTCTGTCTGTCTGTCTCTCTCTCTCTCTCTCTCTCTACGGATCTCTCTGTCTCTTCTTTGTTGTCCTCTTATATCTATTTTCCATCCGTAGTGTTGCCCACTCGTCTTTTAATTGCACAAGCTACAAATGGTTCAAAATTCTCTGGCCAGAAACATAAACCTAACTAAGACCATTAATTATTCCTAATATGATCATTATGTGTTTATTAAGCGCTATTACCTAATGACCAAGCATCAATCGATGGCGCTAAGCAGTGGTGACTTAAATATTATTTTTTCATATTATTATTACTATTAAGGGTCACTATTATTGAACACGCATCAATCGATGGCGCCAGGGGCGTCTATCCCCCCTAAGTCATTGGAGCAACTTCCCCTTTCCCCTCTTCTTCCCCTTCCCCTTCCTTCCCCATAAAACAGTGGCACACACACAGCGACAGATCTTCCTCCTATTTCTTGGATAGAGCATTTGCTCCAAGGTTTCTATGGTGTAGGACGCCCCTGGATGGCGCTGAGCAATTGTGAGTGACAGATTTTGCTCAAGGTCCATACACACAGTCACAGTACACAGTAACTATTTCAGAGGAGGTTCGAACCCATACCCTTTGCGTTGCAAGGTGAGCACTCTAACCAATCGAATATCAACACATCACATGATCGAACTGGATGCTTTGCACCATGGCTGCCAGTTGAGCAAATGATCCGGTTCAAAATCTATCTTTTGTTCACGAAGTATTGTTTTTAAATCAACCGATCTATCTCTGCTCGGTGCTCACCTCTCCCATACATGTGCACGCAGGTATGGCAGTCGATCTACGGCCGCGATGACTCTTTCCGTGCCCGTCGTCAGAACAGCGTGGGGCTCCCAGGCAATCTCGTTGGCTGGTCCGAATTCAAGCTATCATCGATTGTTGCTTTTCTCTGTCCATTATGATTACGGCGTTCATGTAGTCATCAGTAGTCATGTAGTCATGTAGTCATCAGTAGTCATGTAGTCATGTAGTCATGTAGTCATTCAGTCATCGGATGAGATTAGTGACCAATTTTTGCTTCACTGCGGATCTTCCCAGTGATTTTCTGTTGCTAGGCAACTGGTGTCGAGAGCAAATGGATGGCAATTTGTAATGTCAATCGAATAATGGGTAACATTTGGACTAAATTAGATTATTACGGAACGAGCGGTAATTAGTGAACAGACGGCGCGACGTCAGTAGCCTACTGTTGTCGCATATGTGGCGCTGAATGTACTGGCCTCATGTGACGTCATGCCACTTCTCTAAGCATTCAGATTAGCGTACTGGAACGGGTGATGGACAAACGGATGAACACAGACAAGCAGACGAACGAACAAGTGCAGAGGCGGCGATCTTGTTTGACAGGTGGGGGGGGGACACGGGACACTTTAAACTGATCTGGTTAAAAAGAGGTGAACTTACGCGCAAAAATTTGTTGATCTTTTTTCGGTGTTTCTTCAAAATGTGGTGGACAACTGTATACTGTGTCTCCCAACTGTTAAAGGTGGGGAGTCTTGTCCCCCTCGACCCCTCCGCCCCTGGATCGCCGTCTATAAACAAGTAGACCGAAACAAAGACAACCAACAAGAGATGGCGACTTAAGGCGCCTGAAGAAATGTGGTATCAGTCACCAGAGAGTTTTAAGAGCTTTAGCAATAACGCCGATACTGTCAAATTTATCTGCCGTTGGAGATTAGGAATGAAGCTGAGAAACAAGATCCAAAGTGAGAGGAGAGGAGCGAAGCGAAGAGGAGCTGAGAGGATCGGAGAGGAGCGGAGAGGAGCGGATAGGAGCGGATAGGAGCGGATAGGAGAGGAGCGGATAGGAGCGGATAGGAGAGAAGAGGAGGGGAGAGAAGCAGATAGGAGAGGAGAGGAGCGGAGAGAAGCGGATGGGAGAGGAGCGGATATAAGAAGAGAGGAGCGGATAGGAGAAGAGAGGAGCGGATAGGTAAGGAGCGGAGCGGAGCGGATAGGAGTCGAGAGGAGCGGATAGGAGCTGAGAGGAGAGGATAGGAGAAAAGAAGAGAAAAAAGAGAGGAGAGGTGAGGGAGGGGAAGGGGAGGGGAGGGGACGGGAGGGGAGGGGAGTGGAGGGGAGGGGAGGGGAGAAGAGGGGAGGGGAGGGGAGGGGAGGGGAGGGGAGGGGAGGGGAGGGGAGGGGAGGGGAGGGGAGGGGAGGGGAGTGGAGGGGAGTGGAGGGGAGAGGAGGGAGAGAGGAAGAGGAACGGATAGGAGAGGGACGGATATAAGAACAGAGAAGCAGGGAGGAGCGGAGAGGAGCGGATAGAAGAGGAGAAAAACGGACAGCAGCGGAGAGGAGCGGATAGGAGAGAAGGGAAGAGGAGCGGATAGCAGCGGATAAAAGAGGAGAGGAGGGGATAGGAGTGCAGAGGAGCGGAGAGGAGAGGAGGGGAGAGGAGCGGATAGGAGGGGAGAGGAGCGGATAGGAGAGGAGATGAAGGGAGAGGAGCGGATAGGAGCGGAGAGAAGAGGATAGGAGCGGAGAGGAGAGGAGAGGAGGGAGAGGAGCGGATAGGAGAGGAGCGGATAGGAGAGAAGCGGAGATGAGCGGATAGGAGAGGAGCGAATAGGAGAGGAGCGGAGAGGAGCGGATAGGAGAGGAGATGAAAGGAGAGGACCGGTTAGGAGCGGAGAGGAGAGGAGCGGATAGGAGAGGAGAGGAGGGAGAGGAGCGGATAGGAGAGGAGCGGAGATAAGCGGATAGGAGAGGAGCGCATAGGAGAGGAAAGAGCGGAGAGGAGAGGAGCGGATAGGAGAGGAGAGGAGTGGAGAAAAGCGGATAGGAGAGGAAAGAATCGGAGAAGAGCGGATAGGAAAGGAGAAAAGCGGAGAAGAGCGGATAGGAGCGGATAGGAGAGGAGAGAAGCGGAGAAGAGCGGATAGGAGCGGATAGGAGAGGAGAGAAGCGGAGAAGAGTGGATAGGAGCGGATAGGAGAGGAGAGAAGCGGAGAAGAGTGGATAGGAGCGGATAGGAGAGGAGAGAAGCGGAGAAGAGTGGATAGGAGCGGATAGGAGAGGAGAGAAGCGGAGAAGAGTGGATAGGAGCGGATAGGAGAGGAGCGGAGAGAAGCGGATAGGAGAGGAGAGGCGAGGAGAGGAGAGATGGGCTTGGCAGAGAACGAACAAAGAGACAGACATGTAGACGGACGAAGACAAACACGTCAATACGATTGGAACGTAGGCAAAGAGCGTTGTTAGTTATCTGCTTATTATTCGTTTAAAAAAATCGGAAGTTAACACGTCATCCATTTGCCACCGACGGAGCAAGTGACTCCCATGGTCCTCCTCCGCATATGATCCCCTCTTCTCTACCCCCTCCGATGCCTCCGCCTCTACCATCGTCGACGGTCGCTGAGAACCTACTCTCGGCAGCTGCCACGGTAACCGTTATGATGATTCATGGCGCTCGTCTGAACGCCGGAATAATAATTCCGAAGACTTCGATCTATCCGGAGTCCTATATATCCACTCAGTGGCTGTTTTCCTCAGTTCGATCCCTGGGCGACACAGTTCGGGAATGGGAGGGAAGAGAGCTTCCGCCTTTCATTCACTTAAGACATCGTCGACCCCCGGACAAGGCGGACTTAGGACGTATCGGTCCCGAACCGGTCGTTCAATACCTCGGCGCTCGCTTTTCTCCAGTGCTCGTCTGTCACACGGTAGATGCATAGAAAAATGCGTGACTTTGTGTACTAGTTAACACGACGGTGTATAGAGTATGGGTGGGAAGGTTCCTGGAACACACTGCTGCACTGTCTATTGGGAAGAGTACTTAGCACAATGCTGTAATTAGGGGTAACCGTTAAGAGTGCTTGGCTAATTTCGCACGCAAAGGGTAGACCAGTACGTTTGGATGCAGACGCAGAACGTGTTTGACAGTTTGCTGCTAACATGATTAGCATCTAGCATCTTCTTATTCAGTTCACTGTCGAAGGGTTGCTAGGTCGATTGGTCTCCGCCTTGAGGATGGACCCTATTTTGCACTGTTCGTTAATGACGGAACTCACGCAGTTCTTGAGGCCTGTGATGTCATTTGAAACGTGAGTATTGAGTTGAGTCGGATATCGTGAGTCGTGAATATTGAGTGTTGAGTTTTGAGTTGCAATTTCAGACTGAAGTTCTAAGATTGGACTGAGTCTAAACAGGCTACAGAGTTGAAAACTACAATTTGGTAATGATAATTCGTAATAACAATTATAATAGACCTAATAATAATAATAGGCCTAATAATAACAATAACAATAATAGTAACAATAACAATAACAATAACAATAATAATAATAACAACAACAACAACAATAACAACAACAACAACAATAATAATAATAATAATAATAATAATAATAATAATAATAATAATAATAATAATAATAATAATAATAATAATAATAATAATAATAAAAATAATAACAATAACGGCCTGATATATTCATATATATGGTCGTGTTTGGGCTTCAGCCAAAATATCACTCAATCCCAGGGCCTTGCTTGCTATGTATTTGTGTAATCAGAGCACTTCTATAGCGCCTTTTAGGTAACCCATAAGAGCGCTGCGGCGCGGTTGCTTGGAATCACCGAACACATGTGTCACGTCGAGCAGAAAACGCTGAGGACTGATTCTGATAGAGATTAGAGAACCTACTTTACCTTATATTCAGTCACATTACAACATCTTGTTACAGCGCATGTATGGATGGATCCACAGTTTAACAACATCAACAAAGGCCGTTGACATCGGCAGAAATTATTTCGAACAGTTCTTACCATTCGTATGGCATACTATACAGCGCTGGACAGTTAAAAGCGGTTCGCTCCGCTAACACAGAGCCACACATTCCTGCCAATTTTTGCTTACTTAAGCCCGAATGATTAAGGAGGCCAATGAGACCGTTACTGGTCTACGTGACTCAGCTGGGCCGTTCCAAAGTTCGACGATGCCTGACCGCGGCCATGCGCCTCCCGGGAGGATTCTACCGGCGATCGTAGGCGAGGGTAAACGTCAATTGGCCACCGGGGCTTCTTGCTTCAATTCGAGACAGCGGGCATCGTCGACAGGAATCAATTTCAGTCGGAACCGTCTCCTCCTCTGGACCAGAGGCACCGGCGCCATTTTCGGCACGATGGACATAAATAAGAGACGATTTGCAGCTTCGCTGGCTCGGCCTCTGAAGCCGATGCCTCTGTCTCCGCATCGTGGCTGCGACCTTGGGGTGTGTGTGCGTCACACAGCCGTAGATGAAAGAGGTGATGGACCAACAGTCATCCGTCTTTTCATCTCCACTCGCCTTTGCCTCCCTGTCTCCTTCCATATATTCCTTAAATCCTTAATACTTGACTCGATACTCGGGGCGCGGCAGCCGATTGGTTAGACGTTTGCCTTGAAACGCCGAGTGTACGGGTTTGAGTCTCGACTAAGACGGTCATCGTATAGAAACCTTGAGCAAATCCTTCACTCACAATTGCCATCGACTGATGCTCGGTAATTAGATAGTGGCTAATAAATGGCAGCTTACACAACTAGGGCCTAATTATCTCCATCCATTCAACCAACATTCGTCCTTTCACTCCCATCCATGCATTCATGCATCCATGCATCCATGCATCCATGCATCCATGCATCCATCCATCCATCCATCTATCCAACGATCCTGGTTTCGCTGTCACTCTGCTTCTATCCTTCCACTCCTCCTCATATGCCTACCCTAATCCCACCTCAGTGTCACAACAGTACAACTCTGCTCGTACATTCCTTCATTCTATTCATTCTTCACTTCGTCCATCCGTCAATTCATTCTTCCATCCATCCATCCTTCTGTCCATCCATCCGTCCATTCATTCATTCATTCACCCCTCTTTCCATTCGTTCGTCCATTTCATCCGTCCATTCATTCGTCCATTCATCCATCCATTCATCTATCCATTCATCCACTTTTGCATGCATCCATCTGTCCATTCATCCCTCCTTCTGTCCATTCATTCACTCATTCATTCATTCGTCCTTCCATCCATTCATTCGTCCATTTCATCCGTCCATATATCTATCCACCAGTCCTTCTACCAATGCATTCATTCATCCGTCGCTCCTTCCTTCGTCCCTGCATCCACCCATCCAGAGTCCTGCGGTGTCATTCGTTCCCCCAGACGCTTCCTATGCGTAGTGGAGCTGTCTAAATGTCCTATTTTACAGCGACATTTGAGGGTAATTTGCGCCGCAGGAGGATGAAGATATCGCGCGGCAGGCAACAATAAAAGATCGTACGAGAAGATGCTCACAAAGCACCAACTGCCAAGATAGGACGCACACACGCCTCACCTCCTCCCTCACAACATATAAAATCATATACATATATATATATATACGTGCGTGCAGACATATATACATAACTACATGCGTACATATATATATATATATATATATATATATATATATTAATATTCATATATACACACACACTTAGGTATACTGTATACGTATATGTAACGACATATGTACATTGCATGTACATATGTCGTTATGTATGTATGCAAGCTAGCACACACACACGCACGTAATTATATACTACACACTACACACACAGAGTCCTATACTTATATATATATATATTACTCTATGCGCGCAGTATATATATATATTATTTGTACGTATGCATGTATACATATCACTCTATGAGCGCAGTATATATATATATATACATATTATTTGTACTTATATATATGTATGCAAGCATGCATATATACACTCATACGCATTCAGATATACATACATACATACAAACCCACATACATACATACATACATACATACATACATACATACATACATACGTACATGCATGCATGCATACATACATACATACATACATACATACATACATACATACATACATACATACATACATGCATACATACATACATACATATATACATTCCTTCATTCGTTCGTTCATTCAAGCATTCGTGCATAGAAGGCAATATTAGTGCATAGCTACTCACTGCGCACTGTGTATGTGTATAGAAGTAGGTAGGCCTTGTTCGTATAAAAGTACGTGGGGGTGTATGTGTAATTGTGTATAGTTCTAGGCCAGTTTGTTCCTGTGTGTTTGTTTATAAAAATGCATGCTGCATATACACATTCATTCGTTATAAACTCAGTCTCTGTCTGTCTGTCTGTCTGTCTGTCTGTCTGTCTGTCTGTCTCTGTCAATCAATCATCGACCGATGTCTTGGGCATCATGAAAAGGCGCTACAGAAGTCATTGGTTTAGCTTCGATTCGACTCAGTGGCGTCACTAGGGTTGGTGTCACCCATTGCGGTAAGTCATGGTCTCACCCCCATTGACCTCCTCCCTTGGTCCCTTTCCAGACCATACAGTATCCTTAATAACGTTTTTGTATTAGGCCTAATAGGCTTGCGAAAATGTTGATGTTGTCATCTATGATTGTTAGTTTAAACATAATAAATTTCTGCTGAAACGCTACACAACATTTTTTTAGATAGTCATTTTGTCATTTTGGTGTCATCCCTCTGAAGGTGCCACCCGGTGCGGCCCGCACGGTGCCGCACCCCTCACCTCTATAGTGACGCCACTGATTCGACTGCATTACAAGGCTCTTTGAATTGGATACCCATTTGAAATGAAACACGAGGCAGGCAGACAGACGTGCAGACATACATACAGACAGAAAAACAAACATACATACATACAGACAGACAGAAAAACAAACATACAAACAGACAGACCCTGACAGACAGACCCTGGCAGACAGATAGATGTATACATGCACTGTTGTCGCAATAACTCGACGCGGATCAGAACCCTTGGCAGCGTGGATTCATCGCTGTGCAGAGATAACTGCCTGCACGCATGGCTTGTTATAGGTGCCGCCTCCGCCGCTGAAAGATTTTCCTCCCAGCCTTCGTCCATCGGCCCTCCTCCCTTTCCCAATCCCCACCGCCTAATTCCCTACTTCCCTCCTCTCGTCCATCCATTGCTACCGGTTGACGAAGACTTGCCAATATATCCCGTACTGCATGGGTCCAAAATCTTGCTTAAATGAGCTAACATAATAAATTTAATATGCTTGTATTATCTTCATGTATTGACTTTATAATTGAGCCAACCGAGTCTTTCTATTCATCCATCCATTCATCCATCCATTCATCCATCCATCCATCCATTCATTCATCCATCAATTCACCCATCCATTCATCCATCCTTCTGTCCATTCGTCCGTCCATTCATCCATTAAATCATCCATCCTTCTTTTTGACCATTTTCGGATGACTCATCGACCTGCATCTATGCTGTGCATAAGTTTTAACAGTTAGTTTGTTGTAGGCCTACTTGCCTAGGCGCAGACTCTGGGGGCAGCCGGGGCACCTGCCCCCAATAATTGAGATGTACTGTAACCCAATACAACAAGTGTAGAATGAATAACCAAATCCTCCCCTTTCCCCAATATTTTGGACAAGTTTAGTCCAGTGCCTACTTGTTCCGATACATTCATATTATGTTGGTGCTGATGTGTCAATGAACAAGACACTCGATCAATACAATATTGCACTTAAATAACCAGTCTTGTCCTCGAGACCAAGGTCTCGGTCTCGAGTGCACTCGAGTTCGTTTTTGAAAGTCTTGGTCTTGGTCTTGAGACCAAAGGTCTTGGTCTTGAGGTTCAAGGTCTTGGTCTTGAGGTTCAAAGTCTTGGTCTTGGTTTTGCAAGACCAAGACCAAGACTTTTGTCAATATGAACAGTCATTACTATTACTATTCCTTACTAAAAATTGTCCAGTCGGACTACTCGTTATTTTAATGAAAACATGAGTTTTTTCTTTTATTCAAGCAAAACAACTCTAAATGGAGACTGCAGAGAATTCCGAATTCGTATTTACAAAAGTCCTTCATGCGAAATGTTATTCCAAATGCCTGTTGAATTTTATAAAAACCAATTTGCTCAGAATTTTCTGAGCAAATTGGTTTCATTAAAATAACGAGTAGTCCGACTGGACAATTTTTAGTAAGGAATAGAAGTCTGGATACGACTGTGATTTTTTTGGGTCTTGGTCTCGGTCTTGGTCTTGAGGTTCAAGGTCTTGGTCTTGGTCTTGAGGTTCAAGGTCTTGGTCTTGGTCTTGGTCTTGAGGTTCAAGGTCTTGGTCTTGGTCTTGAGGTTCAAGGTCTTGGTCTTGGTCTTGAGGTTTAAGGTCTTGAGAACAAGACTGCAAATAACTGGATTATTTTATGTAATTTGCGAGTGTAGATTTATAGCGCCTTAAGGATTATGCAGAGACCTGACAGCATAAAAGCACAATGAAAAAAATGGTCTTCAAATATAATTCAGATTCAGTCGGATTCCGCCGGATCTGAGATCTGACACCTTTGGTTTGAGATTCGTCACAGAACTGTGAGATCCGCCACCTAGAAGTGAAGACCCGTTACCTAAAAGCGAAGACCCGTCACATAAATACATCTTTGTTTGCAGTATTGGATAATAAGCATCATATTTCATGCATTTTTAGTTTATAAGAATAGCGAATATCAGTTATAGATTCAGAAAGACTTCTGTTTGAGCTTTACAAATATCTGGACTCTGGAGATCCGTCACCTCTGGGTGACCAATTTAACCACTGCAAATATTTATTAAGGACGGACCACAGCTATGCGTCACTGTTGTATCGCGGATGTCCGGACGGGGAGCAATTGCAACATAAATGTTGCAGAACGAATTAAGAGAGCTGCGACCAAGACGGATGACACCGAATACATAGCTCCCTAAAATATGATGTAGCACATGTATGAATGCATGTAGATATGCCAGTCTTGTTGTCCTCGAGACCAAGGTCTCGAGTTCGTTTTTAAAAGTCTTGGTCTTGGTCTTGGTCTTGAGGTTCAAGGTCTTGGTCTTGGTCTTGGTCTTGAGGTTCAAGGTCTTGGTCTTGGTCTTGGTCTTGATGTTCAAAGTCTTGGTCTTGGTTTTGCAAGACCAAGACCAAGACTTTTGACAATGTGAACAGTCATCTAACAAACGCAAGAATTTTAAAAATTCATAATTAGTAAAACAATTGCTTAGTATTTACACGGCGTGAATGAGGCTTTACTGTTGTTTTGGACAGTTATCTTGATTTCAGGCTATTTACCATGCCTTTGGAATGATTTCAAAATAGATTCACGATTTGTACATTTGCATCAAGTGCTTGAAAAGCTACTCTGTGTGCCAGTGATTTCAGCACCTGTAGAACGTATTTTTCACATGGCAGAATTTTTATGAGGCCCCACAGGTCACGTCTTGGTCAGAAAATTCTGAGCGAGTTGTTTTTTTTAAATGTAACAGGCATTTGGAATAACATTTCGCATGAAGGACTTTTGTAAATACGAATTCGGAATTCTCTGCAGTCTGCATTTGGAGTTGTTTTTTTGCAAATAAAATAAAAGACTCATGTTTTAATTAAAATAGCGAGTAGTCCGACTTGGCAATTTCTTTAATAAGTAATATAAGTCTGCATATGGTTGTGTTTTATTGTCTTGTTCTCGGTGTTGGTCTTGAGTTTCAAAGTCTTGGTCTTGGTCTTGGTCTCAGGGCCGGCGCTAGGGTACTTGAGGCCCCCCCAGTCTTACTTGAGGCCTCCAATAACTACGAAATATACACTGCAAACGAGAACGACTGAACGTCAAGTCTCTTTTTACTTTTTATTGAAATCATTGCTAGCGATGAAAACAGCTGAGCATGGTGGAACAATTAAATGTTTTAACTAGGCCTAGTTTCAATGTACTGAAACTGCTACTGTTACTGGGGTGGTCAGAAGAATCCTTAGTGCAATAGACAGATTTGGGGAAAAGTCAAGAAGTTCATTTAGGCCTACATAAAGGTGGACCCTACTTTAGAAAGTCTCGCGCTGTTGTCAGCTGACTGTCTCTAGGCTACAAGTGGCTTATTATAACTGCAATAAAATGTGAAAATCCATTAGAAGTTCATTTAATTGTTTCTACGTCTCCCATCTTCTCGTAGAAGTAAACACAATGTTTTTGCAGCTGGATCATGCGTTTGATGAGTGTATTGGAGTGCTAGAGAAACCCAAAGTCCTGTTCCAATCCTTGATCTTCTGAAACCGTGACTGAACTGACACCAGCGTCTGACCCAGAAGTTTGTAGAAAAAATCTGCTTTAAATCGTAGTTTGGGTGTAAATTTCTCCATTTTGTCTGCATATTCGTAGTCAAATGGGCTTTTCGACGCTGGTTTCTCGTTTCAGGGAAAGTGGTGTTCACCACCATATATCATGCACAATTTCGCGTGCACCTGTAGTAGCAGATTTGGGGCCCTAGGCGCGTGCTTGATGCGCCTATGCGTAAACGCGCATCTGCCCACTACTTTTGCAGACTAAGATATTCAGAATGAGTTGATCGATTTCGTTGCTGACGAGATTCAAGACACCAACATGGAAGCATTGCAACACGCAAAATGCTTTTCCAATATTCTGGACTGCAGGCTACCACTACTGGCATTTCACATGAAGAGCAAATGACAGTTTTCTTAAGATTTGTCCTGTGTATACCCAGAAATGGCATACAGATAAGAGAAGCTTTTTTGGATATTTAGTTGTGAATAACACAACTGGCCAAGCCGCCAAGGACTGACGGAATCATTCCTAGTGCAAAAGCACTAAACCTAATGATTGAAGCCTGTCAGGATCAGGCGTATGAAAGGCCGTAACACAGAGGCGCGATTTGGGGCCCTATATGCACGCGCTTAGTGCACCTATGCGTAAACGCGCCTCTGTGTTACGGCCTTTCATAGTCTGACCCCGACTTAGGCGCACGCCTAGGGCCCCCAAATCTTGGAGGGCCCCAAAACAAATGAAAATATTTTTTCAGTTATAAAAAATAACATTTTTGAATTATTTTAAATATAACATATTTTCTATTTTTACAGTTTAGCATTCACATAAACGTATATTATTGTAATTTATAATTGTTTTGCTCATTTGGGTTAATAATTATTCTTTGTGCAATTGCGAAAAATAACATCAAGCTCAGAAGGCCCCAAAAATGTTTGTTACTAGGGCCTCGTTTTCTGTAAACGCGCCTCTGGAAGCGGGTTTCAGAAACAGTCACACATAAGCATAATGACCAGCTAAATTTGGAGGCCCCTTACAAACTTGAGGCCCCCCAACCGGGAGGTTCGGGGGGCCTTAGCGCCGGCTCTGCTTGGTCTTGAGGTTCAAGGTCTTGGTCTTGGTCTTGGTCTCGAGGTTCAAAGTCTTGGTCTTGGTCTCGAGGTTCAAAGTCTTGGTCTTGGTCTTGGTCTTGAGGTTCAAGGTCTTGGTCTTGGTCTTGAGGTTTAAGGTCTTGACAACAAGACTGATATATGCATGCCTGTATATATGCATGTATTGTGTATGCAAATGTCATATATACTGTAGCAGTGATTGTCAAATCGAAACATGGATGTTGTTGAAGTCATCGGAATGATCAATCGCTCGCTGTGCATTATGAATAACCTAAGACTACAGTCAACAGGGCTTAGCAGGTGCTTCGATCGCGCCTCTGACACACTCTCATCTGTCATTGTCTGGCACGAAATTTAAATTTACAGGCAGCATCGAGGCATCTTCTTGTGCCGACCGGGAATTCGTTTCTATAAATCTATCAACTGCGAATTGTATAACAGTAGGTTATACTCTTGCATATGATATATTTCTTTGTATGCATAGCCTATAGTATATATATCTAAGTCCTTGAAAGCCAAGGAGGTATGTACAGTGAGTTTTAAGCCGCGTTTGAAAGAAGGAAGTGAGCATGGGCGGCGATCATAGGGGGTCGAGGGGGACAAGACCCCCACCTTTAACATTGGGGGACACGCCATGCATCGGACCACCCCCCAAATTTTGAAGAAATACCAAAAAAGTCAATTGTTTTACCTTTTTTGACCAGATCAGTTCACGGCGATACATTTTTTTACCTCTTTTTTGACCAGATTAGTTTAAAAATGTCCCCCTCACCTGTCGAACAAGATCGACTTCACTTTAAGTGAAGTTGAGCAACGAAGAGAGTGGCAGTCGATTCCATTCCTAGAAGGCAGTCCCTAACTGTTCTGCATCGTGGCTCAGCTACTTGATGATCGCAGGCAACGACAGTATGGCTTCTAACCCTGCTCATTTTTCAATGAATTGATCGAGAGAGATCCTTTACCACCGCTGCCAGTTTGAATGAGGCCACGCCATTTAAGGTCCCCGTGTACGAACAGCGCGCTTGCCCAATGTTAAAACCTCTAAAGTAAGCCACCACCCGTATACGAACTGGCATCTTCATGCACTCTCTAACCAATGTACCTAACCGGACATCATGTATGATATAATACGTGTATGTAGCCTATGCATGCAAGTGTATGCATGTATGGGTATCTGCATGTAAATGTATGTGTATGTATGTGTAGGGCCTACAGTGTACATTGTGTGGCGGGCTGCATGGATGTTGAATTACCACTGGATATAGACCGAAAGAGAGAGAGAGACAGAGAGAGAGACAGACAGACAGACAGACAGACAGACAGACAGACAGACAGACAGACAGACAGACAGACAGATAGATAGATAGACAAAGACAGAGAGAAACAGATAGATAGATAGATAGATAGATAGATAGATAGATAGATAGATAGATAGATAGATAGATAGAGAGAGAGAGAGAGAGAGAGAGAGAGAGAGAGAGAGAGAGGAGAGAGAGAGAGAGAGGAGAGAGAGAGAGAGAGAGAGAGAGAGAGAGAGAGAGAGAGAGAGAGAGAGAGAGAGAGAGGAGAGAGGAGAGAGAGAGAGAACACGTTGTCGTTGTCGATGTTGTTTAGGTGATGATGATACCCGTTTTCCGGTTGACAACGAGACAGGAGTCCGGCCTAAAGCTGTCTGTCTGTCTCTCTGTCTCTCTCTGTCTGTCTCTGTCTCTGTCTCTGTCTCTCTCTCTTTCTATTTATCTCTCTCTCTCTCTATTTCTCTCTCTCTCTATTTCTCACTCTCTCTCTCTCTCTCTCTCTCTCTCTCTCTCTCTCTCTCTCTCTCTCTCTCTCTCTCTCTCTCTCTCTCCGTCTCTCTGCCTGAGCACTCTGGCTACCATTTCTATAGCCCAATCGATCGAGGATCATCCTACTCCAAAAGCTTGATTTCGTGCTCCTGTCTGATAGGTTTCCTCACTTCACTTTCTCGTCCAGTGTTCGTGACTTAGGTGTCACTCTGGATAGCTCGCTTACTTTTGCTGAGCACATTTCCAACCTCACCCGCTCCTCTTACTTAGGCGTCTCCGGGCTATTCGGCGGTCTGTCTCATCCTCGATCTTCACCTCAATTGTTCATGCATTCGTGTGCTCTCGAATTGACTACAGTACTGTAATTCTCTCTTTATTGGCCTTCCCAAGATCCGTCTTTCTCATCTCCAGTCCGTACTCAATGCTGCTGCTAGACTCAATGCCCGCCTCCCTCGGTTCTCTCATATCTCCACCTTCATGGTTGGACAACTCCATTGGCTCCCTCTCTCTGCCCGTAAACAATTCAAAGTGCTTATTCTTGTGCTTAAATCTCAACTGGGTCATGCTCCACAGTACTTACGTGATCTAATTCAACGGCATCCTTCTGCTGCTTCGCTGCGTCCTCTCCGATCTTCTGATCGTCTTGATCTCTTGGTTCCTCGTGTCAGGACTATACTTTGGCTCAGTCCAGATCCTTTGCTTGCATAGGTCCCTCACTTTGGAACCGACTTCCTCCTTCTGTCCGCACCACCATTCTCTCTGGTAGCGTTGCTTCTTCCTTTTCTCACCTTAAATCCTGCTTTTTCTCTCGGGGTCTCGCGCACTGGGAGCGCCTCTGAATGGTCTATACCGCGAGAGGCGCTTTATAAATGCCCATATACAATACAATACAATACAATACACGGCATACCTTTGCATAGCGCCAGTCTGTCTGCATGTGCGTCTGCCAAATCACAGCTCAGACTGTAGGCCTCAGAAGACTGCTTCATGGTATTCGTGACTAAGTCTTCCACCGCATTCGATCCATGATTGACTTTCAAACTGCTTCCACAATCGTTACCACCTTTGCCCACTCCAAGCTTGATTACTGTAATTCCATTTTCCTAAACCTGAAATCCACCCAAATTAAGCGTCTGCATATCATCCAAAAGTCACTCGCCCGAGATGTCACCAGGACACCCAGGCATCACTATATCACTCCCATTCTTAAATCGCTCCACTGGCTAAAAATTCCTAGGCGTATCCACTTCAAAGTCCTATTCCAAACCTATTACTCCCTACAACTACATAGGCCTACGCCATGCCAAAGTAGGCTACCTTCGCGAGCTCTTCACCATCCAGCCATACCACTCTACCCGATCATCCTCAAATCTGAATCTCTCCAGTTCCCCAGTCACTATTCGCCTTAAAATGTCCAACCGATCCATTCATATTCTAAACTGCACCTCAACTCCAGAAAGATTCCCCTAAATTCCGCAAATTCTCAGTTCCGCCGCGTCATCACTCATCAGGCCCGCATCGAGCGCCGCTCAACCACCATTCTCTCTCATGATTGTCTACTTCTCACCCTAGGCTTTCCACTCCAAATCAAAGTCCCACCGGGGGGGGGAGGGCTCCCACGTACCTTTTCAGGAATTCCTAACTTAATCCATGAAATCCTCCGCTTTCTCGTCCTCAACGAAACCCGCATTCGCAGATCCTCTGCCTCCTATCTCTCTGGCAACCGGACTCGGATCTCTACTGCACATCTCTGGACATACCTCTGACATGACGCAGAGCTCGTGAATAAGCTGGTGCCCTGTACGTGCCTGTAGGCCTATAGATTTCTAGTAGCAGTACTTTGAACATTTGCAAATATATGTAGAACATCACCAAAACAAAAGAAACCATAGAATAGGCCTATATTAGTAGAATATTGCTAAAACTACGGAATATATAGGCCTATATGAAATTCACGATTACGATTGCTATTACTACTAATAGGCCTACCTATCCACGTGCCTTTAAAAGTTTATTGTTCAGAATTCAGATGCAGTACGTATGTTTCCATTTAAAGAACTTCTGTTGTCACACAAGTGAAGTGAAGTATCCAGTACGAGTACAAGTACTTAAGTCTCAAAAACAAGTAGGCCTACTTTGATATCAAGTAGGTGCCTAAAGTACGAATGCAAGTACGTAGGCTAGGCCTAAAAGTAAAAAAATGTACCGGTATGGAGTACAATTACCAAGTACATCTTTGGCGTTAAGTAAAGTTGCGAATGTATAGGCCTATGTAAATCAAAATCTCCGAAATTTCACAGCGCCACACAAGTCCTCCCAACATATATCCAATCCTATGTAAACGGTAGGCCCATGTTGCGATCGCGTATTCACGAAAACATTGCGCTAGAAAATAATTCACTATGCCGTATACTTCCGGGTTAATTGTCATGGAGATGGGATTGTTTATTTTAGTGCAATATTTTCTATGATATAAAAGATTAGGAATAGTGTTTAAAGCGTGTATTTTGAAAGATATAGGCTAAATGTTGTAGTAAGAAAACAAAATATTTCTGAGGTATGACTTATCCACATAAGTGATCATCTTGCGATCCTTAGAGACATTTGCAAATATATGTAGAACAATGCAATACCTGGGACTAACATTGCAATATTAGTCCCCGGCAATACATCGCATTGTATACAAGATTCTTCGTCAAGAAATTTACAATTCATACCTAAAGCGGACAATTTAATGAGGAAAACATTTATGACAAGAATGCTTTATTTTGTATAAACTATATGTAAACCAAATTGCGGTATAAGCAGTTGGTATTAATAAAGAATATATTTACTTACTTACTTACTTAATAATTTCTAAATTTCAGACGCCTCACATACATTGCTTTAGGCAGAAAATTTACGATCATTTAGGGCGAACATGTACAATCGGGGTGCCTATGTACTATCTGGGTTGGTGTCTTTGCATCGTGAGGGTCGGTTACGGTCATGGCAAGCGTCATGAGGGTTGGTTAGGGTCAGTGTAGCCTACGTATTTGTGCGACTAAAAAGCTATACCTGCGAGTGGAAGCTGGATTTTAAAATTCACACACCCCGATTGTACATGATCGCTTCATTTAGCAGTCTTGTTGTCCTCGAGACCAAGGTCTTGGTCTCGAGTGCACTCGAGTTCGTTTTTAAAAGTCTTGGTCTTGGTCTTGAGGTTCAAGGTCTTGGTCTTGGTCTTGAGGTTCAAGGTCTTGGTCTTGAGGTTCAAAGTCTTGGTCTTGGTTTTGCAAGACCAAGACCAAGACTTTTGTCAATTTGAACAGTCTAATTTTAACAAACGGCAAGAATTAAAAAAATTTATCCAACAATTACTCATACAGTTATTGCTTTAGTATGTTCACGGTGTGAATGAGGCTTCACTGTTGTTTTTTTACAATTATTTTGACTTCCGGTTATTTACCATGGAATGATTTCAAAACAGACTCATGATAAATTTGTACATTTGCATCCGGCTCTTGAAAAGCTGCTTTGTGTGCTAGCGATTTCAGCACTTGTAGACCGTGTTTTTTCTCATGGCAGAATTTTTGAGGCCCCACAGGTCACGTCTTGGTCAGAAAATTCTGAGCAAATTGGTTTTTATAAAATTCAACAGGCATTTGGAATAACATTTCGCATGAAGGACTTTTGTAAATACGAATTCGGAATTCTCTGCAGCAGGCACGTAACTAGGCTTTTTCGTTTGGGGGGCTTAAGCCTTGAACATGGCAACATTTATACAGTGTTCATACGAATTTTAGCCGTAAGCATACAACGGCTTGACTTGTTTGGGGGGGGCTTCAACTTCGTTTGGGGGGCTTAAGCCCCCCCAAGCCCAACGCTAGATACGTCCCTGCTCTGCAGTCTCCATTTAGTTGTTTTGCTTGAATAAAAGAAAAAAACTCATGTTTTCATTAAAATAACGAGTAGTCCGACTGGACAATTTTTAGTAAGGAATATAAGTCTGGATACGATTGTGATTTTTTTGGGTCTCGGTCTTGGTCTTGAGGTTCAAGGTCTTGGTCTTGAGGTTCAAGGTCTTGGTCTTGGTCTTGAGGTTCAAGGTCTTGGTCTTGAGGTTTAAGGTCTTGACAACAAGACTGTCATTTAGATATAGTATCTTTGCAGATTGTCCAAACCACTTTTTTATTTTTGCATGAAAATAAATTTTTCGTCTATGCGAGGGGCTATAATGGATTGATGCGTTACGCCTTATACAGTGGCGTTCTAGAACCTTGGCATTAGATTACAAATACTACTGCATGTTTTCGTTTCACATTTTATGCTGGCGACACATACTATCCGTTTTTTGAATGCTCATTCTCCCATTATCGCAGGAGTAGTAAATGCATATCTCTTTCTCATTGACTTTTTTCAGCCTCTCAGCTGGAAAACTAACTCCGATTTGCATTTCTGTGACATAGTGCGCGTTAAAATGTTTTGAAATAATAAGTTGGTAATACTACTAATAATAATCTATCATCATCATGTACCTCATAATGTGGCTTATTAACACTCACTGATCCTCTTCTGAGTCATTTTCAAAAAGAGGACACTAGGTGTGACCAGCATAAAAAGAAGTGAAAACCAGAGATCAGACATTTCCATAGAGCTCCCCATTATGTTTTGAAATAATAAGTTGGTAATACTACTAATAATAATCTATCATCATCATGTACCTCATAATGTGGCTTATTAACACTCACTGATCCTCTTCTGAGTCATTTTCAAAAAGAGGACACTAGGTGTGACCAGCATAAAAAGAAGTGAAAACCAGAGATCAGACATTTCCATAGAGCTCCCCATTATTTTTTAACCAAACTTGCTTCATAAATGATTGTTTCACATATTTTAAAATATGAATATTATTAACACCTTAGTGAGAACACTAATATTTTGCAGAGATTTATCTGTTGAAAATGTATTATAAGTCTCGTAGGCATTACATAGACTGCTATTAAAAGTGATAAGCAAATATTTAAAATATTTAATTTTAGGGGTTTGTTTTAGGGCTGACAGTTGCATCATCTCAAACATGAAGCACTGTCCAGATGAGGTGTATGGCCGTTCTCGATCTCTTTTCATGAGGCGCCAGACCTTACAACCTCTGATAGTTAGGGAACCAGCTAAAGCCTCTCAGCTGGAAGCAACGAGGCAAGTGCAAAGTATGTCGCCAAAGAAATCCAGTGACTGTTCACCTGTTAGGAAAAGCAACACTTCATGGCAAAACAAGTCAGACGGTGGCATCACTTTGCCAAAAGTTAATGGCACAACAAATAAGGGAACCAGCTTCACAAAGATTGATAATCGACCAAAACACACGAATAATGCTGAAGATTATCTTCAGGAACGGGCAGAACTTCGACGAATGCAACGAATCGAGGTAAAATAACAGGTTTTTGGTTTTACTAGTGTTGAATAGTGAATTTTCTTGATTATTTACTTAATTATTCCTTTCGTTATGTAACTTCAAAATACTAGATGCTCAGGCTTTTGTACATGGTCCATCAACTGATCAACTCTCCCTTGTTCGCTGCATTGAGTTTCTTGTCTCTGATCTTTTACTGGATGTCAACTAACCGTCTGTGCCTAAGCACTGCTAAGACTCAATTGATCTGGTTTGACACCAGGTGGTAGCTTGTCAAGATCGACTTTCTACTGCTGACTGAAAAATTCCCTGCATACACCTACTCTTCCTCCGTCCGCAACTTGGATGTTACACTTAACTCCTCCCTCACGTTTACAGAACCTCAAACCTGACTCGCCCTGCTTCTTTCAACTGAGGGATCTCACGACATGAAACGCTCGGTCTCATCTTCTGTGTTTACCACCATAGTCCACGCTTTTGTTTGCTCATGCTTGGACTACTGCAACTCGCTCCTCGTGGGTCTCCTCAAGCAGTGTCTCTCCCTCCTTCAAACTGTTCTAAATGCTGCTGCTAGGCTCATAGCTTGACTTCCCCGCTTTGCCCATATCTCTATTTACATGCTTGATATCCTGCACTAGCTCCCTGTTGCAACACACATCCACTGTAAGATCCTCCTTGTCTCCAAATCTCAGCAGGGCACTGCCCTCTAGAACTATCTGCGAAAGCCATTATCCACTTAGACTTCTTTTTCAGTGTTTTCACTCTGCGAATCAGCTTAATCTTTTTGTTCCCAGAACTAGAACTGCCTTGGCCCAGCACTGCGTGTTTGCCGTAGTTGGTCCCTTGATCTGGAATGACCTTCCCCCACCCAGGGCCAAACTACTGTTTGGCTTCTCCACATCGGTCTCTCATTCCCTAGAGACATTTCTGTTTCCCGGGGGCTTCTGTGCTGAGAGCACCTGTGAACAGTCATTCAGCGAGAAGCACTTTATAAATTTCTAGATACTAGTTCCATTCTATGCCGCATTGGACTAATGGTATTTCTTACAGCAAATGAACCTGAAGGGATATATTTCCTTTGCCAATTTCTGTCATATTGTAAGTGTCTTAGACAGTTAACTAAATTTAGCGATCTATACTTCTATATTTACTTTATGTAGTAAAGGAGTGGGCCAAATGGATAGAGCGCTTGGGCTGTAACATTGGGAGTATGGGTTCAAGCCTCCACTGAGATTCTTCAAGTGGCAATCTGATATTATCTTCATATCTGCACATGACCATTTTCTGTTGTAGATTTATGCGCTGAACAAGATCATGTCGCAGCTGGAGCTGACTCAATTCCGAAATTTCTGCAAAGACTCTGGGCTTGTATAGAAGACCAAATGACCGACTCATTCATCAACTGCATCCTAGACAATTCAATGCTCATTCAGCATCACCTGATTACTTATACATGATGAGTTCACATGATTTTATTTCTAGACTATTACTTTATTACTGCCTGTAATAAAGATAAACCAAGAAACAATTTTTGAGAAAAATGACTGCAGAATGATTACAGCACAAGGTGTATCCAGCGCATCAATAAACAGTTGACATATTGAATGCAGACAGACAAGACAGATGGACTGACGAGTACTTAACATAGTGAATGCAGACAGACAAGACAGATTGACTAACGAGTACTTAACAAAGTGAATACAGACAGACAAGACAGATGGACTGACTGACTGATGAGTACTTAAATCCCAATTAACGAAAGAATTATGGCAGAAGATAAAGGTGCTTTAGGATATTGGTAATCTGAGGTTAATCTGAAAACTTGTATGTGTTGCATTATATTTGTATAATGATTGTCAAGTCTTATTTCCTTCACAGTTGAAACGGTTCACCATGTTTGAGTTAGGATGCGTCTGACATAATTATGGCCATTGGCTGCTTTACGTGATTTATTTTCACAGCTGTAAATCAATATAGTTTATAAATTAAATATAAAAGCTTTTTTCTTTCAAAACAGCTTATTGTGGATATGTACACCAGTAAGTACATATATCATAGTCAGTACTGTACATATATTTTGTAATTATTATTATTTTTACTAAATGGGTGAAATTCAGAGGGGTGTGGAAAACTATTCTCAACAAGGGAGAATGCATTTATGGGCTGGCTAGACTTTGAAGATGGATGGCTCCTCAAAATTACTCTTCCTATTATTATTATTTATTATTATTATATTGTTATTATTATTATTATTATTATTATTATTATTTATTACTCTATATTGTTTGGAAAGGTTTATTAATGTTGAGATGGTCGCTCTTCGGCTCCGGGCAACATCAACATAGTGCCCCGGAAGGCGACCTCATTATTATTATTATTATTATTATTATTATTATTATTATTATTATATTATTATTATTATTATTATTATTATTATTATTAATTATTATTATTATTCAAGCATTTTAGTTGCACGGCCCTTACAGCCTGGACTGTGACTCGGTCATGTGAATATGCTTCAGGGAGCATTGTTGTTTCAAGTCGTTGTGTAAATCTAGTAAGATACAAGCATGGTCCATGTTTTGCAATGCTAGAGAGATTAGACACTGGAGGGTTAATGTTACAATAAATTTGCAAAACAATGTTTCATTGTCAACAGAATCTCAAAATGAAGCTCACAAAATGCATAAAACATGCATAAAAATTTGAAAAGATCATTTTGAGGTTTACATTTTTTAATATGCTTTCACACAAGATAGTAAATTATATTGTTTCTAAAACAAAATTTAGACATCCACATATGCCACATATCTGGCAAAAATGAAGCTGCAAGAAAAGACATTACAAGTGATTGGGTGAGTTGTTGTTGAAGACGGGGGGGGGGGTATTCAGAAGTCAGTCACACCCAGCTAACAGTAAACTGGCCTACTTACTACATAAAAAATTAGAGAAACTGCTTATGTACCAAGTAATCATATGTGAAACAATAAGTTTAGCATGCTAATTTTATGGGATCAAATTAAAAATTTTTAGCATGCTAAAATTTTATGGGAACAAATTACATAGTTAAATCACTTGAAGAGTCATAACAAGCTTAGTTACAGATTTTGGGAAATAAAACTCAAAAATCATTACACTCAATGGTTTCAGAACTGAAATTTCAAGTCCTGTAAAATTCAAGTAAACCAACAAGTTCTAAAAGAAACATGCAAATTGTAAACACAAAATGAGAAATGAGCCAGTGGAAGAAGCATTACCACTTAACAAGAAATTGACAACTGTGATCTTTCCATCTTTCTAAATGTTTCATTTGAGTAACTTCTCTTGAGTTAAAGCCAAATACTTGGAAGTTTCTACAGACCTAAAAATAACCATAGATTGAGAGTAAAAGCATAAACACTTCTTAATATAACTAACATTAGTATTTATTAATAATAATAATAATAATAATATATCCAATCAAAGAATTAGCAAAACAAGTGGTATGAAAGTAAAAAGCAGTTACCAGTAGGCATGAATCATTACCTACCACTCACAGACATTTCTAAAAATACATAATGGTAAAGAACATGAGCAGTAAATAGTTTTTGGCTGAAAACTTTAGGATAAAACAGTCCACCAGAATTGTGAGGCCTGAAACTATGCATGTTTAAGTAGAGTAGGGACTATTTAGTTCAGAGTGTCTTCAATAATAATCATTCAAGCTTACCGGCAGTTGCGCTGGTGGCTCTATGGGGACATTTGGAGACGAGATACTCTCTGGAAATCTGATCCAGAGCATCACGAATGGCACTCTCCACCAAGCAGGATACGTCATCTCTCGCTACATTCACAAACACAGTGAGAAGATGCAATGAAATAAGGGACACCCCATAAACACACTTGTCATCAGTATGTCAGTAACAACACCGACACAACAAATAACAATGAAAATTACCATGGACATATATATATTTGTAACATCAATATCTTTTCCATATTTTTCCCATAAGAGAAAATTAATGTTTAAGTATACCCTATGCCTCCAAAAAGCTGTGCAATACATAATACAATTTTTCATATCAGTTTTTAGTCGATAGTTTCCACAAGATAACTGTTAATGCATATCCTACGCCTTCAGAAGGCTGTATATCATATTATATAATGTGTAGTATCAATATTTTGCATATGTTTTCCATATGGTACATGTTAATACATCTCCCTCTCATGCTTCCACAAGCCTGTGCATTACATCAGACAAAAGCTGAACAGTGATAGCAAACTGAACAATAACTGGACCTGAGAAATAGACTTGAATAGAGAAGAAAGAAATTATACCTGGTGACTTTTAAAATTTCAGTTAAACTAGAGAAATTGTAAGCATATGAAACAGATAGAAAAACAACCCAAGTGCATTTTACTTATAGCGAATGGAACTTACCTGAAACACCTTCTTCAATTTCTTTAGTGATTCTAAATTAGGATAACAGAACAAAACCGATCACTTATACCTTCATCATACTAACAATGTGCTAAATTTAAGAGTTGAAACGTAAGAGAAGGAAAATATATATAATTATTTCCAGTAGGATTCCTAATTCTGATGGCAACAATAAGAGGGAGACAGAGGAAGTAGATTGGTCACACACTGAGAGGCAACTCCTGAGAACTGTCATGGGGGAAGAATGGAGGGTAAGACAATAAGAGTAAGACTTCGATGGATGCTGCTGAACTGGATGATAATGATGAATACAGGAAACTGAAGGAAGAAGCCCAGCATCAACAGGAGTGGCGCCATTGGACTTTTGAACCTGCCCGATTGCAGAGAACTCAAAGACAAAAAGACCTAATTATCCAGTACTTAAATACTGTAATAAGGTATCCAATACAAATAGGTACCAACGGCTATCCTTAAATGTCTAGTTTACAATTTCTCCAACAGGAGTCCATTATGTACATAGTACATATTTTATGTATGTTACACATATTTGTTTAATAATAATAATAATAATAAATTAATAATAATTATATAATAATTTATCCTTTGGGTTAAAAAAACATAAAATTAATCATAAGACTTCCTAATCTCTGGACATTTTAAACCCAAAGAAATCCGAACTATATTACGTAAAACAATTTCCTGTGTTTACCCAACTGTTCCACAGATAAAGATAGTTATCAGCAGGTCACTTTTTATGTGATTGTTGGTGCCAGTTTTTAAATCTCCTAGTACACGTTCGTATTGCATATCATAACAGAAACCCAAATTTTCCATTTCTACCCCCTAAAATCTTTGCCAGTGCCCATGCATTGACTTTCATCAGAACAATGCTGGATTTTTGTCTCAGTTTTCCTGAGATGAAACTCTTTCGTGCATTATTACAGTGGTACTATCAAAGATTCTGGATCGGATCAGATCAGGCGCATGTGTAATTACGTGTTATACCAAATACATCAACGACTGTCAGAGCTTGGTGTGAAACATGGAACAGGCGACAGAATTGGAATCTTTTACTCACTTTGCTCTGGAATCAGGTGAACCAGATGACTGTTTGACCTGGAAGCAAACCAGCGCACTGGTCTTGAAGACCTTGGCATGGTCTCCATCACTTACGGCAATGCCTTCAGATATGTTGCTCTTCTCAACTTCTGCGTTTCCATTGTCAGTCACAGGAGACACCTGGATTATCAGTTTACTGAAGTCATAAGTAGGTCATCTGGAAGGAGTTGGGACAGAGGGAAACACTGGTAGACAAGATTAGAAAAAGAAGACTGACATGGTATGGGCATGTAACAATTATTATTATTATTATTACTAGCTGTCCTAACCCGTGAAAAATCACGGTATATAAAAACAATTATTATTATAACGTCATATTATAGGCCTATAGCCGTCGTCAAGACAACCGTCAAGACAACCGTCGCCAAGGCGGCAGTATAGTGACGTCACAATAGTGTTTGTTTACGGGACAGACAGACAGACAGACAGACAGACAGACGTACAACGGTTATTATGTAAGTTGATTACTATTATCATTATTATTATATTCATTTATTATATAGCAAGGCTGACACACCGCATCCTTGTACAGACTGGTTAAATAAGGGGATTTAAAGGCTAAAAAATTCTAAACGTTGGTAGAATTGTCTGGGATGTTAGATTGGCATGTTCATCATTTCAAGCTTCTATAGAGAACGCATGGGATAATGGAAGAATGGACGACAAGAGATTACCACTAAGGGCCTACAGGGAACACGGAGTCGAGGAAGACAAACAAAGAACAATAGAACTACTGGTAGACAGGGATGGAAAACGTGAGACAAGATCTTAAAGAACAAGACATGGACATGAGACCAGCCCTGGATACCATCAGAGACAGAAAGAAATGGAGCCATCTTGTACAAACCTCATCATCAGCACCACAACTGATGGAAGAGAGAAGAATGTAATAAATATAAATAGAACAATAGAACTACTGGTAGTTATCAAGAAATGGAATTTGTAGACCCTAATAAAGTTTAAGAAACCTCCACTGAAGACATATTGAAATGAAACCTGCTGCTGTACCTGTGCAACTTCTTCGGATGTCTTGTCCAATTCTGTTCCTTTGGCTGGCTTGTCACCAAGTTTCATTCCAGTATCTCTCTGAAGCAGTGGATCAGACCTAGACATAAAGTCATCAACAGATTAACACAACCCATGTACCAAGTCATATGAAAAGCAATAAACTAATTAAACTGAACACAGCAACCACAACAAAGTGTAAGTAAGAAAATTAATACAATCGGAAGACCATTCTGTTCAATCGTGGTGTCATACTGCTAGATGAGTTTCTCTTGGAGCGGAGCTATATAAACTTGCAACTATCCATCCAACTATATTACAATCCAGCTGCTCAACAAAATCAGTTTTGATTTAATGCACAGCAATTACATCTCACTTTCAGCTTTACTGCAGCGCTTCCCAAACATTTCAGTGTGACGGACCCGCAGGAATTTACTTTTCAGTGTGACAGACCGGCAGGAATTTTCCCATTGCAGCAGGACCGGTTCCCAATTTATTAATTATTTTTCTTTTTCGATCACCTTAAATAATTTATGTATTAATTATAAGATTTAAGAAACGAGAATGTAAAACAAATCTTGAAATTTGGTACAAAATTATTATTATTACAGAGGCTTTATCCAGCACCCCTTCAAGGTTATCTACTCAGGAGTGTTCCCAGTCTAGGGTTGGATTAGGAGCGTAACTATATAAAATTATAAGGACCCAATCGAGAAAACGTCTATCATCTTTTTTGTTCAGTTTCTTGACTCACTTTGCTCAAATGATGGCTCGTGGACCGGCACTGGTCCGCGGACCACTACTTTGGGAAGAATTGCTTTATTGAATATGCAACTCTTTGACTTGGAAACAAAGTATCAGAAGCACCAAAAATACAATAAATTTACAGAAGTTACATTTATGGATAGGTTTCAAAGTGATTTGCTGGCAGGGTAACATGAATTAGATTTACAGGCACATCTTAACAAGGGTTTGAGTACAATTTAAAATAGTCCAAATAAAACGTTACCACTGAAGAAACAAGGGAACAAATAATAATAATAATAATATCTTCGTTAATTAATTCAAACTGACAAGTCGCACTTAAGATTACATGATATAGTAGTAACAGACAATAACAAGTTTTACAGGAGTCAAATTTAACCGTATGGCAGCCATGCAAGGCGCCCATCTGTACTGCTGCTCATTTTACAATCGCCACCTAGAGAATGAAGGCTGAGTTAACCTTGTGGGGATAGCGGGTATCGAACCCGTGTCCTTCTGATCTACGTGCCAGCGTGTTACCATGCAACCATCTCCCCGCCCCGATCAGTTAACTAAAATGTGTAAAATAATTGTAAATAAAACTCACTTGAATCTGTGCATAAAATCAGCTTCGTCCTGTAGCTCAGATACGCGAACTGACGGTGGAAGTGTTAGGCTGGTTCCTGCCTTCATGGCTGCTAATCTGATCAAGGTCCGTTGACCGCATGACGCTGGTTCAGTGTTTGGCAGTTGTACCCCATGATGTGTATCCTGGACTTCCAGATCTGATACCAAATGGCCATTCTCCTTGGATGTCACAATCTGGTGGTCACCCATAACCTCTTCCACCTTCACATTAGTTGTCTTGCCACTTCCTTCTGTGGCTCCTCTTCCACTTATTACCTGAGTACTTTTGACTGCATTTCGAGGGCTATCTGGTCCCAGATGATTGAGAAATGTCCGAGCGCTCAGCGCAGCTAACTTGGGAAAGGTAGCATCGGTAGTAACTGGCGGACTGCTGTCAGATCCTGCAAATGGTTCGTTTCTCAACTCTGTTTCCTTCAATGCCCTTTCTTCCACGTCATCCACAATCTTCCTTTGCAGTTTTCCTCTCACCAAGGCCCTGGGTTGTGAGTCATTTTCTGAGAATGGCACTTCTTTTCTTATGCCAGGACGTAAATCCTTCTCCAATCTGTAGCCAATGTACGAGCCTGTTAAATCTTCGTGTCGCGAAGACCCTCCACGCGGCATTCGCTGATGCATTATGTTTGGCTCTGGAATAAGACCATCGTTTGTTCTTTTAGAAAGATGTGGTGCTACCATCGAAGGCACATGATGGCTGGCTGGCTTGAAACCAGTCATGAAGTCTATATTTCTGGCAGGTGGCGATTGACAGTTCCTGTGTACTGACGGCTTGTTATGTCTATCACAACAACAACAACATGATGTTTCACAATATACATTCAAGTTTCGAGTCAGCTTGGCTGCCAATGGGAATTTGCAGATACCTCATGTCTGCACACATCTGCTCGACTACGTAATCCTGAAGCCCTGAACCCATAATCTTCCATTAAACATATGTACAGTTTTGTCAGGCACACATTTCCTGTTTATCTTGGATAAATTAGCCAGGTATGCAGTGCTTTAATGGTTCTCAAATGAAGGAAGGTATGCTAAAACAGACATTGTGACATGCTTCTACCAGCAGCACTCCTAAGAAGGGAGGTTCAGACAAGGCAGAATTTTTCAGCTACAGTGCAAGCACAGCGGCAACAACAAAGTCAGACAAGTTTTCTGCATAAACTTCATGTGGCAAGAGGTGAAAGAAAAACACATCTGCAATCAGCCTTAAAAGATGCTACAAGAAATGACTTGATACATGTATACATACGATTACACATACATCTGCCACACAACACAAAACCACACAAACCATTAGCCACTTAATCAACTGAAGGCCTTTATGCTTGACATTTAGAACCAGTCTCCCTATCTACTGGGAAATGTAAGGCTTTTTATGAAGACTTCTCTACAAAACACTCCAAAATAAAACAGTAAAACATAAGATTTATGTTAGCAGAGCACAAAGAAATGTGAGCCTTCTGAGTTAGCAATATAAAAATCATTAACAGACTAATAGAGTAAAAACAATTAGTAAATGAGGAAACAATACTTACACTTTTGAGGCTCTGACATGAGCAGCATACAATCCACCTTGGCTGGTCAAAACTGATCGAGGAAGAGGAACAGGAGGCTCTGGCTTTGTTTGGATGCCTTCATGAACTCTGTGGTTGCTTGAACCAAGTCTTTGTTGGGAAAGATTAGCGGATGATCCACTTTGTGGCCATTCATTAGGACCACTGAGAGACGCAGCCGTCGGCACGTACGGATCAAATCCCTTGCTGGTAACACAAGCACTGAAAGGGAAACAAAACTGCTCCATTATATTGTGTCTGTCTCCAAAGCTACAAAATAGTCAGACAATTTATGACTGAATATCTTTACCCTTTTTTAGCAGTCCCTTGAGCTCACCCTGAGGCAGCCATGGGTATGAAGTGTTACGACTTCATTTTCTTAGCCTCAGCATATGAGTGGGCGGCCAGTCCTCTCCCTCGCCATCTCATCTTCCCACTGACAGTGTACGGTCAGTGTACTCATTATAGCTGAGTTGGCTAGGGGCGCAGGTAGAGCAGAAATCTCAAACCAAATTTCTGTCCAGGCAGGGATTTGAACCCCCAACCTCTCGACTGACAGTGCAGCAAGCTAACCACTACACTATCGACCTTTACTAGTAGATAAAATGTGTAGATATAATTACAGATGCACTGAATTATTTCAGTACAAGAATTTATGGTCTGCCAGAAAAAAAACAATTAACTACCAAGACAATTTTCTGTTGAAACAGTTAATATTTCAGATAGATTACAATCCTTGTAGGCAAGAAAACTCATTTACAGTGTACATTTTTTTATTACAGTACTTACTAATGTCCTGTATGAGTCTGTCGACTGCATGGAAACAGAAGCTGAGTCTTGGCTCCTTTATCTGTAATGCTTAGTCTTTGCCAATCTGCTGAGTCAAACTCCGGTGACGCACAGTCTGAGTTTTCCACAGATTTTCTGCAACAGAACAGTAATGTCGCCAGATGTAACAGGCGAACTGGTACCACAGTTAAAACATCATAATAAAAGTGCAGCTGAGAAGAGAAAGAACTGCGCTGCCACATACATTAAGACATGATGAAAAGATGTTATGCAGCAGTGCGCTCTCTCCGTGGTTGGATCCACAATTTGGAATGGTGCGGTCTCTTCCTCGAGACTCGTCCACCACTTTCTTCTCTGCTCTAAAGACTGTTATCTTTTGTTGGGGTAGGGCTGGGAGCACCTCTGAATAGCTTCCTTGAAGGGGCGCTATATAAATGCTTGACTGATTGACTGAAAATAAAATTCAAATAAAAGCAGTTACTGTTTCTGTGCTTGAGTCTGCTTGATGTAAGTCCGAGGCAGAGGGGGCAAAGGCTTGTTGATCATGGCCTTGAACTTCTCAACTGAGTCAGCCGTCAGCTCACCACTCAGCCTTGGCAGTAACTGATCATCAACAGATGACGCAGCTAGTGGCTGTTCCCGCTTACTCGATTTCAAATCAAACTGCAGCTCCTTGGTTGCATTTGCCGACAGCTGCTTCATCCGTTGCGTTGGCAAAGAAATATCACTAAAACATAAGAAACACAATAATCATATTCATCATGAAATTCCAAATCTCTATACACTGCATGCATCATATCTTTCAGAAATTACTATAAACTTCACCCGAGAGGTTCCTAGAAAGCTCTATATAACTGCTCTATTGTCTGTACACACATACATCACAAGTTTCTGTACTTTTAAACAATGATGTACCGGGATGAAGAAGTCTTCAGTCTTACTTTCGAGATAATACTGTTTTGTTGTATCTGGGTAATCAATAAGTTTCTTCCACTTTAATTAAATTAAAAATGGTGACAATATCGATGATCAACACTTTCGAAATTTCTTAAGTCGCATCCGTCTAAATCTGTTAGGTAGCTACTTTCACGAGTTTCTTTTATACAATTTTATACAATTGCCATTTACATACATACATACATACATAAAATATTGCTAACCTGCTACTTTTCTTTGTCTGTGCAGCTATCCCAGAACTTGCAGTTGAGACAGGATCGGTGCCATCACTGAGGTTGTTGTTACTGAAGAATGCCCTTTTCAGCAGTTGTATGGAGCGTCGCACACGTTGAACAGTAAGCACAGCACTTTCACTTGCTTCAACATCTCGTGAGTCTTGACTGATCACACTAGTTGAAGTGCCCTTCAGGTTTTCATCCATAGCAAAAGGGTTGCTATAAAGTACCAAACGACAAACTAAGAAACATGACCAACTCTTAGGGTCATTCCAAATCAAATAACCAGTCGCCCTGAACAGTCTCAGAAAAATCATGATGTTTGCTGATGGGTAGACCAGTATATCAGCCTCAGGTTCCTTAAGGGTCGTTCAATATCAACATCAAATCAACCAATTGCAGAAATTCATAATGTTCCTGATGTTTAGACCAGTGTGTTAGGTTCCTTAAGGGTTATTCAATACCATCATCAAATCAACCAGTTGCTGAAATTCATGTTTGCTGGTGTGTAGAACAGTATATTAGAGGAACCTGCGCAATACTTAATCATTTAATCATGCATATTTTACAACATATGTGACCTCGGCCGAGAGAAGGGACCACTTGTCGCTTTCTAGATTAGCCGGAAAACGCGTTTTTACTCTAAACCATTATATTGATTTTTGCGTCTAATTAATTAATCTGTAGCTCGGACTCACTGTACTACAACGAATCTTATGCTACTTGATGCGTTAAGGCTAAATTTTTTTATGCGATTTCCCGCCAAATGATATTTTATATTTTTGTGAAAAAGTGCTTAAATTATGGACCAAATGCTCTTAAATTTTTTCCTCATTTTACCTAAGGTGTAAGCTTGTGGAAACTGCTAATAAGTCCATTTGCGACAAGTGGTCCCTTCTCTCGGCCGAGGTCACATATATGCTTTAATTTCGGGGTGGGGGTAATGACAACTCATGAGTGGCTAAATTCAGTCATGTTTGAAACACTGTAACTTTTGAATTAAGACAAACAGGCCTCATGAAAAAATTCAACTGGTATAAAGATAAAAATGCATATTATAACTAAAATACAAGTTATTGTTATTCACTTACTCTCAGATGTATAAAGTATGACTGAGCTTTAGATGACAATATTATGACAGCAGTTACCATGTTTCATACCTGCCTTCCGCTGAAGTGGTATCTCCTTTGATTCTCTCTGCTTCCTCATTCCGGAAAGTGCACATGATCTCCTTAGCAGGCATTTTAACTGGGACAATCAATTCTTCAGAAACTGGAAAACTAGAAGAGCAAAGTGAATACCCCGGTAATTATGCAAGTTCTTAATTGATCTTTGATGTATTCAAAACAACAACTGCTTTGCTTCACTGATAAAACAACAACTGTAACACAGTACGCTTTACCGATCCCAGCCTTTCAAGTCCAAATTGACAACAGTGATGGGCATACAGGGAATGACAGCAGCCTCAGAAATTATAGGCCATTTCTTTACATTTTAATATGCTTATAGAATCAGCCTTGAACTGAAGATTGTTACAAGGTTCCCCTATGGAAGCTCCTGGCTTCCATTTGTTCCTGATATCATAAAAGCGTAGTGCCAACAGTGATTTACAATAATGAAACAAAAGATTCTATGCAGCTGAAAAAATAAACCATACTGGTGCAATGAACAGATGCGAATGCCTTATTTGTTTTCATAGTAAACAGAAACCAGAAGAATTACAATAATTCAAGTTTCGAGTAGCAAAAAATCAGCCATGTGCTTTTGCCAATATGATATTTGTTGAAAGTCGTCAAAAGATATGGAAGTATCTCTAGAATACTGATATACTCATTTGAGGGAAAAAGTAAAAAGTATAAACAAAATGATCATTATCAGAACCATGCAGACACAAGCTGCCTATAGAGTTTTAGAAAACTGCAGGTAAGGCACAGTTAACTTTGACTGCTCAGTTACCTTGGTAGTTGTTCCATTGAGATGACATCCACACCACTGAACGATGAAGGTATGTTCTTTGTATCATCATTGTTAGGAACAGCATAGAACATCGGACACTTGGATGGAATGATGTTTCCTTCAGCAGTTTCACTCAAAAGCTGTTCTTTGGACATTTTTTCCTTGCCAAGGGTCAGGCTCTGTTCTACATTCATAGTGATGACTTCTTCTGTCGCAGTCTCCTCAGCAGTTCTTCCACTTTTGCCACCATCAGCATCTTCAGTGTCAATAGGCTGAGCAGCCAGTTTGGTTTCTGCGATGCCATAGGCTCCCTCTTCACTGTCAGTCTGTATGTCGGTTATTCTAAGTTCCTCTGCATCATTATCTTGGACGTCATCCTCTGTATCGGTTACTTCATTTTCGTCGTGGGAATCGTTTGCAACTTCACAGATTGGCTGCATGGCTGTATCTGTCCTGCTTTTCTCAGAGGCAGTTACCTTCAGATCGTGAACTTTCCTGTATCTGTCTGCCTCGGTGGCACCCAAAGCAACGCTTTCGCCGCCAACAATATCTGCTCTGTTGAGCAAGAGTAGACGTCGTCTGATTTCCTCTGCGGACACAGGACTAGCAGAAATGTCATCGTGTTCTTCATGTCCCGCATGGTCCTTGAACAACTTCCTGACTGCTGAAACCTTATGAAGTCTCGTGTTACGTCTCAGAGCTTCCGGAGCACCCTCCAGATCAGAAGCGGCCATGCCAGGTTCCCACTGTTCCGGCATCCCTCCTCCAGTCTTACCGTGCCACTCCAGTTGCTCGATCAGGCCAGTCTTGGGCAGTTCAGCAAGATCACCATTTTCATCGCAGTAAAGCACACATCCAAGAGTACACTCTACTCCAGATGTCTCAACAGGACTACTCTTTGCTTGTTTCTTGTAAAGTTGAAGAGGTTTATCAATTTTCACAGCCTATAATCAAAGAATAAAGCATTATATGTCTCTTTTTGTGAGCTTCAGTCCAACCAGAATTCAGCATTCACCAGTAAGCAGCATTAGTTGGCATATTTACAAATATATTTCACATCACAAAACACATAAAATCATCACAGATTTTGTATTTTGTCTTCTTCATTAGAAACTAAACATATCTCATTAGTTTCAGATCAAATTATGATTTTGTTAGCCTTGAACAGTGGTTTTCAAACTTAATGTAGTGACAGAACCTTACACAGAGCACTCATTTGCTCACGAAACCCAGCGTGTTTCACCCGTCCAATTTTTCAAGAATGAATATTATTGTAACTTGCAATGTTAACTTAAACTAGTGAAATTTGCAAATTGCTCCATAGCTATATAGCTGCTCCATAGCTATATAGCTGCTCCGCCTATCTGGAATAAACTCCCACCAGAACTACAACAATTGGGCCTATGTGACCTATAGACGACCTCACCAAAACCTCATCTCTTCATGATATCTCTCCGCAGGTCTTTCACTTAAAACTTAAACACTGCTCTTTTAGAAATCTTACCCGATTCCTCCTCTTCCCCTTACCTCCTTCGCTGCTCCTATTCTAAACACCAAAGTTCCACCGTAGCCGTCTGACCGCCTGCCTGCCTGACCCCTTTGGATCTTGACCTGGAACCGATTTTGATCCTACCTAACCATTTTTTGACTGAGCGCGTATAAATAAGCTGGTGCCCGGACTCCACTTTTTTGGGCGCTGTAGAAAGCTCAAGATTACGATTACCACTAATGTTGGGATAATATTTAGATTTCAGAATTTTAAACTTTGAATATCATGTCTAGCAACAATGACTGAAAGCTGTGAAGAATTCTGCTCATTCTTTTGTGAATTCAGTTGGTGTTTTTCAATTTTACTTTGAACCCCGGCGGAACCTGTGGCCGACGCTCGCGGAACCCTGGTTGAAAACCTCTGGCATAGAATATTCTAGCTTGTGGACAGCTCCGAAAAATAGTTCCTTGCTCAAAGACCAGTCTTGACAGCTAATCTAGTGACTCCTAAGTTTAGTCACAGAACAAGCCTGCCATTTCTAAACAAAAAAGACAGTCTCAAATTCCCACACAGTTTTCTTATCAACACCACATGCATCAATCAGTAAGTTGGTTTTTGTTCATATGCAACTGGCTTCAACCAGTTCCTGTCATACTTACTGCATAAGCCTGCTCCAGTAGATTCTGGATATCCTTAATTTTGCAGGATCTTTGGTTCGGATCACATTTCAGAGCACTGTCAAGAATCATACTAAGAGGCGTTTCGATGCCAGAGTCAATTGGTAGTACTCGGTTTTGAGCATCCATCAGTAGGACTTCAATCTCAGCTGTTGACAGCCCTGCAAATGGCAGCTTACCTGAAATCACCAAAAACACAACACCATCAGTGCTACTTTTTTCGACTATCTGAAAACTTCTAAACGTTCTCAGGCTCATAGATTAGATTGTTAGACTAGAGCTTGTTTTGAGGTTCAACTATGTTAGAAGACCCAGAAGAATATATTTTGAAAGTTTTACTAACCATGCAAAACTTCCCAAAGAACCACGCAGATTCCATAGATATCGGTTTTCTTGCTAACTCTCTTTTCGACAAGTATTTCCGGTGCCAGCCATTTAGTTGCAGCAGCTGGATAAGTTTGATTCACCAGTACACCACTATCATTAGCATCACTACAGGTAAGATAAAAAGCACAGGTAGAAATGCACCAGATATAATTACATGTATGCAATACAAGCCAAGAAATTACACAGAAGATACTCATCATATATGTTCAGGTTCTGAGTCAATAATGGCACGAAGTCATGAACCCAAAGCACCACCTATTATCTGAAGCCATTTAATTTTCCGTCTCTGGAGTTTCAGTTGCAAACAAACAGCATAGTTCAGCATGCCATATGTTCACAACTGCAACAGCTAGCTGTACCTCTGTGCTTTCGACAAATACAAACAACACTATACAAATATTCGGACACATACATACATACACACATATCCATACACACACATCCACATACATATGTATCCATATTTTAAAAAGCATGGAGTTTGAAGCCAAAATAGAGTAACTAAGTGCAGGGCACAAGTTTAATCACGAGTGCTACATCATGTCAGAGATACCAAGTGGAGGTTAAGTCCAAGAACTTCAGTTCTGCCTGTATCTAACACCAAATATATCAATAAACTGCATGGCATACCAAACAGAGTAGAACAATATATCCAGATACTAACCTGTCAACCATGTACTCAAAATTAGTCAGCTTGGCAACATGTGAAGACGACATAATCATGATTGCATGGGCTGTGATGTAGCTATGAATAATGTTACTTTGGTGTAGATATAAGACAGCATCACAAATCTGTATAAAGATACTGCATGTGGACTTTCTGGAGAATTTCATGCCCTACAAAAACCCAACAGCGAAAGAAATATCAAAATAGAAATGATAGAAAAAATGGATACAAAGTGCAGGTAAACAAAAAACAAAGAAAAGTCTGAAAAAATAAGTGATCACTGAAATAAATTCTTTTAACAGAATCTAAAATAAAACTTCTACATACCGCATGATGCAGAAGCATGTGCAGAGAACCCAGTTCCACTCTCTCATAAATCAGAACGATGTTTTCAAATCGGTCAACAGGGCAAACAGCCAAGAGCAGAAGAATGCTTGCATGCTTCAAACGACTGCAAATAGATACAGAAATGCAAATGTAAACGTATTGTTTTTCTATAGCCACTAGTCTCATTTTTCAATAAGTTGATCGGGTAAAATCCTGTATCACCACTGCCCATTTGAATGGGCGCTGTGCCATTCAAGGACCCGTGTACGGGCTGTGCTAACCTGAGACTCAAATCTCTGAAAAAAGCCACCACCAGTATACAAACCTGATGACTGTTGAGCTCATACCATAAGCATATTTCACATAATGGATAATCAAAGTTCAGCTAAAATAAAGTGAAATTCCTAGTCACTGAGAAGTCATTACAGCAGATTATATCCTGTAGCATGATGACCATGATGAGATTGATGACATGGATAACGAAAATAACAATGCTACAGAAATAGCACAGCCAAGGCAGCAACACTTATTGGGTCCACCACCACCATAGTGTGTTCATAACGTGACACCGTTGGAAACTGATGTTCAGCTGTTTACTTAATGAGAACTTAGTGCAAAAAACCTGGTGGTAAGGGAAGAGACAACAGCAACAGCATCGATGACAGCTTTAACAATCACCACACTAAAGATACTCTGCCAGTTCACTTACAGCATGTAGTTATTCTCATTGATAAGTTCGTCGACTCTGCCACTTTCCTGTCCCATGCGAATCTTCCGCAGCCTCTTCACAGTCACAGTTATGAATTGGTTCCAGTACATGCTATGTACAAGCAATGACCAATCATTAATTACAGATAAATACTTAGATCAGGATCTTTTTCACTCAGTTAGTTGGAAATTGCTGGTCTCTCTTGCAACTGAACTCCAATTCCACTGGATATCACTCTCTGGACAACCCCTCTGATATGACACAACACTCGTAAATATGCTGGTGCCATGCCCTTAGCTTTAAAGTAGCGCTTTCAAAGTTTGCAGTTTACAATTACAACTACAAAATCCAAATCCATCTCTTAAACAACCATCAGAAGTGGTCAAGGGTACAAAGTGTTTGCAACTTTGTTTTCTTATCAAGACATGCGTCGTAAAATATAGCACTTTTTACATGGAAACCTGAACATATATGTATGTATAATGCACCAAGACACATAATATGGCAACTTTTAAGCAACTCTCAAGAGTGCTGCACACATGGCTTCCAACAAATTTCAACAAGTGTATTTTAAAGTAGATAGAACATGACATTGTAATAATAATAATAATAATAATAATAATAATATATATATTCATGTTTATTCACAAGCTCACTGACAAACCGCAGTCAGTTACATTGAAACATGACGGTACAATTAATCAATGTCTTATTGAACACACGTCTTAGCAGCCTGTTAGGCGCCTGCTCATTTTACTGCTGCTCCTAGGAGTGGAAGGCTGAGTCAACCTACAGGGGTCTTGTGTGTATCGAACTGCATCTTTCATGATCTGATGTTCTTCATGCAAGAGTTAGAGTATTACCATTCATCTATCCCCCTCCCTGTATGTATGTTAAGCAATCAATATATTCAACAAAACTCTCTCTCTCCCACTAGAGAATTTCATTTATAACTGAAAACCATAATTTCATATCCTATCTTGCTTCAGCTTCTGCACATGTTATGACAACCTTCGTCAATAATCAATATCCTATGTAGCACCACCGTCTCCCCGGCTTGACCCCATCCCAATTCATGAGCAAAACTGACCAAACCATCTGGCACTCTGCAGACTTGATTCGATAAGAACCGTGAATAAGCTGGGTTCACTGACACAGCTTTTGTATGGCAAGAAATTTTTTTTGAGATTTATAATTTAAATTGCATCTCATAATCTACCAAAAACATTCCAACATGATTGATCATGGCCCAATAACTTCACAAAAAATCTGAAAGCACTCCTTGAATTTTATTAAACTCTCTATCCTTCTAAACCTAGCAGATGTAGGAATGAAGTTATGAGTAGAAACAACTAACCTCTCCATGACCATGAATGGGCCATTGGTGAAGGTGATGCCAACATGGTCATGCACCAAGGCAGTTTCAGTGATCACGGGAATAAGGCTTGGTTCAGCGGACTGCTCCTCTGACCAACTAGCTACCTGCACATTATTTATTCAAGATGCAGTCAATATATCGATTACTACAAGCTTAATAAAAAGCCTGTGATGTATGGAAAGAACTTTTGCAATAATACAAATCTTATGCACTGGTTGCTTATCCTTGTTTGACAATATTATTACTATTATGCATCTTCAAGCTACGGGTCAGCCGGGTAGACATTTTCCACCGAGTACCGAATCCGAGTATTTGGATGTACTATTTGCCGGATCCAGTATGAACCGAGTACCATTTATTCCATATGCGAAGCTTCACATTTTCATGCAATGAAAAATTATTGAAATAAATATTTCTGGACTTGTAATAACGGACTACTACATTTTGAATTTTAGAAATAAATAATCAATGATATGGACTTGACTCCCGTTGTGGACTTCCGGTGTTGGTGTTTTTTGTACTTTTCTTCTTCAAAATGAATATGCTAGATGTAGCTCAAAGCTAATATTATGAGCCTACAAATTCCGGTATGTGAGGCAGACAAGCAACTATTTGTGTGCACAGTATTTGCAGAGGCGAATACTTCCGAATAGTGCTGAAAAATGGGATATTAGGCCTAGGCAAATGTCCAAGGCGATTTCCGGCTGACCCCTACTTCAAGTGCCACTATCTACTGACCAAGCACCAATCAACGGTGCTGAACAATCATGAGTTAAGGACGTGCTCAAGGTCCCTACACAATAACCATCCCAGTGGAGGCTCGAACCCATACTTTCCAGGTTTCAACTCGAACACTCTAACCAACCGGCTACTGTGTCCCGCGACATGTGATAGCTGGTCTCTCAAGACAGCAACCAATCATCATGTGGTCTCTCAAGACAACAACCAATCATCATGTGGCACAGTGTTCTAGTGTTCAGTGGCATGCCTGAAGCTTCAATCCACTCTGTCACTTTGCTCATAGTATTTAGCTCTCGAATCACAGCACAACTTTTTCATAATCCTCAGAAACCAAAGACTATCACCTATCACCAGGCAATCATGGGAAAGAAATGTTGTGTTAGCAACTCACTGGTACCTCTCAAATAATCTTCTAAACTTGTTCTCTTTTTTCTGGTGTACAACTATGAGCAAACTAAATTATAAAGTGTTATTAAGATAAATAGCTACACAAGAAGTATATGATACATGAAGTACATGATTCTGAAGTAAAAGGTTGCAAGTACCTCTGAGGAGTTTTCTTCTTATCAAAATGTAAACATACAATTACGATTATTAAGATAAAATTCACAAAGGCTGAGACATTCCACAAAGCGAAACTTAACCTCGACCAAACGAGTGCGCTGGGCTGGATATGTGAACTGTCCTCTCCTCACCCTTCCAAATCCGACGTTTTCCAAGAAAACGGCATTCTTTGAGCTCGTCGAGTATTTCAGTTTCTTCTTTTGACCTGACCTAAAAGATCAAAATGTGAAACATCAACTAACATACATATTACATTTGACAATCATCTTAAAATATACGAGCAAGGCCAGATAAATTCTGCAAAGTGAAACACCATATATGTAAAATTTCTACCCCTCATAATCCTGGGTTAAAAGAAAGGAGCAGCCCTTGAGATAACCTGCATGAAGCAGCCATAGGTAAGAAGTGTTAGCAACTTCACAGTCTTAGCCTCAGTGTATACAAACTTCCAGGGGCCTAACTTTGGTCTAAAAAGTGGGGGGTACCAATTTCTTACATACATGAAGCAAGGCGGAGACTGCGATCTCTGAGAAGGCACAATAATAAAATATTGATTGGCATTGTTCAAAAAGTGGGGGATACGGTACCCTAGTCCAAAAAGTGGGGGGTAAGGGTACCCCTTGTACCTGAAGCTTCTGTGCTGTACTGTGGATGTTCTGATTGAGGGAACAACCAGGTCAACCTGCGTAGCACAGCGAAGAAATCTATGGTCTCATCTATGGTGAAACCGAGACATAAAACTCCCTGAGATAAGACGAAGCACAGCCCACAAGGCAATTACGCATTTATATAAGTCTGTGCATCGGCAGCCAGTGCAATTCCTCCCACATGAAGCTGGATATATACCCAAACCTAGGTATGCCTCCAAATCAGATGGGTCGCAGCGTTTAATAGACTACAGTTGGTTAATGTTGGACAGAGTAAGCCCTGCATACCACGTATTGCCATAATCACCCTTAAGCATGTGAATGCATGAAAGAAGGTCATGGCAGCTCGAGTTGAAAGTGAGCGGCATTTCGTACATATCTGGCACAGGTGACAATACAATACAATATGGGAAGAGTATGTTGAATGTGCTTCTATCATCTGTGCCAGATATGTACGATATGCTCTGAAAACGTCAATTCCTGGTCCAAGGTCACACCCAAATCACTCACAGTAGTAGAAAAGAAAACCCAGGGAAATGATGCTGTAAAAGAGGCATATTCGATTTTACAGATCTTCCCAGGGTACCAAGCCAGATGAACTGGTTTTTCTAGGGTTAAGCTGGAGGCGGTTGGACAACATCCAGGCACAGAGGTCCTCGTACGTCTGAAACCAGAGACCGGCTGGTCCGTGAATGTGTGCCTGTGTATCACCTGCATATTGATGAGCCGTAACTCCCAAAAAAGGAACTGGCTTAAGTTGGTGGTGTAGAGAATATACAGGAGAGGCCCTAAGATGGAACCCTGTGGGAAACCAAGTGGGAACATGGATCAGTTAGACCGTATTAAACCAAACACTTGCGCTTGTGTGCGCCCAGAGAGGTATCTGAATGCAACCAAGAGAGAGCAAGACCAATGACACCAAACGACTTTTCAAGGCACTCTAATAGAATGCCATGGTCAACATTGTCAAAGGCCTCACTCACATCAAAAGGCTGATCAAAGGTTGTTCTCACTCTTGAGATGATGTTCCTGGACTGTCGCCATCTTCGTTAGTTTCCATCACCTTGTGATAAAGTTCCTCTATGTAGCATATCATGGTTCTCGCCTTCTTCTTGTCTATGTGCTTCAGAGACCAATCTTTAACTCCTCGTCCGTCATTGTCATGAAGTCTTAGGTCGCCCCCAGCATCAATCAGCAAAGACATGATTTCTGGATTGGCTGCATAGCAGGCCGCATGAACCGGCGTGCTTCCATCTGCGCAACGACTAAACAACAGCAACAAAAAACAACAGACATAAATAGGGGCGTAACTTGGTCTAAAAAGTGAGGGGTATCAATTTCTTACATAAGAGAAGCAAGGAAGAGACTGCAATCTCTGGGAAGGCCTAATAATAAAATATTGATTGGCATTGTTTAAAAAGTTGGGTACGGTACCCCCAGTCCAAAAAGTGGGGATACTGTACCCCCAGTCCAAAAAGTGGGGGTACGAGTACCCTCGTACTCCCCATAAAGTACGCCTATGGACGTAAAGAAGCAGTAGACCTGAAACTGAAGTGAAAACAATCAAATTTGCAAAATCCTCAAACCATAAACAGCAAAAATAACCAACATTCTAAATACTGGCAGTAATTCCACTTTAAACAACAGATATTTCTAACAGTTAGGCTCCCAAGCCATTTAAATGTAAAACACTAACTTACTAGTTAGGATTGGCTCCATGATTCAACAGAGCTTTGACAATTTTGAAATGTCCATACTGACTCGCCAGATAAAGAGCTGTTTTTCGATTAGCGTCCAGAACATAGTCAACAGTGATTTCTAAAGTAAAACCAAACACATTACAATACTACTTTCCAAAAACACTAAAGAGAGTAAAGAAAACCCCTTAGCACTGATTATATTTCGGCAGAGAGTAGACACCAGTGCTATATACCTAGCTAATTGTTTAGTTATTGTTATGATTACACCACGAACTGTTAAACTTTAAAGTTTAGGTGACCTATTGGTCAAGTGCTAATTCTTCAATGTTTCATGTTTGCATCTGGTAACTGCTGTAAAATGTGAAACTGACAATTTGTTAGTCAAGCAAGTCAAGTTGCTGTGAAATATAGTCAAGCACTATATGTGAGCGCTGTGAAATAGTCTCCTACACTCCTCCAGATCCATGCTATTTCATTTCAGTATACAACAATGGAGAGAAATGACTAACACTACTGGTGCAGTTTTCCAGCCGATGTAATTTTTCTAAATTTCAAAATAAGCATTTGTGCTATAGAAACACATGTAGGTGAATTAATACAATTAACTATGATGCCTATACATGACTTCAGCCATTTAACTAATAGGTATTAACTTAATAGGTATAAATTTGCATAAGCGACTGTAATTTAACCAGGCTGTAGACCTGCCATGTTTTTAGTAACTCTCATATTATCATCTAGCAATTCTACACGCAATCAAGGCCGTTTTTGTTATACAAAACATTACACATACATCTCGAGTTGAGGGAAGGGATTAGGAAGGCTAGAAAATGGACAAGGATCTTCAAGAGATTAAGATAAAGTAATGCTTGTAAATGAACTTTAAAATAATGACTGCTTAATCACTTCTTAGAAGAGCTTTGACGTGATGTGTTTCATTTTGGATGACAGCTGTGCGAAAAGATTCACCAAGATCTCTCTCTGACATCTTAGCTGCAGATGAGCGTGATTTAAACAACTGGCTCATTGCTGGTAATAGCAGCTACAACTGAATGAATTACAAAAATACTTATCTTGCATAAATGCAACAACAAAGTATCAAAAACTTTTAAATTCAAATAAATGCATTTATCAACTTCTTTCAAAGTTTAACAAGCATCTCTAATAATGCTATGGCAAATTTAGTGAAAAAATATTTAAACAGACCACAATAGCCTGATTAAACGACTGATTAAACTAAAAGATATGGAAATTCATTGTAAAAAATAATATCATGTCCCTAACATCGTTTACTTTAGACTTATAAGCCGTTTGTCTGATTAACTAAGCTGTTGAAAACATCTGAAAACATTTGTTATCACAAAATATCATATCCCTCACATTATATAGTAATACGATCTTTAGCTAGCTTAATTTAAAACACAGGAAATGCAATACAATGTAGCTTATTTCTTTTCGAATGACCACGTCGTGCAACGAGACTTTGAGTATCTCTGCCTCAAACGTCCGAAAACTGGTGGTTCGGCGGAAACAATACCTGCCTCATTTGTATCCGAAGTCATCACTGTCTAATCATTTACCTGTTTATTTGCGAATATGCAAAATATTTGTAAGCAATTCTTACAAATGTTGCAAAACTTTGGCTTTCGTTGATGATGACCAGCTCAAACGAAAGACGCTCTAACACAGACTAAATATTTTGAGGTACACATTTGAATGAGTGCAAAAGCTAGCCCAACAATGACGTCATGGCTAATCATTGGAAAATGTAATCATTGCTAGAATCGATGGCAGTAGACGGTTATTCGGCAAAATGACGTATGTGCTTTTATTGAATCCGCACAAGAGCCACTTTAAAAAAGCTGTTTGACAATATTTACTAGCGTATATTGATTATCAATATCGTTCTGTGTTCCAATAAGCAATATTTTTAGTCTGGACGTCTTGCGTGTGAAATTGCAAAAATGACTTGATGACTAATTTTGTAAGCAAACTTTTTATAGCGCTTTGCATTTGTAACTTATACAGTAATCTTGTCCTTCATCGGTGTCGCACTACAACTGCATCAAAATCTTTCGCCTCGTCCGCCCCTCGAATCTGGAACAACCTACCATCCAACATCAGGATCTTTACGACTCTTGCCACTTTTAAGAAAAACTTAAAGACCGAACTTTTCAGACAGGCCTATCTGGACTGATCTCCCTGCTCCCAGTGCAGGGAGATCAGTTGCATCGATTTTCTTAAAAGTGGCAAGAGTCGTAAAGATCCTGATGTTGGATCGATTTCCTTTCGACTGTTTACGAACTATATGGCACTTAAATCTCTGCTATTATTATATTATAATCTCATATAATGTAAAAAACTTCAATAGCTTAAGGCAGTGCCTTTTTCAGCCGGAACGCTGGCGTACCTTTTTTCAGCTAGGCCTACTAAAAATAATTTCTTTTTTTAAATAATAAAAACAATAACTTAGTTATTTTAATTTAATTGAAGTGTTTTGAACTGTTTTCAGTGTTCACTGCAGCATGAGACCCCTCCCAACTCAATCCCGTTTTCTCGGGATTTCATTTTAGCCCGCCCATAATTGTTCCGTTCCGGAACTTTTTTCCAGAAAAAAGTACTGGCTTAAGGCATCAATCGATGATCGCTACTATGCAAAATTGTTGTGCAAGACAAATTTCGAACTGAGTCCCACAATGGAGTTCATTAGTGTAGCAAAGTTTAAGGGTGTGTGTGCGTGCGTGTGTGTTATAAGAAAATCTTAATACTCCACTTAGGCTAGCCGTTTATTTGTTCGCCCTACACAGTGAGTAATCTAGACGTCTTGGGGGGGGGGGAATCCCCCCAGGATTGATGTTTCCCCCCAGAGGCCAGCAATATTATAATGTAGAGACCTTTTTGGGGAGGGAAATTCCCCCCCCCCAGGATATATGGTTTTCCCCTCCGAGAGACACAGAATCCTAAAAAAGATCATCAACCTTTTTGAGAGAGTAATTCCGATAGGAAAAGTGTAAAAAGTTGGACGGATGTCTAAAAAAGTTTGGATGAAAGTTGAAAAAAATTCTGAAACTCTTAGAAGTATGGTTGGTCTCCCCCCCCCCAGAAACGTAGTTTCCCCTCCCACAAGAGGGGGACTAGATTAAAAACTGCGCCCTTCAGTTCATCAGCAAACCGGCACTACATGCATATCTCCATCGTCCGGGTCCACATAGTTACGTGCACCTTAATTGGTTGTCCAACTGGTCTCTCCCATCTCCTTGGGGAACGAGAAATTACGGCTCGCATTGCCCTAGTGTGGGTCCTACCTGCGCCGTGCCCAATCACACGAAGCCTCATGATCGATCATCTCAGAGACCGGGGTCTGTACCGTGCACCTGAAAAAGTATGCATATATTGTGATGTGTGTAGTTTATGGAAGTCACAGCCTTGGATTCTCCTCGGGCAGGGGCGTCTATTCCCCCCTAAGTCATTTGAGCAACTTCTTCTCCCCCTTCCCCCTCTTCCTTCCCTCCCTAAAATGGTGGCACACACACTGACAGATCTCCCCCCATTTCTTGGATGGAGCATTTGCTCCACGGTTTCTGTGGTGTAGACACCCCGTCCTCGGGCACCATAGTGTCTTTTCTAGGGCCATCGTCAGCGTCCAGGTCTCAGCCCCATAAAGGAGCACAGCTCATAAGACGCGTAGTAGGCAGGCGCATTTGAAAGTCCAGCAAGATTTTTTTCTCCAAATTCTCGGATTATAGGCTGTTCATACATTCACAGACAATTTGCATCGGACCTCTGGCTTGATGCTGTCATCTTCCCCAACTTTCGACCCGAGTAGGTGATCCTGCTTGTCCCACCATGCCCAATGTGGATCAAAACTTGTTTTAGCATATCTTTGTCTTAAAGACTAAATTCAGTAAGACAACACACTGTCAGTATTACGTTTGATCCTTGGCCTGTAAAACCTTTGTAATTGGGATGTTATAAGCTTAAATTAATTTGATGAACTATGTACACCAAAGTGCGGTTAGCAGTTTTTTTTATAAAGGATATACTTACTTACTTACTTTGCTCGATGCAGCTGAAGCAAAGTACCCTACCCGCTAGCACAGTTAGCCTTGCAAGATCAACAAGATACCTTAATCTTTGCCTTAGTACTCTGCTGGAGTGCGGATAGCTGCATAGCGGCGTGCTCCCTTTCCGAATTCCAAACGCAGATAAGAGGAGGGAGGTGTACAAATTGGGTCATTTTTGCAAACATCCCTTATGGACGACTCCTGTAATGCAATATGTAATGTAATGAAGACTTTATATAATGCCAAAAACTTCTAAAATGTGGTAGGTTGGTCGGTATGACACAGCAATCACAGAGGTACCAAATCAACAATTCAAAACATATTTCAGGCAGGTTTAAAATATCTGTCAAAACCAAGTTTTAGTTGATTACAAGTTAACCAGAATGGAGTCATACATGCCTACTAAAGTTATATACAAAATAACACAGAAATGAATAATCCCAACTTATGTATTGGCTATAACATTAAAGTGCGGTTTCACCAAAGTGCAGTTATGCAATTGGTATAATAAAGAATATACTTACTTACTTATAATTTATGAATTATACATGAATACGAAAAATAAATAATATTCAAGATGATCAGATTAAAATAAAATGTTGAATTCAACATGTGACATCATATCTAGCCTAGATCATGGTTCTAGTGTTGAAAGTATCCCCCAGTATCATAAAACTAGACTAATCACAATGGCCTACTCTGAAGTCAAGATTAACTAGACACGAACAATTTTTATTAGAGACGATGAAAACACTGGATCGCTTAAGTTTAAAACTACAGCTAAAACTGAGGCAGAGCTGCAGGCTAGCAAGTTTCAAGCATTCATTTCATCTGAGGAAGTCTCGTTAATGTATGATTTTCTGGTGCTACTAAGATACCAATACTTGTTGACATTCTCATGTAAAGAATGATTCACTGCCTTTAGAGTACAAGCCAAGCACTATATAATTAATCACTGTGGTTCAAATACAAAACACGAGGCATACAATCCCAGTGCATGAATTCAATTCACATAATCTAAGCATAACTAAACGCAAGCATTATCCCATACGCAACATCGTGCCTTGCTGTCCACATGAAATGTCTGTCAGATCACTGAACTAAGAGGAGTCAAAACAAGTCATTGTCGGGAAATCGGACAATCGTGTCAACTTATATATGGCAAACAGACATGATTCGAACCCATTATTTTAAGCGCATCACGCCTGTTGCAGTATGAGACATACCAACAGTTCGCCAGTTAATCTCACAAATGCGTGATTGCGTTGTTCAATTTATTTTACACATATCCACTCTTGCAAAGAACCCAGTTTCACTGCCACAGGATAGGAGGAATCAGAAATGGTGGGAAATCTAAAACCAGCCATAATTGAGCTCAACACCACACAAAAACTCCTTTTATTGGTGAGACATGGGTTATTCTGCAGATCAGAGTGTTTTTTTTGGTGGCAGGGAGTAAATTCACTGGTTCAAACTACCTCTCATTATCTTATCTTATCTTATCTGAACATTTATAAAGCGCTTCTCTCAGCAGGGCTATACAGAAGTGCTCTCAACGTGACAGGCCCGTAAATAATAAATAAAAGATGTACAGTTCCAATACACTTCTGTCTTATCTATAGGTCTTCGTCCAACAAAGATACATTTCCCTGCATGTTTTGCTTCTGTTCATCCACAAATCACACAACACCATTCAAAATAGTGAGGGTCAGGGTCAGGTTTGTCACAGCTACCTCAGGGTCTCTGCATGAGACAGCATGAGCAAGTTGCTCATTTACACTACGCAATCAGCAACTACGAGGTTGCTGGCTCTGGACAGGCCTCAGCCAAGAAAACAAGCACTGCCCACATGGGATAATGAATCCTTTACAATTACTTTACCAGCATTACCAGTTTGGATAACTAAATGGAGTTATCAGTGTAAGCCTCATTCACTTGCTAACACTCAAACAATTCTATTCGACTGTTCATTTAACCAGGGCTGTAGTGGTAAAATTTGAGGTGAGTATACGCTACCCGGTGACCAGCGGCGTAAAAAAAATTTGAAGACCTTTTTTTAGGAAAAATTTCTGACTTTTGACCAATTCTCAGAAAATTTTCAGACTTTTTTACGATTTTGTCTCTGAAAAAGTTGATGACCTTTTTTTTTTTTTTTTTTTTTTTTTTAGTCATTCGCCCTAAAAACCTTTAAAAACCTCTCTTTTTTTGAAAAATTTTCGTTCCCAGAGGTAAGTATACGCTGTATACCCGCGTATACCCTCGTCTACAGCCATGAGTATACGCTCTCAAATTTCTCTAGAGGTAAGTATACGCTGTATACCCGCGTATACGCTCGACTACAGCCCTGCATTTAACCAAACAAACTTTCAAACTAAGGTTAGGAAAAACATGAGATCCACGTGTGCTCAAAATTACTGCATGATCTTGCTCCATTTGCAATAGCATTCCAAACGTTGCACAAGCCAGCATAAATACTGAATACAATGTGATGGGTTCCCAGAATATGTCTGAAATTGAACTCATTTACAGATCTCAGCTTGACTGAAAATACAATAGCATCACTGAAGTTGAAGCTATACGAAGTAAGAGAATTCTTCATCAAGATAAATGTCTCCAACTTTGATTTTTTCCAAAAGGTGGTGATCAATTAAAAAAACGTCTTTGTTAACAATGTTGACTGAAAAATCTATACATACATAATACGGACGTTCAAAACAGTGTCTATGACAGAAATACGAAACAGTCCATAACATGTGGCAAAATCAATAACACAACAGTTTAATGCGCAAATATAAAGAAAACATATGTCCATGCTTACTGTAATACATAATCTATCTAGCTGTGTATAGACATGTATATACATACATGCCAGAATATATATATATATATACATTGAAATGAGTTACAAAACTTCACTGCTAACAATACATAATTCACAGGGTCTCTCTAAAACTCGTTCCAAATAAATGCACTGTTTAATTCTGGCCCCCGCGCTTACTTCCTAATGAAGACGTCAACACAATCTTTATTTATTTTGCAAAGCTGTGATTCACGTTGCAGTATTTTTACACTACAAACAAATCACAAAAAATTGCTTAACATTTCTTAGCATCAGCTGATCAAATCACCAGATTTCCGGTTGTGCTTGTAAACATTGGCCCTTCTTCGCATAAAACTGCTCTTTATTGCTGGAGTTGGGCTCGGTGCACCTCCGAGTAGGTATCCTGGAAGAGCACTACATAAGTGCTAGACGTCAATGAATGACCCAGCCCCAACAGTCTCATCCTTCAAGCGGCAACTTGAAACTGTCTATTTCATAAGCCCATTGGTCACTTAGCTCACAACTTCAGCTGTCCATCTCCCCTCCCCAGAGACTGACCACACCTCTAATTCAAGTATTGACATATGGCACATTAACCTCATATGTTATTCATTCATTCGTTCATTCAGGTAAATGGTATAAAACTATGTAAGTAGGTAGGCAACTGGGCACTTATATGGCACCTTTACCATCTCACTATTACGGGCCATTGAAACACTGACCTATGATCACTTGAACACAGTTCAGTTTTCTTTAGTGTACAAAGTTGTACATTTTTGTGGGAAATTGAAAGTTCACGCTAGATGACAGTTTACATTTGTTTGTGCTGAACAGGTCAAGTACCAGTAATTAGGTTTACATAACAGTGCAACGCACACTCGAATACATTCAGTAACCGACTGGAACAGAAGCAAAACTTTTGACTCCAGATACAAAATTACACAACTTCAGTGAACTTTCCCTGAACTTCTGCATAATTATATTAAACCACACTTTTTCAAAATTTTCCTTTGGTCTTTATCTGAAGTTTTGTTATCAGAACCTGATCCCTTTGTAGATAAACAGTAAACTGCCTTTATATTAAACAAGAGCTAATGTACACGTTTTGCAAATAATAATACAGCGACGCGTAATTTTATGCACCTAATACAAACAAAACTTTTTAACATGTTCATTAAATTAAAAAAGTCATGGCTTATTATAATTTCACACAGGTCTGGTTCCAAGCTACAAAAACAGTCTCTGGTTCTGCATGTAGTTCTGAATTACGAAACACTATTTGAACAAGAACATGCTAACAGAAGTAAGATGTATTCCAATTTTATTTTAATTTTTAACAGGTTTAGTGAAATGCACATCTCAAACTCCTCCAGTTTCCCTCAACTGATGCTTGCAACTGTAAATAATAAATTAATTACAAGCACAGGTAAAACAGAAAATAAATTTGCTAGGCAATGAAGTAACTGAGGTACAATGTAGACTATCAAAATAAATGCTTGCCCCAAAAGAATAGACTCACACAAAATGTATGGGAAAAACAGTTTTTATATGGAAGATAATTCCAAAAAAAAATCTGCAAAAAAACAGCCAGAAGTACTTAATGAAAATACAAATATATCAAGCTGGACTGAAGGTAATTTGAACTCAACACAGTGCAGGAAAACTTTTTACATGATTTATGACAATGCTGTATTGCAGTCAAATTGCCATAGATGTCCAGTTTTTAGTAATCACATGGCATCGAAAGTGCTAATTTATGAACTAATAAAATTACGTCTAAAGATAAACCTACATTATATGCATAACAATGTAACATAATTGCAAATAATGTATATATATTTATGCATATAAATTCTGTAACATTAACCATTTACTATATTGAATTTAAAACATGTTACATTATAATATACACATATGCTTCAGAAATATATATAATCCATCAGGTGTTTCTACCGTTGTTACTTATATATGTCTGTAAGGACTTTCATCATCCAGCATATCTGACAATCAATGAATAATGTTGCTTCTCAAATTCTCCGACTCGAAGTATTATTCAACCTCGCAACAGTTCCAAAGAGCAAGCTCTTACTTCAGGCTTTTCATATTCTCCTTAAACAGATTACCACATCAAGAACGAATCTACAGCACTAGTCTAATCACTATACAAAATCAATAGTCCCGATAAAAGCCTATCTAAACCGAACCTCAAGATAAACTAAATAGTTGCATGATCATTGCATTCCTGCACATATTTCTCTTGAGACTCATCTTCAAGATGTTTCTCCTCGTTCACTGAAAAGCCTTAGAAACACAACCTATCCCTGGAGCAAATTCCTAAGAATAACTCTCTTAGTAAAATAAAATATTTACCGTTAAACAATATAACAACATACCATTCAACATGAAATGTTAATATTACTGTTTCATCCCTGAAAACGTTCAGTAGTTTTTCCAACTGCCATAAAACTAGCACAGGAACACCCTACGAGTTGGACACACAACAGCTGACCCAACGTACCGGTAAATACATTTCCATTCTAAAATTTTAACCACGTTAATTCCCTAATCCGGCAATTTGTATTGGCTCAGTGGGTTCTAAAACAGTCCTGAAATGAAGGCAAATACCAATGCCAAAGTGGCCGTATATGTACAGCAATCAAATAAAAAAGTTTTATATGGGCACAAGCCAGTTAATAAGAATCCGGAGATGGCATTACACAATGTAGCTCATTCACCCACGTGGCCAGCATTTTCCTAGCTATACCGTGATCTAGATAAATATAAATAAACTGAGACAAAAATGGCACCAAACAACGGAAGCCAGTGTCAAATCTCAGGTTATTAGCTCATTGTAGTAACAGCCAAGTCAGTTTCAATCAGTTTCTTGAGACGATCCAGGTACTGGGTGTAAAGCTCGATGTCGTTGTGCCCGGCCCCCTCAACCCAAAGCGGGGCCACTGTCCGCGGACAGCGCTCGTAGATGGCGAGGCCATGTGAAAAGTCGATGACCTCGTCCTCCGTTCCGTGTATTACTAGTACTGGAGAAGTAATACGAGGCACTTTGTCAATGCTGAAAAATAAATCAGCAGGCACGTGGTCAGTTAGAATCCAACAATCAAAGAGTCAATAAATTACAGAAGCCAAATGCAACACTGTCTCTGGCAGCCAAGTCCAGAAATGTCTTAACACGAGTAGAGTTCGTTTACTGTAGGTGAATCGATTGCGGGATACATCCTCCGATCACCTTATAACAGAATTTGTATTATAATGAAGCATGCTATAATGAGTATCTGGTGGAGTTTATTTTCTTTGCATTGTTTTCTCGTCAGTTCACATAAAATAAACACTAACATTAAACTATTATTACAAATAGTACTAATTAGAATTGTGATGATGTATAAATAAATGCTTTATAAATGTTCAGAACTTCAGATACAATACAATACAAATAATAACTAAATAATTTTATGTTCAATATGCCAAAAAGAAATAAAAACACCAACAACATAACATAACAATCTGTTCCTACTTCACGTACAGTGTTTAAAGTGAACGGGAAAGCATGGGAACAGCGTTCCCACTGCTCTCTAAATTCTTTGCTTGTGTTCCCACTGCTCACGCATGCGTATCAATAAAACTCTTGTTTGGAGTTCCCACTGCTCACCCAAACCACTTTAACCACTGCTCACGTATAATATATAAATATTACAACTGACTTGGCTGATACGAAAGATATTCGATATTAATGGCTGCATTTACATGCTTTTCTAGCACAGTGCAGTTAAGCACATCTGCAAGTTGCTCTTAAGGTCAATTTTAAATTTTGAGATGTAGCACTGCAGCATGAAGAAGTTAAACTTATTTTTAAAAGCTAAAATAAATAAGCAAACAAAAAAGATACCAACAAAGCATAAGAAAAAGAAACTATTTTGTTCGACTACTGCTCAACACATTCCGATTGCAGATTCAATCGTAGAGTTAACCAGGGTCACATCTAAACTTACACAAGAAAATCTAAACTTACAGGAGAAAACAGTACAGCGAAAATAGTTAAGTATGTACTGGTCACCTTGTAAAAACATCCAAACAACAGGTTCTCTTGATCAGTGGAAAAGCGACTCTCATTCCTGACATCAGTGGGGAATGTAAAATGACGGCACCGACCTCAAATCTTGAAGCCAAGTCAACGGTTGGCACCGTTCCGATGCTCTGGCCGTAAAGGATGATATTCTCTGGGTTTATGCCGTACCTTGTCCTCAGCGCCTGCCAGGCAGCATTGATGTCGGCATACATGTTTCGCTCAGAAGGCTTCCCGGAACTGATGCCATAACCTGAGTAGTCGTAACTGAAAATGTTGCAGTTTATTCTTACTGACAGACCAATATAAAAGCTGCTCATCTGTCCCAGGTCGACTGCATTTCCATGACTAAATAGTATAGTATACCGAGCGTTGGGACAAGTGCGCACAAATGCGCAGGCGATGCGATTTCCTTTTGATGAATGTGTCATGAAGACTTCAATGCAGTCTAATTCTTTCTGTGTGTACTGCCACTCAGAACGCTCAGTTAGGACAAAGTTATATCGCATGCTTGATTCATCTGTAGTGAAGGAATACGTTGGTTCAGGTGGTAGGAATGCCAGTTTCGATGCAATCTTCGATGGACATGGTGGACAACAGAAAAGGCCGCACAGCTCTCGAAACGATAAGCCATTCATTTCTAAGACCTCTCCAAGTCTCAAATACTAATCAACAACAAAAAAAATGTTTAAAATATGACATCAAATGCAACAAATCCATGATTGAAACACCTAATGCCATAATCTACTCCTAAGATAACTTGACACAAGAACATCAGATTTATTAAATCGTATAAAATTTTGCTAACTATAATCAAAACCGCCTGCTAAGGAAGTCTATAAATAGCTTTAAAATGTGTCTCCTTCAATGCATTCCGAAAACAAATTTTCCTTTGTTAAGCTAGAAACGATTTTCTCCTTGACGATTAATACCATGCCGTCAGAGGCCATGCCACACTAATTAACGTATATAATTTAAAGGGCTTTACAGAATCAAGATTAATTCGGTCTTTTACTAAACTCCTGTTTAATACTATAGAGCTACTATACGACCGTTACACACAGATCCCGATTTAAATAATTTCAATATTTCAAATATAAAATGCATTCATTAACAACCGCGAATACCTGACAATTTAAATCTAAAAAGAAAGTGAAATTTTATATTAATTCTCGTAAACTGTAGCTAAATTAAACTTCATTCATACTATGCGATGACTAAGACTGTAACAGGAAATAGACGTTAGTAGGACGCCATTTTTAATTTATTTAGCCCTGTGATAGGAAATGTGCCAATACACTTTATTAAAATGTATTATTTTCAACCATCGAGCTCCCATTTCTGAACGGTTTGAACTGGCTTTAGGTGTCATTTATTTTTATAAGGTGTCTGCAGCCAAAATGTCTCGTGTGGTGTACGCCTATACACAACTTTCCTCCAAACCAAATTACAAATTGGTCATTCCTTTTCTTTGTTTTCTCTCGGACTCGGTCGACCCTCGTTTTTATATTGCTCGGTCTATCTTCAATATCTTGCTGTCCGTCTCTCCGCCTATCTGACTACGTCTGGTGTCTTTCATTATGCATAAGCCCAACGACCTCTTATAATTATTATTAACGGCGCAGGCCTCAGCCTTGGCCTTGGGCACGAGCGTTTGCCGAGTATGAGACTCATTCCCTTCGGTTCACCAGAGCCTTCTAGCGAACTCAGCTGCAAGATATTTACACGGAATTCTCCAGGGGCGGCGCTACACTAGGGCGCGCCAGGGCAAATGCCCTGGTAAAAAGCCTTTGCCCTGGTCGATGCCCTGCCAGAATTTTTGCCCTGTCCAGAATTTGTTCGGGCATATTTTTTTATCCTGATATATATATTCACTTAATTCACTGAAATGTTAAAATTTGCATTACAAATGTCAAAATTAAGCATTCAGCTTCCGGGGTGCTTCGCCCATCTAACCTCCTGACTATAGACAAAAATATAATAGTGTTGGGGGCGATTTATGGCAAGCGCGAGAGCGCGATCTTATATGGTCACCATTTAAGCTCACGCAACCGCGCCCTCCATAAATCACCCTCTTCATTGGTTACTTGTATGACTGCCCTGGCTATGCCCTGGTTATAAAAACTGTCTGGCGCCGCCACTGGAATTGTCATGTAGTGCCCGACAGCTACGTATTTTGCATGCTGGACTGCTGGTCCCCAGAGCTTCGAAGTTCAAATTCCCGCTTGCATAGGCGCCGACTTTTGCTTTTGTCTCTGGGTGCCAGTCAGGGGCGGATCCAGAAACTTTTTTAGGAAATCATCTCCGAAAAAACTGATGACCTTTTTTGTCATCCGGAAAAATTCATCATCATACATTATTTCGTCATTTTCCTTCGTCTGCTACATAAACAAATTTTAAATGGGGGACCATGTCTCCTAAAATTTGACGACTTTTTAGGAATTCATCCCCCGAAAAATCTGACGACCTTTTTAAAGGAATACCCAAAAAAATTTAATTTAAGGTCCGAATTCTTCTGGGTGGCAGGCCCCCACTGAACTTTTTCTCTGGGTGCATTGGCCCTCAAGGCCCCCAAGAAGTCGACGCCTATGCCCGCTTGGGCATAAAGTTCTTTGGAGATTTCTGCTCTCCGTGTGCAGTGTGCACCCCCTAGCGAACTCAGCCATAATAACATTATAGAGTACCGGTAGACATACACTGAACGACGGCAGTTTGAGAGGACTCTCAATCGCTCTCATATGCCGAGGTCAACAAGAACAAGTAAGTCGCTAATATTTCATACCCATAGCTGCCTATTGGGGCTAGCTTAAGGGACGCACTTCTTCCAATTATAAGGACAGGGACATTATGTAGGCCTATACCTTTATGAAGTCGTCAGTATTTCGTACCTTTGGTGGCCTCCCATATATTCTAAGAACTGGTCTAACTGTTATTTCATTTGTATAGCTCAGTAAACATATTCACTTTACTGTTTATTATTTAGCCGTCGGTAACTTTCGAAGGTTGCGTTCCGCAGTCGTTTTAAATTACATTCAAAGAACGAATATCAGCAAACATAAAATGCTAAAATATATGCACAATATATAATAACACTTGCACAACTGAGGAGGTTGGAAACAACCCTTGGGTGTGCAATGAAGACTTAACTGGGGGATCCTAAGAAAGACTAGGGGTTGAACCCCCTCCCGACAATTCTCACCCTGTGCACAGGACATCAACCAATGGCGCACAAAACCAAGCCCTAAATCAGGTCAATAATTATGCAGAAGACCATGGCAATCCATCCTTTTTCTGACTGTTGTGCAGCTTGGTCAACCCCTTCATGCTCTCATACAATCGTCTCTTGAACTCTCTTCTGTCTCTTTCCCATCCAGGATGTATTCACCGAGATGGCAGAGCAGCCCCACCGACAGTAATTCCGGGCCTCTAAACTATCTTTCGACTTTATGACTTTATGAGAATATTAAAAAAATTAATTAAAGTAATAAAAGTGCGGGTACGACCGTGCGAGATTATATTTATGTATACAACTATAATTTTATTCAGTTGTTAATATTAAAAATAAATCATAAACTTTGCAAAACTGATTATATAAGTTGATTGCGGGCCCGGCCCAGGCCCTTAAAAATTGCCGGGCCCCTGGGCATTTGCCCCGCCCTCCCCTCTCGGCGGGCCTGTGACCGAGTGGCTTCTGAAAACCACGTGATACCACTTATCTGCTCTAAGAGGGGCCTAGGCCTGACAGGAAGGTTTACATGTGGAACTTCCTAGGCGGAGGCTAGGCCTATCTGCATAGCTTTACATTAAATTAGGCCTATACTAATGTTGGAGTATGGGATTGAAATGCACTCAGCGGCGTAGCTAGGATATTTTGCGCCCGGGGACGAACTATGATATTGGCGCCCCTCACTGTTATATTTATTTCAATTTTTCAAATACATCGAACGGAATTTTAATTTTTAATGAAATAAAATACGAAAAAAACAGATAGTCTATGCTGGGAGTCTGGGACTAACATTACAATATTAGTTCAACTGTTCCAGGTCTATGGTGCCCTTAGTGCTCGATGGGGCGCCAAAATCAAACCTGACATCTGGTTTGTAAGCAATGAGGATATAACTGGATATTTTGGAGCGCCAAACTTAAATCTTATAAATATATTTGGGATAAATTAGTTAAAATTGCCTCAAATTTAAAATTATTAGTTTTAACCCTCCTGTCGGCCCCCCTTCCTTTGGCGCCCGGGGAGTGGGACACATGAATGCACTCGTTCCGATAGCCGTGTCGACCTATGTTGGCCTAATGCTCTGTTTGTGGCGCATTAAAATTACGGTGTCGTATTGCATTGTATTGTATTTTCTAGTATCTAGAATAAAAAGTAGAGCGACTTACGATAGGTCGATTTTCCCATCTCTCCGACACGTATGGGCAAAAGCAAATTAAGCAGCCCATATTGTGGCGGTTGTTAATACTAGCTTCCGATCCGTTACTTTGTGCTTAAACAGCATTATCCGTTCTCCGAAGATCTATATAGGCCTATGTGAATCTAGTACGGTAGGCCTATAGGCCTGCTATATTCGGCTTATTGTTACCTAGGCTGCAACGTTGCAGCTTACATCGACCTGGTATCACGCCTACCATACCGCATGTTTGAACGAATGGTCTCGTTGTTGCAATTATATATTAGGCCTATTTGTCAATTTCTGTATTTTTCGTGACGTCATGCATATTTTCGACCACTTTATTTAGCCACGTGGCTCAGCCATAAACCACATGAACATTAATTACCATGATGTCTGCAAGTTTAAAATAATGGCTTTGTGTAATTTTGACGTCACTCAAGTTGCAAGTCAATTATTCGTAGCTCAGACAAATTGGCTCATTGCCATGGTGATGTATTATAGCGTAATAATAATATAATGCAATAGTGACGTGTTGGCGTGCATGAAACAATTGAAATGACGTATAGGGCTGTATCACAAAAATTGTTTCACATTAATTTATTAAGGTGTAAAAAGTGCACAGGCCTATAGAATGCCTATAACACAGGGTTGCATAATAAATGACTATGTTTAGGCTTAAGTCTACGCGACTGTAGGCCTACGTAAAAGCTACTATAAAATCGTTAATATTACGCAAAAATGCTACTAATTGATTAGGCTTAATTCTATAGAGCTGCTTGCAAAACAAATTAAGAGCAGAAGGTACGGAATTATCTCAGTGGACTACGTATAAAGGAACCACCGCTCAGCAGCCTAATCAGGTTACTATCTTCATAATTATGTGGTCGCAGTGCCATTGACAATTATTGTAGCCTAGGCTATTTGATCAATGCCATTGTATTTGATTAATGCCATTAATTGCGTTTGCTTAAATGCCATTGTAGGCTATCTGATTTATCGGGTAGCTTTACTTGGTTTCAATCTCAGTTTTGCACTTGCTGGCTGTTGTGTTTGATGTTGGTTTCTCGGTATGGAATTTACCTCTTGCGGAGATTTCGTACTTAGTTGCTTGCTTGGCCTCATTTTAAGCTCGCACGCCAGTTGTTCGAAGTTAGTGGCCAGAAATGCCCCTCTGTTGGAACCGTTGTTGGGGTCTAGGCTGTGACGGCCGTTTTGACGCTCGCTGTTTGGTGACTGGTTGAGTTCCCGACAGGCATAGGCGTAGACTCTGGGGGGTCAGCCGGGGCACGTGCCCCACCAATAATTGAGGAGCAGGGGCAATGCCCCCCAAAAAATCGAGAGGAGAATTTCTTCAAATATTAAAATATTATGTCTCAATATAGACAAATTTCTTCAGAAACAGAAAAACAGAGACACAGAATTGAAATACTATCAGAAATTCATAATGAAAACAAAGATTTATGTTTATCTTCACTATCTTCAATATGAAACAAATTTACATGTATACAAAACTCCCCTTAATTTCATACGAATAAACGTAACACCGGAAGACTCTGCTGACTTTCCAGACCAGAGGTGAAAAAGTTTTTTCGATTTTTGGTTTAAAGCAAAAGTAAAAAAACCACAAAATTTGTTTTTTGTTGTTGTTTTTCTTAAATAAATTTCTTATTTTTGTAGAAGTTATTTTAATAACATTGATTTAATCATTTTTAATTTCGGAAAATCGCAACTGAATTAAACTGAGTTCAGTCAGTTGGAGCTCTTGTTCATGCCACTTTTCTTGATTTTTATGATCCGAAATCCGAAAATCTTAAAAACAACTAAAACAACAAAACCAATCAAAACAAACAAAAACAACAACAAAAAACAGCAAAAACAACAACAAAACAGCAGCAACAAAAACAACTTTTGATCTGTAAAAACTTGTTTTTTGCACTCTGGTCCAGACCGATGCCCCACCAATATTTTGGACAAGTTTACGCCAGTGCCGACAGGTATTTCATACTTCAAGGTTTAAGCTTATTTGACAACACTTTAAGTTTGCACGATATTTAATCGTATAGGTAGGGACCAGACACGTGGTCACACGCCCCAGTTGTGCGGCCCCGGACCGCTCCAACCAAGCCTATAGTCCTTGTCCTCTTCTTTGGTTATTTTACATTAAATGGACGATCCGTTAGGAAGTAAGCCCCCACCTCCATCCGAGGCTTCACAGAAAGCGAAGAACACTTGCAGCATTCGCGGGGTCACTAGATTTCTGTACAACAAAGATGGAAAGGTCCATCTTCATGGGTCACGTAACAACCCATACCCTGGGACTTACAAATTCCTATGGGAATACTATGATGTTATGATATAGTTATGATATAGTTATCCCCCAAGCACCGGATGAGACGCCTGTTCAAGAATCTGACCCCGTCAGCACCTCAACCTATAAACCTTATATATGATATTCCTAAGTTTGCCCACATTTCTGCCTTTATTCGTGATTCCCTCCACTGGCTCCCTGTCCAACAGCGAATTCATTTTAAAACCCTCGCCCTCATAAGCCGAGCAGCAGCATTAATGCAGTCGCCTTTCGCAGCCCTTTCTCTCTGGCGGAGCTTGAAGACTTGGCCAACCCAGACAGTAACAATTCTCCGGAGTCATTTAAAGCAACTCGGCCAAAAATCATAATAAAGGAGGCACTTCAATCAAAGACAATGGCCTCCGAGGTTACGTACAATTCGACAATGCAATCCATGTCAATTTCGCATGACTAGCCCGGAATTCGAACTCGCATCACACAGATGAAACTCCGACGGGTGCAGTGCTCGAAATGGACCGGAACGCACCGGAACGCCGTTCCGGTTCGTCAAAATGAATTAGCGTTCCGTTCCGGTTCGTCAAATGAATTATTGTGGAAAATACTATGAAATTAACGTGAATGCTCCCATATCTTTGACTAGCGTTCCGTTTCGTGAAATTTTCCATTTCGAGCACTGGACGGGTGTGCATGGGCGTCAGATCCTGCAATGCATATCCTTAGCGTCAGATCCTGTATATCCTTGGCGTCAGATCCTGTATATACTTGGCGTCAGATCCTGCATATCCTTAGCGTCAGATCCTGTATATCCTTGGCGTCAGATCCTGTATATACTTGGCGTCAGATCCTGCATATCCTTGGCGTCAGATCCTGTATATCCTTGGCGTCAGATCCTGTATATTCTTGGCGTCAGATCCTGTATATCCTTGACGTCAGATCCTGTATATATCCGTTGGATTATATAGGTTCCGATGGCTTGAGTCATTCCATGCACTCTGAACTTGTCTGAAGTGTGAGACAGTAGAGATTGGTCTTTTCCGTTCCACTCTCGGCCAGTTAGCTACAGAGGTTAGAGCACCTCTGTGCAAGAGTGCGTACGGATCGCCGTTCGCCTCCCGATGGTGGCTTCTTTCAGAGATTTAAATCTCGGGCTAGCACGGTCCGTACACGGGGATCTTAAATGGTGTGGCGCCTATTCAAACGAGCAGCGGTGGCGAAAGATCTCTCCCGATCAATTCATTGAAAAATGAGTAGGGTTGAGGCAATACATGCGCTATATAAAGCATGTACATTTGAGGTTGAAGGATCTTTCGACTGAATCGCACATATGACGACAATAAGCAACAACCAGACAACATTTCCTTACGACATTCTTTATGAAATTTCCTTACGACATTTGCTTGCAACATTTCCTTTCAACGTTTCCTTGTAACATTTCCTTACGAGTCATACACATCTGACAAGTCGTTCCTTCATGGAATCATCCACCCATTCACTCATATGCTCATTCATTCATTCATTCTTTCTTTCTTTCGTTCATTCTCCTGTTCATTCACTCGTTTATTCCCTCATTCGTTCATTCGTTCATCGACTTTTTCGTTTACTTATATATTCGTTCATTTCTTTGTTCATTCGTTATTGCGTTGACTCATTCGCTCCTTCGTCCATTCACTCATTCGGACACTCGAGGCACAGAGGCGGTCGTTGTTCCAAACACAGAGGCTGCTTGCTGTTGCGTCTCTTCGAGAAGGAAGGCTTGACAGGTGAGAACGCCGGTGGCCGCATTAATTATTGATGTCGTCATGGCAAATGACGTTGGACAGGACATCACACATTTCAGCCGACGTCCGTCACGTATGATGGGGCGGCAGGTGCTGTGATGCTGAGGCTGCAGGCGCATATATAAAGCATCAGGAGACACCGCAGAAATACATTTGCACGTAGACGGTTGCTGAGGCAGGCGAAACATCCGTTGCCTGTCTGTGCATCTTCTGATTTACCGCAGCCATTCAGACTGCGTGACAGGTCGTCGCCATAGACGCTGTAATCCCACTGGCCCTAATAATTAGGTCAGGCTGTTGGCCTGACCTGTGTCACGGTCAGGAATTTGCTCGTGTAAGGTCAGTGATTTACATCGGTGCCCAAGTGGGTCAGATGACCACGTGATTGGGTCGCTTTTCAGCACGATATGATAAACAGTTTCCGTTGTAGTTCGCTGCTCTCTGTCTCTTTGTCTCGGTCTCTGTTTCTGTCTCTGTCTGTCTGTCTCTGTCTCTCTCCATGTCTCTCTCTTTCTGCTCCTCTGATTCTGACTCTCACTCTCTCTCTGTTTATGGCAAATGACATTGGACATACACACAGACATACATACATACATACATACATACATACATACATACATACATACATACATACATACATACATACATACATACATACATACATACATACATGCATACATACATTCTGTACATACAGGCAGGCATACATACATACATGCATGCATACATACATACATACATTATGTACATACAGGCAGGCATACATACATACATGCAGTCACACATACATACATCATAATAAATACATATATACATGCATACACACACACATATATATACATACATACATACATACATATATACATACATACATACATGCAGGCATACATACATACATACATGCATGCATACATACATGCGTACGTACTTACGTACATATATATACATACAAACATACTTATATATACACATACATACATACATGCATACATACATACATATATACATACATCCATATATCCATGCATACATGCATGCATACGTACATGAATATATAGATACATATGTACATACACATCTATACACATCATACATGGACACATACGTAGGGTACATGAATACACGCCAAAACAATGCAATACAATGCAATGCAACAACATCTTAGGCCTACCATACATACAGTACAGTGATCGTTCATTGTAAATTTCATGTTACTGAACTCAGCTGGGGATGAGGAATGGACTCACCGAACCAGCACCAACATCAGGACCATTCGAAGAATGCTCATGTTGACAAGAAGGAGTCGCTGGCATCGACAGAATCCATAGCAGCAGCACAGGAGGCAAACGTGAGACGAGATGCTCAGCCGGACATCCTGGGCGACATGCTGAAGAAGGTGAAGAACAAAATCTTCCTAAGAGATGTCGTCGGCGTCAAAGATGGTTCAGACGATCCTGCCGTTTCATCCTCGTCCAAAACGACAGCACCACAATCAAATAAAAGGTCCTCTACCACGTCCGCAGTGTCCACAGCACAATCGAATAAAAGGTCCTCTACCGCCTCCGTAGCATCAACAGCACAATCGAATAAAAGGTCCTCTACCGCCTCCACAGTGTCCTCTACCACCTCCGCAGTGGCCTCACCAATATCGGATAAAAGGATCTCTACCACCTCTGCAGTGTCGACAGCACATTCAGGTAAAAAGGTCACTACCACCTCCGCAGTGTCCACAGCACACTCAGATAAAAGTGCAGCACACGCGAAGACGCAGCACAAATGAAGGCACAGCACAAGTGAATAACAAGGTGAACACCGAGCCTATAGGACCATCTGCCTTCTTGAAAAACATTGCTACGAGCGTGTTGATGTATCCGCATTTAAGACCATCTTCCTTCTTCAGCGATAACTGCTGAACCTGCTTTTAAAACCATCTTCCTCCTTCAGAAATTGATGAATACCATCTCCTTCCTTCGTCATTTGCTGAAACCCCATTCAAGACCATCCTCCTCCTTCAGAAATCGCTGAATGCACATTTAAGACCATCTTCCTTCTTCAGCGATTATTGCTGAATGCGCATTTAAGACCATCTTCCTCCTTCATAAATTGCTGAATGCGCATTTATGACCATCCTCCTCCTTCAGAAATCGCTGAATGCACATTTAAGACCGTCTTCCTCCTTCAGAAATTGTTGAATGCACCATTAAGATTATCTTCCTCCTTCATAAATTGCTGAATGCGCATTTATGACCATCCTCCTCCTTCAGAAATTGCTGAATGCACATTTAAGACCATCTTCCTCCTTCAGAAAATAATTTCTGAATGCACATTTAAGACCATCCTCCTCCTTCAGAAATTTCTGAATGCACATTTAAGACCATCTTCCTTCTTCAGCGATTATTGCTGAATGCGCATTTAAGACCATCTTCCTCCTTCATAAATTGCTGAATGCGCATTTATGACCATCCTCCTCCTTCAGAAATTGCTGAATGCACATTTAAGACCAACTTCCTCCTTCAGAAATTTCTGAATGCACATTTATGACCATCTTCCTCCTTCAGAAATTGTTGAATGCACAATTAAGAGCATCTTTCTCCTTCAGAAATTGTTGAATGCACCATTAAGAGCATCTTCCTCCTTCAGAAATTGCTGAATGCACATTTAAGAGCATTTTCCTCCTTCAGAAATTGCTGCTGGAAGCCCGGCCTCCGTTCATATGAGTCTTGAAAGGCAGCGCAACGAACGAGGCTGCAGTATGGAAGGGCGTATTCAGGAACTGCTTCGGCTATGTCCTTCTCTTAAATTTAATTGGGATGGCCAAGAGCGCATTCAGGGAACCACTCCGGCTGCGTCCCGTGTCTTAAACTTAGATGAGATGGCCCATACCCTCAGTGGGCTGAGGAAAATGGAAATTAATACTGAATTGTCTGAGACGTTGAATTTAGAGTTTTCTTCATTCTCCCAACAGACTAAACTCTTTCTGCAAACCAGTGATTTCACCACAAGCTGGATCCTAAAGCAAGAATTGCTGTTTAATCACCAACTCTCTCTGTCTCTGTCTCTCTGTCTCTTTCTGTCTCTGTCTCTGTCTGCCTGCCTGTCTGTCTGCCTGCCTGTCTCTGTCTCTGTCTCTGTCTCTGTCTGTGTGTCTGTCTCTCTCTCTGTGCTCTCGCTCTCTCTCGCGTTGCCAGTCCCACAACTATCTCTTTCTCTTACTGTCTCTGTCTCCGTCTCTGTCTGCCTGCCTGCCTGTCTGTCTCTATCTCTATCTCTATCTCAATCTCTGTCTCTGTCTCTGTCTGTCTGTCTGCCTGTCTTCTGTCTCTATCTCTGTCTGTCTGTCTGTCTCTCTCTCTGTGCTCTCGCTCTCTCTCGCGTTGCCAGTCCCACAACTATCTCTTTCTCTTACTGTCTCTGTCTCCGTCTCTGTCTGCCTGCCTGCCTGTCTGTCTCTATCTCTATCTCTATCTCAATCTCTGTCTCTGTCTGTCTGTCTGCTGTCTGTCTTCTGTCTCTATCTCTGTCTGTCTGTCTGTCTCTCTCTGTGCTCTCGCTCTCTCTCGCGTTTGCCTGTCCCACAACTATCTCTTTCTCTTTCTGTCTCTGTCTCTGTCTCCGTCTCTGTCTGCTGCCTGTCTGTCTGTCTCTGTCTGTCTGTGCTCTCTCTCCCTCTCCCTCCCTCCCTCCCTCCCTCCCTCCCTCCCTCCCTCCCTCCTCTCTCTCTCTCTCTCTCTCTCTCTCTCTCTCTCTCTCTCTCTCTCTCTCTCTCTCTCTCTCTCTCTCTCTCTCTCTCTCTCTCTCTCTCTCCTCTCTCATTCCTATCCCACAACTGTTTGCCAGCCGTTGTCATTATATAAAGTGCAAAAAAACTAAAGTGAAAAATAAAATGAATAGATAGAACATAACTAAGTAGATAATCGTTGAAATGTCTTTCCTTTCTATGTGCATCAGCCCGGGAACAAGAAGCAGTAGAATGAGGAACAAGAACGCCTTTCCCGTGAAACGAAAACGACCCAAATGCATGCAGACCCAAAGTGTAAAGAAAAAGAACCAAATAAACAGCGAATCAAGAACAATTCAGCATTTCTAAAACTGATGATGGAAGAACATATAGACTATCTATTATAATTAAAAGAGGGAAAATTATGCCACTATTTAGTGCATTAATAGTATTCAGCGCCTTTGTGAGCTTTCAAAGTCACTATAAAATGTTCCGATAGTCCTCATAAATATAACACTGCAGGCTAACTAAACACAGGAACGATGCACGCCCTGATATCTGGATCCCAAAATCGATTTCTTGTTTATGTACTGTACATAGGCCTATATAGAAGGGGAAGAATAACGAAATAGTGTGGAACAGCATCGATTCCCTATCTAAGTTTCTCTATTTTCTTACTGTTGGACTACAGAGAATTAGGCCTATAATTGTCTTCTTCTTCTCTTCTTCTTCTTCTTCTTCTTCTTCTTCTTCTTCTTCTTCTTCTTCTTCTTCTTCTTCTTCTTCTTCTTCTTCTTCTTCTTCTTCTTCTTCTTCTTCTTCTTCTTCTTCTTCTTCTTCTTCTTCTTCTTCTTCTTCTTCTTCTCTTCTTCTTCTTCTTCTTCTTCTTCTTCTTCTTCTTCTTCTTCTTCTTCTTCTTCTTCTTCTTTCTTCTTCTTCTTCTTCTTCTTCTTCTTCTTCTTCTTCTTCTTCTTCTTCTTCTTCTTCTTCTTCTTCTTCTTCTTCTTCTTCTTCTTCTTCTTCTTCTTCTTCTTCTTCTTCTTCTTCTTCTTCTTCTTCTTCTTCTTCTTCTTCTTCTTCTTCTTCTTCTTCTTCTTCTTCTTCTTCTTCTTCTTCTTCTTCTTCTTCTTCTTCTTCTTCTTCTTCTTCTTCTTCTCTTCTTCTTCTTCTTCTTCTTCATAGTCCATCGGCTGACAGCCCGTAGGTGTCCACTGCGCATTGATTCTTCCAGGACTCTACTTGTGCCCGGTGTGTATGCGTAGTGGATTTCTATCGTCTTTTTCTTTACGGCGAAGTATCTGCACCCATTCGTCCGACCCTCCTCTTTAGGGACTGGCTCTGGATCTTCCAGAGATAAGATGCAGTTTGTCCTCAGAGTTCTCTCTCTCAGCCCTGTCCCTCTCCCGAGGTACCTGCTGGGCAGCAGAGGACAGGTTTACTTTAAGGCGACCTGTATTCGCCTTGTCACAGTTCCATCAATTGGGTTATGCAGCTTTTCTTGGGGATGGCGACGCCACTCGCCTTCCCACTGCATCCTGATGTTACTGCCGCTGTTGGTCCGAGACTGCTTATTCGTCAGGAGATAAATCCCTGCTTATTTCGCAGCTACCCTTCTTACTGAAGGCCGTTCCACTGTCCGCCACGAATGGACGCGCTGCATTTGTAGCAGTTCAGCTCTGCCTCCAGTTGTCTACATGAGCTCATGTATATAACTGTATGTATATGTGTCCACCTTGTAGACATATTATGCAGACCTATATATACATGTATATTCATATAATAATAATAATAATCGAATATATATATAATATTATATATATATAGGCCTATATGTTTTGAGCTGTATGAAAACGACTTGTGTATACGAGTGGCACAATATATATGGTCATAAGACATTGTTATCGTGCCACAGTGGCTGACAGAAGAGAGATGGAGTGTCGTGGGAACGATAAGAGCACAGCGGATGTAGGATGGATCACCAGCAGCAGTAGTCACAACATCAGCAGCAGTAGCGGAGATTCATCTTTTGATGAATTCTGTTCGTGCTATCGTCCGTGTTTACTGGCTGGTCATATAGATAAGCGCCAGTAGAAAATGGAGAAACTCGTGTCCGAAAGATGAAGATAAACTAGACCGTACACTATATATATGCTGTAAAGTGTATAATTATAGTCTGTTATGATCGTCAGCCTGCAGTAGAAATTATAATTGCCGCTTTGAAGACGCAGTCATCCAGCCAGCCAAATACAATTCCCTAAATAACGATTATAATGTTATGGAATATAGACTGATATGTTGACGTACAGGCTGATCGTCGTATTCCGTATTCCTGTCGTTCTTAAATAATAATAATAATAATAATAATAATAATAATAATAATAATAATAATAATAATAATAATAATAATAATAATAATAATAATAATAATAATAATAATAATAATAATAATAATAATAATAATAGCTTTCCGCAGCACTTTCCCTCTCTCGAATCCTGAGGAATAGAGGCCGTTCCAGATGATTTGCTTATTTTAATTAATATTTAAGTCCCCAAGGGATCATATGTACCTTGGGGCAAAAATAAATAATAATAATAATAATAATAATAATAATAATAATAATAATAATAATTAGACTTATCTTTAGCGAATCTACCCACGACTTACAATCCATATTACCGACTCATAATAACTTTTTTTACTAAAACGCGATTCTTTCCAAATATACGCATTAAATTGTTTTGAATTTTTTTCTCCATTCCTTGTTCTGAACTAATCTATGAATATCCAGATTTTCTCTTTAAAATATCACTTAACAGCAAATATAACTATTTTAGGTGAGCACTTTAAAATTTAAGGTCCTCACGAGTAACGCGATTAATAACGACTTTTACTTTTATAACGAATATCTCCTCTTCCTAGACTTTCACCCACATTAAGGCGACATATCCGCCAGTTTACACGGACACCACGTTTAGATCCTCACGACTGTCGCCCTATTGGGGATTATAATACACCTATTATCCTGCTGAGTAGCCAATCGCGATGCAGAGGGCGTATTAAGCCGTGTCGACCAATTCATGAAATCCTTCCCTTATTATACTATTGAATATTAAGTAGGCTGGTCTCGTAATTCCTTTGGCGCTTTATTTGCGGAACGTCTCAACGACCGTCTCGATACTCCTAATTATAATACATAAATACAACGGACAAAATTAGTCTCCTGTGGGTTTGAACATTGAGATAAAAACATTAAATCATCGCGTAGTATAAATACCAGAATTACATGCTTTCATTTTTTTCAAGATTTCTAATGCAATATTTAGCGGAAACAAGATATTAAACACTGAATAAGAAGCACTAGTGAATGGCCTGTTTAACTTTACGTGTGCGCCATTGAGAAATAGTTAATAACAGGAAAAACTATGTGGACTATGAGAAATAGTGATTTTGCTTAAAGTGGCTTTAACATGAACGAATCGCGATTTTCTGTGTATAGATAACCTCTAGTATTACGCGCATAAATTGTCACTGTCGAATTTAAAAAAATTCTTACCCATAGGTCCTATATGGTTTATTTCCATATGACGACTTTCCAATGAGCCGTGTACCGATTAAAGCACACGTCGACCTTATATTGCTTTCAAAGAAAATAAGTTTGTTGCTTCTTATCTTTATTTTCACGGTTTCAAAAATACGATGAATGCTACACATGTAAATTAGAGAGCGCTGACAAAATATTCCATCAAACTGATACAGACTTAAGATTCTGAGTTATGATTAAATGCAATACAAATATTCCAATATTTCGAACCTAGAAGGTTTAATATAGCCTACTGCCTGGAAGATCAGTAAGGACCTTAAGTATGTTTACCTTATTCATCAAACTGCGCAGGAGTATTTAAATAGGCCTACAGCCGGCGCTGAAGACCGACAAATCACATGGAAATTAAGCGCGGCCATAATTCAATGCAATTCACGTTGTTTGTTCGGCGCGGCCTTCATTAGCATAGGAATCGCAAGATATCACGACTAGGCCTTCATAGAAGTGTCGCCTTTGTCGCGGTTTGAAGACTCTTATTATTCTATAGCTGAGTTAATAACTTTAAGCTCACTATATCACGATTAGGGCTACACAATTTATGTAGACTAATAAGCATGCTGCGAAACCCACGTTGTTTCTATAGCGGGGACTTAATTAACATTGGAATGGTGAGAATGATTGATTGATAACGAACGATAACGATTAATACTAACTATATGGCCTATTTGTAGCGATATGAGACCCTTATAAATTCCAAAGCTGAGTAAATAATTTTAAACTCGTTGTTTGTCCAGCGCGGACTCTAGTAACATAGTTATGGCAGGCTATCGCGATTAAGTCTACATCAGTGTGTCACCTCAATCGCGATGTCACGACGTTTATTATTCAATAGCTGAGCTAATAATTTTAAAATCACGAAATCACGACTACGGTTACACAATCTGTCGACCTAATCGTGGTTTAAAGTAAGCATAATGTGATTGGAATCCGTGTTGTCTGTAAAACTCGGACTTCAGCAACATCGGAATGTGTCACGATTTCAGAGACACTATTATTTTTCCCAAGCTGAATAAATAATTTTAAGATCTCCAATTCCCGATTAGGGTTACAGCAGTGTAGGACATTATTCCCTGCACATAATGCCCGGACATTATCCTTCCGGACATTATCCCTTCCGGATAGAATCTCCCCCATGAGGACATAATCCCAGGCTAGGTAAATCGGACATTTACCCCCTGGACATATATCCCGGACAGTTACCTCCTGGACACTTTCCTCCCTCTACTAGGACATTTCCCCTCAATGCATCATACAAAAAGCTCTCTGTTTAAATGATCAAAACATGCATACATACATACATACGTACGTACATACATGCATACATACATATATACATACATACCAACACACATGCATACATAGATACATATATACACACATACTTCATATATGCATACATACATACATACATACATACATACATACATACATACATACATACATACATACATACATACATACATACATACATGCATGCACACATGCATGAATGCATACATACATACATACATACATACATACATACATACATACATACATACATACATACAAACATACATACATACATACATACATACATACATACATACATACATACATACATACATACATACATAGTTCCACAAAGGGGGAATTTGGCCGGGTGGAGGGTAACTGTCCGGCATTCCCCAGGATAGGATATAATCACCTATATTTCCACATATAATATCAGGTAAACGGACACTTACCCCCTGGACATTTTCCCTCCCGGACAATTTCCCCCGGACAATTTCTTCCCCGGACAATTTCCCCCCATACTAGGACATTTTCCCCCCAGTGCAACATACACAAAACTTTCTGTTTTAATGATCAAAACATACATACATACATACGTACATGCATAAATGTATACATGTATACATACATGCATACATACATACATGCATGCATACATAGTTACATGCATACGTACATACATACATACATACATGTATACATACATGCATACATACATGCATACATACATACATGTATGTATGCATACATGCATACATACATGCATACATACATACTTACATACATACATACATGCATGCATACATACATATATACATACATACTTACATACATACTTACATGCAGGCATACATACATACATACATACATATATACATACATACTTACATGCATGCATACATACATGCATACATACATGCATACATAGATGCATATATACACATATACATACATACATACATACATACATACATACATACATACATACATACATACATACATACATACATACATACATACATAAATCCACAGAGGGGGGAATTTGTCCGGGGGGGAAAATGACCTACCTAGATTCGGGGGGAAAGTGTCCGGGGGAAACTGTCCGGCGGGGAAAGTGTCCGGGGGGGAAAGTGTCCAGGGGGAAACTGTCCGGCATAAACGGACACTTACCCCCTGGACATTTTCCTCCCCGGACAATTTCCCCCGGACAATTTCGCCCCCGGACAATTTCCCCCCCATACTAGGACATTTTCCCCGACAACTCTCACTCTGTTTTGTTGTAGTCGTACTTCTCAACTTGTGACATTAGGGGCCGTCCACATATTACGTACGCAATGAGGGGGTCGGATTTTGGCGATTTTGCGTACGGGTGCGAACGGGGGGGGGGGACAAAAGTGTACGTACGCAAAATAAATTTCTAATTATGACGTCCACATTAGCCTATTTATAACTCTGTATTGTCCTATAGTCGTTCGATGGCATTTTATTACATTATATAAAAGCCATGTGCAGTTATTCTGTGCTGTGAACGAGATACCTATAATTTGTCTATATTGGCCCTCACTCATCCTTCAATCTGGACTAAAGTGCAGACAGTAGAGGCACTTTCTGCAGCTGGTCTTCGGGGGGGGGGTGAGCGTCAAGTGTACGTACACAGGGGGGGTGTGGAAGAAAGTACGCTTGCGAACAGGGGGGTCAAATTTTTCCGGATTTTTGCGTACGTAATATATGGATGGCCCCTTACTGTTTTGGTGTAAAAAAATTGAAGTTAAGATCCGAATTATTCTGGGTGCGATGCACCCACTGAACTTTCTCTCTGGGTTCCCAAAGAGCTGGCGCCTATGCTTCAAGGCCTAATGTACAAGTCATCATCGGATGGATTTAATCCGTTAAGAATAAATTAAGAATATTATTGTAACCTTATATAGCCTATATTAAGAAATAGTGGCGTATATAGGCCTACATATATTAGGCTACTTAAGCCTATTCCACAGACTTCGGCTTGGTTTTGGTATAAATTATTATAAGTTATAGATTTATATACTTCACATTTACTATAAACCTACCTATTCTCAGGGTTGCAAAATTTTTATATCACGACGTCGCCATTGGCATTTAGGTATGTATACAGTCTACAAAGCATGTCGACCTACTTACTAGTGACTCAAACAAACAAGCATGGTTTGCTTGTGCATTTTGAACTTCTACAAGTGGTTTTTGCTGAACGGCATACTATTCAACTATTCATCATTGATAAAAATTTTCCAGAACATATACAGGGTGGGCCATAAAAAAAGTAAACCCTACAGGTTTGCTAATATTTCGGCCAAAAGTGAGAACTGTCAAATCAAGTTTTACTGGCTTAAACGTAATTCATATATACGTAAAACAGCCAAATTTCACCAAAATATTTCAAACAGAACCAAAGTTATATCACTTTTACTGAGTCCACCCACTGTTTGTTGATGGTCCAAAAACATGTAGCGCAAGAAAAGTAAAAAAGCGATTTTATTAAGTCACATCTGAAATAATTGGTATCAAGCAGACGGCAGAAGGTTCACGACACGAAACGAGTGTTATTCACGGATGAGAAGAACTTCTATCTTAATCCACGAACGCAACCCAAACAATCGCATTTGGTCTAGCGGCAAGATGTCACACCTGATCGCTTGATCGCTGAACGCGAGAAGTTCGCTCCACATGTTATGGTATGGGCTGGTATTTTGGTGGCAAAGGTCGACTGGCAGACTGCATTTTGTTCATGAAAGACAAAGCTCAAATCTGCATATTACGTTTCTCCCCTGCTTCCAGAATTAATTTCAGATTGCAAGCGTCTGTTGCCAGCTGGATTCATCTTTCAACAAGACGGCGCACACTGCTTGTCTCAAGTAAGATTGGCTCAATGTCAATTACCCTGGTTTCATTCAGAAGGACCAATGGCCCTCCTACTCTCCGGATTTGAACCCGCTGGATTATCACGTGTGGGGAGCTATGCTTGATAAATACCACAATCCGCGACCAAAGCCAAAAACGATAAGATAATTGAAGGTCGTGTTGAAGTTGATATGGAAAATTTACTTGTGGAACCTATCAACAAGGCAATCAAAAACTTTATAAAGAGACTCAGAACATGTGTGGTTACTTGTGGTGGACACATTGAACTCAAGTTGTGAAGCAATATCATGTCTGTCTGATACCAATTATTTGAGATGCGACTTAATAAATCGTCTTTTGTTACTTTTTGTTGCATTATATGTTTCTGGACCATCAAAAAAACAGTGAGTGGACTCAGTAAAAGTGATATAACTTTGTTCTATCTAAAATATTTTGGTCAAATTTGGCTGTTATACGTAAATATAAATTATTTTAAGCCTGTAAAATTCGATAAAAAAATTGCTTTTTGGCCGAAATATTAGCAAAAATCTGTAGGGATTACTTGTTTGGCCCACCCTGTATAATATCATGCTTTAATAAATTTTCTATAAAAAGGAAATTTTTGGGGTCCATAGAGTAGTGGTAACATCACTGGCGTGAAGAGCAAGAAGTAGCGGGATCGCTTCCCGCTACCCCCCAAATTTAGGTCCACTCAACCATTCATTCGCGAGATGGCGCGTTGCTAAAATGAGATTTAGGACGTGATGGGCGCCTTGTATGGCTGCCGTGTAGTTAAATTCGACTCCTGTAATAACTTGTGATCATCCGTTCATACTGATTTGTAATCATACTGCGTCATTGTCAGTTTGAAGATATTAAACGAAGATAATTATTATTATTATTATATATTTCTACGATTTCAGGATAAATGTTTATGCCAAATCGCTATTAAACACAATGTGCAACATATTGGTTTTTAAAAAACTTAGAAGGAGCAAAAATATGCTATAATGGCTTACTATAATGGCCACAATAAAATCAAATGAATCACATTGAAAATATATAGCCTATAAATTGCATGATTTAAACAACGGAGAATTCTTATTAAGGAATGCCAAAAAATAATGTTTCCTACTAAAATCCAATTATGCAACCCTGAAAATATATACCCCGGTAGGTTAGGGCATAACCCGAAATCGCCTCGGACGTTTGCCTCGGCCGAATATTGTAGTGTAGTGATTATTCACTGCAATGTAATCTCCATAATTTCTCACCAGCACAAAAAAGTTGTATAGAAACCAGCTTTTTTCAACCGACGCTATATTAAATCTTAATTAAATCAGGGTAAGAGTAAACAGGTTGTTTTGGTAATATCAGATCAAAATGTCACGCTGGTACAACTTTAGTGTGCCTTATTGCTGAAACCACAATAAACCTGCAGCCCTCTTTTTTTTAAACTGCGCATTTTCAGGTAATATATCATTCAAATGTGTAGACTTTACTTTGATAAGGAAAAAATTAAATTTCTCTTGTTCATTACTGTAATGAGGAATTTTCACCTTCAATTAAATAAAATTGCCTTAGTTTTCGGCAACATTAAAAAATTCTTAGAAGTGACAAACATTTGTAAAACATCATGCATGATACATTATCTTCTATGCGTACTTATTTTACTTAACCTTAGGTACATAATTCCTTAAGGTACAAAACAACAAGCATAAAATATAAAAGTTATGAAGTTTGGGTTTTAAAATCTTGTATAGTTGCACACTTTAAAGATAAGATCGTGTGTCAAAGTCCAAGAACAAGATTTATAAATAAATATCCAAAGTGCTGACTCATTGTAACAATTGCTGCATTCTTCTATCAGCTAGTCATATTTCATTGGATTTGTCACTCATAATTTTGTGCGTATTGCCTGCCATGGTTGTGTGAACTGTGGATGAAGTTCTTTAAACTATTCAATGTCCACATTTCCTTAAACAGTTAGCACAATCGAGCAAACTAAACTTGTTAAATGATAAAACAAATTGCAGGCTAGGAAAAATTTGAGGCATAACTAGGAACGGTGTGGTGAAATAACACATAAAACTGAAAGCAACTGAACATCATCCTCGATTTTGATTTTTTAAAGCCATTTTGGAGCTCATACATTTACTGAATGTGTTGGCTCCCTGAGTTTCTGACCCAGTGTAAATCAACACTTTACTCTTGTCCCGTATGCATCTTCATCATGAAAGTCATGTTGTAATGCCTGACTTGATATTCTTAAAAGCCTCAGACATTGGTTTTCAGCAATTAGTTTTGACAGATGCCAAATGTAATGGTTATTATCTTAAGTCTTGGCTAATGGTTGCAATTCACAAGACAATAGAATCGAGCTGCCTGCATTATGTCAAACCTGTATAAAGTTATTAGTTCAGTTTTCTTAGTCTTGCTAATAGGTTTGGCAATTTCCATCTTCCGGGATTCACAAACATCGCTTCTAGGATTTCCAAATGCCAGATGGTATTCAGTTCTGAATTCATCAGAACAAGTCATACTTGACATTCATATAGAATTTGTCTGAAACATGGCACATTGACTTTATTGGAGGCTCTGGTGGGAGGTATTTCAATCTAATTTGTTTTTGTCTGCTGTAATAGCAGCTTCGACACTGGAATTGTCAATATGTTGCTTGATTTTCACTTTTGATATGAAGGTACAGTCTGTGCTCCACGTCATTAATCTCTTTTCTCTGTTGTCCCGCTGGAATCCAGTGCCTGGCCAGAATGTCGACTTACCACTGACCAACAGCTAAGATGGCACAAAATGTTGCATGGCAAACCGATATCCAGCTTTCGAATCTAAGCAAATAACAATATAAATTTAAAAAAACACAATAATTTCCTCTGTTGAATTATCCATAAGCAAGAAAGTGACTTTTTAATTTATATGTGTATGTATGTATGTATGTATGTATGTATGTATGTATGTATGTATGTATGTATGTATGTATGTATGTATGTATGTATGTATGTATGTATGTACTGTATGTATGTATCGGAACACTTCTACAGCACCCCTTAAGTAACTCACAAGAGTGCTCCGGCATGGTTAATTAGGAATCACTGAACTATTGTGTCTCAAGTAGAGCAAAAAACGTTTCCTAACATGTTAAAGATGCTAATGATTGTATGTCCAGTGGCAGATTGTCCCAGATTGAAGGACCCACAAAAGAAAAGGCGCACCCCAGCTCACGCCGACGTGCAAGAGGGTGGGACCATGAACATTCATATTATGCTTGCATACATGTAACATGTGCATGGAATATCTACTCAACCTCTCAAGAAAAAGTCAATA
>OY744616.1:31706915-31741915 GCA_963556255.1 Allolobophora icterica
TAATAATAATAATAATAATAATAATAATAATAATTAGACTTATCTTTAGCGAATCTACCCACGACTTACAATCCATATTACCGACTCATAATAACTTTTTTTACTAAAACGCGATTCTTTCCAAATATACGCATTAAATTGTTTTGAATTTTTTTCTCCATTCCTTGTTCTGAACTAATCTATGAATATCCAGATTTTCTCTTTAAAATATCACTTAACAGCAAATATAACTATTTTAGGTGAGCACTTTAAAATTTAAGGTCCTCACGAGTAACGCGATTAATAACGACTTTTACTTTTATAACGAATATCTCCTCTTCCTAGACTTTCACCCACATTAAGGCGACATATCCGCCAGTTTACACGGACACCACGTTTAGATCCTCACGACTGTCGCCCTATTGGGGATTATAATACACCTATTATCCTGCTGAGTAGCCAATCGCGATGCAGAGGGCGTATTAAGCCGTGTCGACCAATTCATGAAATCCTTCCCTTATTATACTATTGAATATTAAGTAGGCTGGTCTCGTAATTCCTTTGGCGCTTTATTTGCGGAACGTCTCAACGACCGTCTCGATACTCCTAATTATAATACATAAATACAACGGACAAAATTAGTCTCCTGTGGGTTTGAACATTGAGATAAAAACATTAAATCATCGCGTAGTATAAATACCAGAATTACATGCTTTCATTTTTTTCAAGATTTCTAATGCAATATTTAGCGGAAACAAGATATTAAACACTGAATAAGAAGCACTAGTGAATGGCCTGTTTAACTTTACGTGTGCGCCATTGAGAAATAGTTAATAACAGGAAAAACTATGTGGACTATGAGAAATAGTGATTTTGCTTAAAGTGGCTTTAACATGAACGAATCGCGATTTTCTGTGTATAGATAACCTCTAGTATTACGCGCATAAATTGTCACTGTCGAATTTAAAAAAATTCTTACCCATAGGTCCTATATGGTTTATTTCCATATGACGACTTTCCAATGAGCCGTGTACCGATTAAAGCACACGTCGACCTTATATTGCTTTCAAAGAAAATAAGTTTGTTGCTTCTTATCTTTATTTTCACGGTTTCAAAAATACGATGAATGCTACACATGTAAATTAGAGAGCGCTGACAAAATATTCCATCAAACTGATACAGACTTAAGATTCTGAGTTATGATTAAATGCAATACAAATATTCCAATATTTCGAACCTAGAAGGTTTAATATAGCCTACTGCCTGGAAGATCAGTAAGGACCTTAAGTATGTTTACCTTATTCATCAAACTGCGCAGGAGTATTTAAATAGGCCTACAGCCGGCGCTGAAGACCGACAAATCACATGGAAATTAAGCGCGGCCATAATTCAATGCAATTCACGTTGTTTGTTCGGCGCGGCCTTCATTAGCATAGGAATCGCAAGATATCACGACTAGGCCTTCATAGAAGTGTCGCCTTTGTCGCGGTTTGAAGACTCTTATTATTCTATAGCTGAGTTAATAACTTTAAGCTCACTATATCACGATTAGGGCTACACAATTTATGTAGACTAATAAGCATGCTGCGAAACCCACGTTGTTTCTATAGCGGGGACTTAATTAACATTGGAATGGTGAGAATGATTGATTGATAACGAACGATAACGATTAATACTAACTATATGGCCTATTTGTAGCGATATGAGACCCTTATAAATTCCAAAGCTGAGTAAATAATTTTAAACTCGTTGTTTGTCCAGCGCGGACTCTAGTAACATAGTTATGGCAGGCTATCGCGATTAAGTCTACATCAGTGTGTCACCTCAATCGCGATGTCACGACGTTTATTATTCAATAGCTGAGCTAATAATTTTAAAATCACGAAATCACGACTACGGTTACACAATCTGTCGACCTAATCGTGGTTTAAAGTAAGCATAATGTGATTGGAATCCGTGTTGTCTGTAAAACTCGGACTTCAGCAACATCGGAATGTGTCACGATTTCAGAGACACTATTATTTTTCCCAAGCTGAATAAATAATTTTAAGATCTCCAATTCCCGATTAGGGTTACAGCAGTGTAGGACATTATTCCCTGCACATAATGCCCGGACATTATCCTTCCGGACATTATCCCTTCCGGATAGAATCTCCCCCATGAGGACATAATCCCAGGCTAGGTAAATCGGACATTTACCCCCTGGACATATATCCCGGACAGTTACCTCCTGGACACTTTCCTCCCTCTACTAGGACATTTCCCCTCAATGCATCATACAAAAAGCTCTCTGTTTAAATGATCAAAACATGCATACATACATACATACGTACGTACATACATGCATACATACATATATACATACATACCAACACACATGCATACATAGATACATATATACACACATACTTCATATATGCATACATACATACATACATACATACATACATACATACATACATACATACATACATACATACATACATACATACATACATGCATGCACACATGCATGAATGCATACATACATACATACATACATACATACATACATACATACATACATACATACATACAAACATACATACATACATACATACATACATACATACATACATACATACATACATACATACATACATAGTTCCACAAAGGGGGAATTTGGCCGGGTGGAGGGTAACTGTCCGGCATTCCCCAGGATAGGATATAATCACCTATATTTCCACATATAATATCAGGTAAACGGACACTTACCCCCTGGACATTTTCCCTCCCGGACAATTTCCCCCGGACAATTTCTTCCCCGGACAATTTCCCCCCATACTAGGACATTTTCCCCCCAGTGCAACATACACAAAACTTTCTGTTTTAATGATCAAAACATACATACATACATACGTACATGCATAAATGTATACATGTATACATACATGCATACATACATACATGCATGCATACATAGTTACATGCATACGTACATACATACATACATACATGTATACATACATGCATACATACATGCATACATACATACATGTATGTATGCATACATGCATACATACATGCATACATACATACTTACATACATACATACATGCATGCATACATACATATATACATACATACTTACATACATACTTACATGCAGGCATACATACATACATACATACATATATACATACATACTTACATGCATGCATACATACATGCATACATACATGCATACATAGATGCATATATACACATATACATACATACATACATACATACATACATACATACATACATACATACATACATACATACATACATACATACATACATAAATCCACAGAGGGGGGAATTTGTCCGGGGGGGAAAATGACCTACCTAGATTCGGGGGGAAAGTGTCCGGGGGAAACTGTCCGGCGGGGAAAGTGTCCGGGGGGGAAAGTGTCCAGGGGGAAACTGTCCGGCATAAACGGACACTTACCCCCTGGACATTTTCCTCCCCGGACAATTTCCCCCGGACAATTTCGCCCCCGGACAATTTCCCCCCCATACTAGGACATTTTCCCCGACAACTCTCACTCTGTTTTGTTGTAGTCGTACTTCTCAACTTGTGACATTAGGGGCCGTCCACATATTACGTACGCAATGAGGGGGTCGGATTTTGGCGATTTTGCGTACGGGTGCGAACGGGGGGGGGGGACAAAAGTGTACGTACGCAAAATAAATTTCTAATTATGACGTCCACATTAGCCTATTTATAACTCTGTATTGTCCTATAGTCGTTCGATGGCATTTTATTACATTATATAAAAGCCATGTGCAGTTATTCTGTGCTGTGAACGAGATACCTATAATTTGTCTATATTGGCCCTCACTCATCCTTCAATCTGGACTAAAGTGCAGACAGTAGAGGCACTTTCTGCAGCTGGTCTTCGGGGGGGGGGTGAGCGTCAAGTGTACGTACACAGGGGGGGTGTGGAAGAAAGTACGCTTGCGAACAGGGGGGTCAAATTTTTCCGGATTTTTGCGTACGTAATATATGGATGGCCCCTTACTGTTTTGGTGTAAAAAAATTGAAGTTAAGATCCGAATTATTCTGGGTGCGATGCACCCACTGAACTTTCTCTCTGGGTTCCCAAAGAGCTGGCGCCTATGCTTCAAGGCCTAATGTACAAGTCATCATCGGATGGATTTAATCCGTTAAGAATAAATTAAGAATATTATTGTAACCTTATATAGCCTATATTAAGAAATAGTGGCGTATATAGGCCTACATATATTAGGCTACTTAAGCCTATTCCACAGACTTCGGCTTGGTTTTGGTATAAATTATTATAAGTTATAGATTTATATACTTCACATTTACTATAAACCTACCTATTCTCAGGGTTGCAAAATTTTTATATCACGACGTCGCCATTGGCATTTAGGTATGTATACAGTCTACAAAGCATGTCGACCTACTTACTAGTGACTCAAACAAACAAGCATGGTTTGCTTGTGCATTTTGAACTTCTACAAGTGGTTTTTGCTGAACGGCATACTATTCAACTATTCATCATTGATAAAAATTTTCCAGAACATATACAGGGTGGGCCATAAAAAAAGTAAACCCTACAGGTTTGCTAATATTTCGGCCAAAAGTGAGAACTGTCAAATCAAGTTTTACTGGCTTAAACGTAATTCATATATACGTAAAACAGCCAAATTTCACCAAAATATTTCAAACAGAACCAAAGTTATATCACTTTTACTGAGTCCACCCACTGTTTGTTGATGGTCCAAAAACATGTAGCGCAAGAAAAGTAAAAAAGCGATTTTATTAAGTCACATCTGAAATAATTGGTATCAAGCAGACGGCAGAAGGTTCACGACACGAAACGAGTGTTATTCACGGATGAGAAGAACTTCTATCTTAATCCACGAACGCAACCCAAACAATCGCATTTGGTCTAGCGGCAAGATGTCACACCTGATCGCTTGATCGCTGAACGCGAGAAGTTCGCTCCACATGTTATGGTATGGGCTGGTATTTTGGTGGCAAAGGTCGACTGGCAGACTGCATTTTGTTCATGAAAGACAAAGCTCAAATCTGCATATTACGTTTCTCCCCTGCTTCCAGAATTAATTTCAGATTGCAAGCGTCTGTTGCCAGCTGGATTCATCTTTCAACAAGACGGCGCACACTGCTTGTCTCAAGTAAGATTGGCTCAATGTCAATTACCCTGGTTTCATTCAGAAGGACCAATGGCCCTCCTACTCTCCGGATTTGAACCCGCTGGATTATCACGTGTGGGGAGCTATGCTTGATAAATACCACAATCCGCGACCAAAGCCAAAAACGATAAGATAATTGAAGGTCGTGTTGAAGTTGATATGGAAAATTTACTTGTGGAACCTATCAACAAGGCAATCAAAAACTTTATAAAGAGACTCAGAACATGTGTGGTTACTTGTGGTGGACACATTGAACTCAAGTTGTGAAGCAATATCATGTCTGTCTGATACCAATTATTTGAGATGCGACTTAATAAATCGTCTTTTGTTACTTTTTGTTGCATTATATGTTTCTGGACCATCAAAAAAACAGTGAGTGGACTCAGTAAAAGTGATATAACTTTGTTCTATCTAAAATATTTTGGTCAAATTTGGCTGTTATACGTAAATATAAATTATTTTAAGCCTGTAAAATTCGATAAAAAAATTGCTTTTTGGCCGAAATATTAGCAAAAATCTGTAGGGATTACTTGTTTGGCCCACCCTGTATAATATCATGCTTTAATAAATTTTCTATAAAAAGGAAATTTTTGGGGTCCATAGAGTAGTGGTAACATCACTGGCGTGAAGAGCAAGAAGTAGCGGGATCGCTTCCCGCTACCCCCCAAATTTAGGTCCACTCAACCATTCATTCGCGAGATGGCGCGTTGCTAAAATGAGATTTAGGACGTGATGGGCGCCTTGTATGGCTGCCGTGTAGTTAAATTCGACTCCTGTAATAACTTGTGATCATCCGTTCATACTGATTTGTAATCATACTGCGTCATTGTCAGTTTGAAGATATTAAACGAAGATAATTATTATTATTATTATATATTTCTACGATTTCAGGATAAATGTTTATGCCAAATCGCTATTAAACACAATGTGCAACATATTGGTTTTTAAAAAACTTAGAAGGAGCAAAAATATGCTATAATGGCTTACTATAATGGCCACAATAAAATCAAATGAATCACATTGAAAATATATAGCCTATAAATTGCATGATTTAAACAACGGAGAATTCTTATTAAGGAATGCCAAAAAATAATGTTTCCTACTAAAATCCAATTATGCAACCCTGAAAATATATACCCCGGTAGGTTAGGGCATAACCCGAAATCGCCTCGGACGTTTGCCTCGGCCGAATATTGTAGTGTAGTGATTATTCACTGCAATGTAATCTCCATAATTTCTCACCAGCACAAAAAAGTTGTATAGAAACCAGCTTTTTTCAACCGACGCTATATTAAATCTTAATTAAATCAGGGTAAGAGTAAACAGGTTGTTTTGGTAATATCAGATCAAAATGTCACGCTGGTACAACTTTAGTGTGCCTTATTGCTGAAACCACAATAAACCTGCAGCCCTCTTTTTTTTAAACTGCGCATTTTCAGGTAATATATCATTCAAATGTGTAGACTTTACTTTGATAAGGAAAAAATTAAATTTCTCTTGTTCATTACTGTAATGAGGAATTTTCACCTTCAATTAAATAAAATTGCCTTAGTTTTCGGCAACATTAAAAAATTCTTAGAAGTGACAAACATTTGTAAAACATCATGCATGATACATTATCTTCTATGCGTACTTATTTTACTTAACCTTAGGTACATAATTCCTTAAGGTACAAAACAACAAGCATAAAATATAAAAGTTATGAAGTTTGGGTTTTAAAATCTTGTATAGTTGCACACTTTAAAGATAAGATCGTGTGTCAAAGTCCAAGAACAAGATTTATAAATAAATATCCAAAGTGCTGACTCATTGTAACAATTGCTGCATTCTTCTATCAGCTAGTCATATTTCATTGGATTTGTCACTCATAATTTTGTGCGTATTGCCTGCCATGGTTGTGTGAACTGTGGATGAAGTTCTTTAAACTATTCAATGTCCACATTTCCTTAAACAGTTAGCACAATCGAGCAAACTAAACTTGTTAAATGATAAAACAAATTGCAGGCTAGGAAAAATTTGAGGCATAACTAGGAACGGTGTGGTGAAATAACACATAAAACTGAAAGCAACTGAACATCATCCTCGATTTTGATTTTTTAAAGCCATTTTGGAGCTCATACATTTACTGAATGTGTTGGCTCCCTGAGTTTCTGACCCAGTGTAAATCAACACTTTACTCTTGTCCCGTATGCATCTTCATCATGAAAGTCATGTTGTAATGCCTGACTTGATATTCTTAAAAGCCTCAGACATTGGTTTTCAGCAATTAGTTTTGACAGATGCCAAATGTAATGGTTATTATCTTAAGTCTTGGCTAATGGTTGCAATTCACAAGACAATAGAATCGAGCTGCCTGCATTATGTCAAACCTGTATAAAGTTATTAGTTCAGTTTTCTTAGTCTTGCTAATAGGTTTGGCAATTTCCATCTTCCGGGATTCACAAACATCGCTTCTAGGATTTCCAAATGCCAGATGGTATTCAGTTCTGAATTCATCAGAACAAGTCATACTTGACATTCATATAGAATTTGTCTGAAACATGGCACATTGACTTTATTGGAGGCTCTGGTGGGAGGTATTTCAATCTAATTTGTTTTTGTCTGCTGTAATAGCAGCTTCGACACTGGAATTGTCAATATGTTGCTTGATTTTCACTTTTGATATGAAGGTACAGTCTGTGCTCCACGTCATTAATCTCTTTTCTCTGTTGTCCCGCTGGAATCCAGTGCCTGGCCAGAATGTCGACTTACCACTGACCAACAGCTAAGATGGCACAAAATGTTGCATGGCAAACCGATATCCAGCTTTCGAATCTAAGCAAATAACAATATAAATTTAAAAAAACACAATAATTTCCTCTGTTGAATTATCCATAAGCAAGAAAGTGACTTTTTAATTTATATGTGTATGTATGTATGTATGTATGTATGTATGTATGTATGTATGTATGTATGTATGTATGTATGTATGTATGTATGTATGTATGTATGTATGTACTGTATGTATGTATCGGAACACTTCTACAGCACCCCTTAAGTAACTCACAAGAGTGCTCCGGCATGGTTAATTAGGAATCACTGAACTATTGTGTCTCAAGTAGAGCAAAAAACGTTTCCTAACATGTTAAAGATGCTAATGATTGTATGTCCAGTGGCAGATTGTCCCAGATTGAAGGACCCACAAAAGAAAAGGCGCACCCCAGCTCACGCCGACGTGCAAGAGGGTGGGACCATGAACATTCATATTATGCTTGCATACATGTAACATGTGCATGGAATATCTACTCAACCTCTCAAGAAAAAGTCAATATGCAAAAAAATAAAATCAGATGCATTTTGCCACAGTAGTCAAAGAAAACCATAAAGCAGAGAAAACCATAAAGCAATCAAACAATTTGTTATTTAAGATCGCATCTATTCGTTCATTCAGAAAATTTATACCTGTAGCTCCCCTTCAATATATCTACTCCATACATTACAGAGCGAAAAGGTTCACTATCCTTCCAAAGATCTGGACAGTCAAGAAAATAATATGTTGTCCTTAAGCTGCTGAAAAGCTTCTTGTGCATGCCGCCTTATAATGCCCCTTCAAGATATCTACATATCTAGCATCCCCTTCAAGATATAGTGTCTGAAGAATTTGAGGTGTCCAATTACATGACTAGAAAGGCAAAGAAATTAGTACAAGAGCAAGCTATTCTGTCGACTCTGAATCCCACAACAGGAAAGACACTACTGACACTGACAGTGAGTGATGTCAATGAATTTTATTATGACAATTCAATAAGTAGGCTGGTGCCAGGAAAGAAACATTACATATCAATTTTGGTCGTCAGAATAAGGCAGCATGCACAAAAGCATCTACTTTTGTGTAGTCTGAAAAAAGCTTTTCATCAGTTTAAGAACAAAATCCAGATATAATTCAATTCTCAAAGTTTGCTGAAATCAGACCAAAAGAGTGAATCCTAGCAACAGAAAGTGGGACACATGTGGCATGTGTGTGCACAATTCATCAGAACACAAAGTTGATGATGATAGGACCAATTATTGAGAATATTTATAAGGGAATGTTCAAGTATTATCGACATTGTATTGCAGTTATTCAGTGTAATCCCACTTGCATTGAATGCTTTCTTGGACAATGTGAATATTTCCCTGGGCTGGATTTACTTCATGAAACACTGGAATGCTTCTTTGATGAACAAATGGTTGATCAAATTCACTTCAAACAATGGACAGCAACTGATAGGTCAACAATGGAAATATAGATTCGGACTGCTTATGAGTTCCTGAGCTCAGTGATGCACTTGGTGCACTTCCCAAACTTCTACATCATGACTTCATATCAAAGCAGCAATCTGATTCCTTTTTGATTCTAAAGTAGCAAGTTGAACAATGGGTGACACAATTTAAGAAGACATAGATATTGAAGTTTGCACGTAAAATTATAGACAAAACAATTATGTCAAAAGAACCATTAGAGATCCCATTATGGTTTCTTCTTAGGATGTTCAGGACACTTCAGTGTTGAAGTGTGAATTTTTCAGATTTAAAGAAACTCGCGAAGGGGTCAAGGTCACGGTTAAAGTTCTTAATATTAAAATAATTATAGTATCAATATTAAACTTTTAAACAGTCGTTGTTAATCTCCCCAAATAGCTCATCCAAAGAGCTGAAGAATGACACCAAGAACACTTTCCTAGTTCTCATACAAGCTGAGATACAGGCGTCCAAATGTACAGGTCGAACGCGTCGGGTCAAAGTTCGTCAATCCGTATCTCAGAATGTAATTGACCAAACAATTTCTACCTGGGTTCATACATGTCTTACGTGGTGCAACAGTGGGGAAAATTTCATGTAAATTTGAGTCGGTCATGTCAATATCGTTGGTTGAATTGACATGGAGTCACCCAAAACCAGTTATGCAACGCTGTCAGAAACAGAATTGAAACATGTATGCAAAAACACTTTAGAATTTGGTAGTGACGCAGTATGAAAGTAGACCCTAATGCACAGGAAGCAGCCACAAGATTGCAGTGTAAGAGTAGTCTGTGGCATGAATATCGAAAGGCCGTATTACTTTGTCATTGTTTCACGATGCTATGCATGCAGACATGTAAAATCCACCTAAAAAGTCTTCTTCAAAAGATAATGCATTGCAGTTTGCCATTGAAAAATGATGCTATGAGGTATGGTCCAGTGTCGGCCTTAGGGGCGTGCGAACCGTGCGGTCGCACGGGGCCCGCAACTTAAGGGGGCCCGAAAATGTCACCGGAAATTAACATGAACAAGACAGACACCTGGGGTGAAAATTGTCGGGGATTCAGCCCTTAGTGTTTATTAAGACCACACAGTTAAGTCTTCATTGCACACCTTATGGAATCGTTTCCAACCCCCTCAGTTGTGATAGTGTGATTACATGTGTATATATTTTAGCATTTTCTTTCACAATTCACTTTTTTGGTTACGAATAAAGTAATGCTTTGGTTTATTGTGAAATTTGTGACCATGTGAATTGGTTACTAATAAATTTGGTGATGTCATTACTTTAAGCAGTTTAAGCTTTCTATTGCCTTTTTTGAATTTTCTCATTTTGCAAAATACGGATAAAATATTCGGTTCCACGTGGATCAAACTCATCAAAGTCTAACCCCACAGTCTGTTTTTTACAATTCTCACACACTGAAGACACCCTAATAATAATATCTTGGTTTCGATTAAGTCTTCTCTTTTGTCAATTAAATAAAAGTCAGCTTCCTCTATATCTCAGAATTCTCGTGTAGAGTTAAATTTGACTTGTTGTACTTGTTAACAATCTACTAAAATAAAATGAATAACAATGAAAAATAATTTGACTTGTGTCCCTTCAAGGGCCCGTACAGTATACTCTGCACGGAGCCCGAAATATCCTAAGGCTGGCACTGTATGGTCTTGAAAGCGAGAATGCAGCAGTTCAGCAATAGGCCATACTTGGATAAGTTTTCTGCTGCACATGTCAATCTCAAAATTGAGACCTGTGGAATTTCAATTAATCCCAAATATCCATATCTGACTGGCATGTCACATGTTACTGTCATGGGATGTGCAACCTGGAAATAAAAAGTTTCTTTAAGTACAGCTTGAGCAGTAATAGCATGTCTTTCCTTTCCTGACACTACTATGCAACTCCTCGCTCCGTGACGGTACTCTTCCAGCTTCGCAGAAGAGGTCGATTGTTACTCCTATCCTCAAGCAAGCCGGTCTCGACTCTTCGGACCCTGCACACTTCAGGCCCATTGCGAACGTCTCATTTATTTCTAAAATCATCGAGAAATTAGTCGCTCAGCAATTATTGACTTACCTTGATGCTAATAACTTACTTCCTGTCTATCAATCTGGCTTCCGCAAAGGTCATTCTACAGAAACCCTTCTCCTTCGCCTCCTCTCTGATTTCTATGGCGCCATTGATCGCTCCCAAGTCTCCCTTCTTGCACTCTTCGATGTCAGCGCTGCCTTTGACTCGGTCGACCATGACATCCTCCTCAATCGCTTGTCTGTATCATTCGGTCTATCTGAAAAGCCCCTTGAGTGGCTAGCCTCCTACCTTTCTGACCGCTCCTCATTGGTTGTCTACTGTTCTACCAGGTCCCTCTGGACCCCAGTCCGTTTTGGCCTTCCTCAGGGATCAGTTTTGGGTCCCCTCCTCTATATTATCTTCACCTCTGATCTCAGTCGCCTTCTTGCCACTTGTTCTTTGTCCAACCATTTATATGCTGACGATATACAGGCTTACACCCACTGCTTTCCCTCTGACGCCGCCGCTGCAGTCCGCCTCATGTGCCACTCCACTGACTCTTTGACTGCCTGGATGTCTTCCAACCGCCTTCGCTTGAATCCCACTAAGACTCAATATATCTGGCTGGGCACCCCTAGGCAGCTTGCTAAGATTGATCATGCTTGTCTTACTTCTGAGTTCCCCTATATCGTCTTTTCCACCTCCGTCAGAGATCTTGGCGTCATCTTGGATTCAGAACTCACCCTCTCTCCGCATATCTTGCAGCTGAGCCGGGCTTGCTACTTTCAGCTACGACAGCTTCGCGTTGTTTCCCGCTCTCTTTCCCCCCAATCTGCTGCTACTCTCGTTCATGCATTCATTACCTGTCGGCTTGACTACTGCTGCTCCCTCTATATTGGGCTTCCCCTCACTCGACTGAACTGTCTGGAACGCGTATTGCGTTCTGCTGCGCGTTTGATTGGGAGCATACCTAAATTTGGCCATGTTTCTGAATACATGCGTGATGTCCTCCACTGGTTACCACTCTCGCAACGCATTGTCTACCGGGTTGCCTCCATTGTCTGGAAATGTCAGCTTGGCTGTGCTCCCTTCTATCTGCGTGAGCTCTGTTCTCGTGCCTCTGTTCCACCTGGTCACCGCTCTCTTCGCTCTACCACCCGTGGTGATCTCTCTGTTCCTTTTGCACGCACCGCTACTATGCAGCACCGTGCTTTCTCCGTCGTTGGTCCCAAAATTTGGAATGGGCTTCCTTCTGAGCTGCGGTCTCTTCCTCGAAACTCATCCACCGCTTTCTTCTCTGCTCTAAAGACTTTTCTCTTTCGCCGGGGTTGGGCTGGGAGCGCCTCTGAATAGATTCCTTGAAGGGGCGCTATATAAATGTTTGATTGATTGATTGATTGATTGAATAAAGGATAGCACTTTTTTTCTTAATAAGCATAGCCAACAGTTATTACGGTGTAACACTTCTCTTAAACTGAAATATCATCACTACACAAGCGCAGGTTAAGTAGCAATTTCAGAACTTGATGTGCTGACTTATTGTGTTACATATGTACATCAGCTTGTCTGCACATGGAACGGATCCGTTACAACGAGATTTTCTACAAAAATATGCTGGTCACATCAGAATATTTTACACAAAATATGTAATATAGATTTAATGTACTGGCAGAAGGTTCAACACAATGTCAGACCCAAGCACAAACTATAAATGGAAAAAGCAAAGGTAGCACATCAACTACCACTGCCAAACACAGCATTAAATTAAAAACTGGTAGACAGCACTGTGCACTGTGCTTGTGGCTATCACAATAACTTTGACAATATGATACCATTTTGCAAGGGCAGCCAAACTAAACGGTACCGCCTCCAGTGTTGGAATCTTCACTGCACCGAAGGGAAAATGGATCTGTCCAACATGTAGGGAAAACAAACAGCTGATTACACTGGTACACTGGTAATTTTTGAAGTGCTGTTACATGCAAACGAAAATTAAAGGAAGAATATTATGTCTTTAGACCAAAATGACTAGACACCTATATTTCTCTTTTATACTATGATGCTGCTTAGTACATGGACAGTGAATTTAAAAAAAAATTTAACTTGTTTCAAGACAGTTCCTTTCTTGGTGTGCAAAGGTGTTTAAAATTTTGTATTAAGCTTCACGGTATGGAACGATTAATGTTCACGATGGCTTCAGCTATTTTTACGAATTTCTCTATAGTGTCATAGTGCTTTGACCTTAATTTCTTCTTTAACAGATGTAGGTAAGTAAGTAAGCCATTTATTGACACAACATCAACACAGTAATATCACAATAACAACAGTGAGTACAAACTCAGAAAACTTCCATTAATGATGCAATGGTCAAAAGGTCAATCCAAAAGGGTCATCTTGACCGGTGAGGCTGGATTGCCCCTTTACTGAATAATATCTGGCAGTAGTAACAGTGCAGAAATCAAACGCACTGAGTAAGTGTATAGTACAAAACACTGTAACGAATTAAACATGACATAAACAAACATTAAACACTAAACATAGTGTGAGTTTTCAAACACAGGAATCAAACAGACAAAGTTTTTCTTATAATATGGTAGTTTAATACACCAAGATCAAATACTGTTTAAGCTTATTTTAAAACAGGTTAAGGGTGAGTAGACGTGTAACATAATTTGGAAGACTGTTCCATGTTGAAGGGCCAGAACATTTTATCGAGAATAATTTCATCCTAGTATGTGCAATATCAGTGCGATAATTTAACAAAGTTCTAGTGTAATGATCATGCACAGAGTTTCCCTGACGAAAATAACCACCAAACGAACTAGGTAACAATCTGTGATAATAGCAAAACATGAATAAACCTATTTGAAACTTATTTATATCTGCTAATCGAAGTATATTATACGATGGAAAAATAAGTTTAGTACTGATACACAAATGCAATACGAAATCTCCAAGTTTTATATAGGCTATTCAAATAGCGCACGGATGGGTTTGGCCAGAAGCAGAGGATGTGGGGGACGGCAGTGGAAGGGTTTTTATGAATTAGTAAACACCATAGACAACCACAACTCCAAATACACCTAAAAGTTACAGTAATGCTGTCTCTCAAATTACCTCATTATGGATCAATGTTTATAATCTTTGTTTTGTAACATGCAGCTTGTCTAGAGTATAAAGAGTTACTTAAGTACTGATTGTAATGTGAAATGATACCGGTACTCTATTGAAAAACAAAGCAATGTTCAGTGCTCAATTAGCCATTCAGTCACGGTCACAAATGCATCAGTCCCTCACTCCCTCACACAGCTACATCACTCATTAACACAGGCCTAACATAGGCCTAATACGTTATACATTATTTTTAAATCGACAGGTGGGCAATATTCACTCAGTCTGAAAATAATTTGAGCAATAAATTCAAATAATTATGTTAAGAAACAGACATTTTGTGCTTTCAGTTCACATACACTGGAGTAAGTTCACATTCAATTACCATGTACAAATATGTAATACTGATTGGAAGTTAGAAAAATAAGGTTACCAGATATACATTAATAGGTGTAGGCCTAGCCGCCATAGCTGGAGAGAAACAACAGATACACAGAAACAAAACAGTGAAATTCTGGTAACAGACTATACAGCCGCTTTTGAAACAGAGTAGTAAGAGTGTGCACTCTGCACTAACCTGCATGACAGATAATTAGAAATCTCCAGAGTAACAGATTTACTATTGCCGTGACTGCTCGAAACTTTCAGTTTAATGCTCAGATCAGACAGTATAGCTTTCTCATCCCTTGACAACGGCGATACACTAGGCCTTAACGAATTTCTTCACACTTTCCTTAGCCTGCTGCCGCCTGAACTTTAATTTTTTACTACTACCACACTGATGGTATGCCATCGCAAGAAAGTTTGGTAATGTTTGTCTTTAGCGTCCGAAATTATTTACATTGCATGAGCGATGAAAACGTTTCACAGTTAAACTCAAACAAGAAGTTGGAAGATTGATGAAAATATTCACGAAACTAGAGGCTGGATAATTGATTAAAATATAACTGCAACTAGAAGTTGGATGAACGAATAATTTCGGACGCTAAAGACAAACATTACCGAAAGTTTATTGTAAACAATACGCAGTTAGCAATAATCCAACTCACTTTTAAGTTTTAGCTGTAATTTTTTCATCAACAGCAACCATAGATATATAAACCATCCGACACACCATAGAATATTTAACATTGAATAAGAACTTATATAGGCCTACCGTAGGTAGAACAGCAACCATAGATTTAATAATAATTATACGCAACATAGGACAGCCTGGACCCAAATATAGACGATTAGACGGCCATGTTAATGTGCCAGCACTCGCTGCTCATTGCACACTAAGTTCAAACTAGCAAGCTAGCGTGGAAACTTTATAATCACAACTGTGTACATGTTCTAGCCGAACTTTTCTCCGGCGGCTAGCCGTGAAATAACTGTCGGCGGTTTTTTGGGTAAGCCGCAAAATTTCCGGCGGTTTTTCGGCTTGCAGACAATATTTCGGCTCGGCGGCTAACGGCGGCGGCTTAGGGGTATAGCCATGGCTGTCCCACCCCTCTGGATCAAACTCCACCAGTACTGCGAGAAATTTCAGATCCATCCTACGAACTCATCAAAACCTCACCACTTGCTGTTTCTCCACAGGTCTTGCACTCAAAACTGAAAACACTGCTCTTTCACAAAAGAATCCCGATTCCCTCCCGCCCTCCTCCCTCCCTCCCTCCCTCGCCGTTTGTACCCTAAAGGGCCTAAACACCACCCTCCTTAGCCGTCTTACTATTTACCTGACTGACTCCTCTGGATCTTGACCTGGAACCGATTCGACCCCTCCCGCCTATCGATTTTGATTTGACTAAGCGCCTGTGAATAAGCTGGTTCCCGCGACTTCGCCTTTTTTGGGCGCTGTAGAATCTCGAGATTACGATTACGATTACGATTCATTCATATCTGCGCTGTTTTCCTTTATTATGAAAGGTAAAAATGGCTGTTTTTCGTGGAAGAGGATAACTGTTTTATTGGCGTCTTTTGAAAAACCTTTTGACTTGACGCAGCGCTCTTAAAATTATCTGGTGTCCTGCGCCTAGCTTCTATATAGCGCGTTAGCAATTTTGATTTAACGAATACGAAACAATTTAGAAATATAAAATGATCAACAGATGGCACATCTGTTGATCATTTTATACATCCAGCTTCTTGGTACACTATTTAAATTAATTCCGGAAGTTGTAAAAATTTTAAGAAATACAAAAGTCTGACATTGTAAGAGTATTTCCGTTTCATTTTACGCAGAATGTATGGTCGTTTAATTAAAATAAGAGTGCCCATTTATTTTGAATTTTTTGCAAGTAGAAAGTCATCTGTCTATTTATTTCGTAATGACGCCAGCAATATTTCTGTATAAGCGCACAATGGGAATTGTGACGTGTATAATAAATTTATATACAATTTAAATGACTACTACGTCAAAATATGAACACATAACCTCTGTGCCTTATTCTTTGCTTTGGACTCTTGTTCAGCAATGTTGATTGGTTTCAAATTGCAGCATATGCATGTTGAGCTGACAGATGCTGCTTGTCACGTAGGCGTTGTTCGCAATTCTGGCATGTCTCTAACTGACCGTGTAAATGGTATTTGTAATTCATCACATATGTACCGGCACACTCATGACATACACAGAATTAGGCCTATGTCTTCAAGGGTATCTCTGGCAGACCCATTCATATCCAGTCACGTAGATTACTATAGCTTACTTTTAACAGTAACAATGAGTCTGTTCTGAACTCTTTGGAGAGAGCCTTGGCTAATACATCAAAATATGAACATATAACCTCTATGCTTAAAGCTTTGCTTTGAACTCTTGTTCAGCAGATGATTGGTTTCAAATTACAAGTCATAGTTGATAAAACTTTGAACTCTGGAGTTTTGTAGACGTGGTCCAGAGGAGCTGAGATTTGACAGGGTTTGACACATTGACCTAATGCCATCTGAGCACTGTTAAAATCACTTGTTAAATGTCTTGGAATTCATTTGCCAAAGATGCACATAACATTTAGGATCATCAACATAAAGGCGAGTATATATGTGTAAAGTGCATTATGTGCATGTGTTTACGTATTTATAAGTGTATGCGCATGCCCGAGGGGCTTGGTATTAACTTCGGTAACTTCACCATTCGAGAACTAACTATACTGACTTTTGCTGACTGCACTTGTAGCTGTCAGCATCATATCAACATATGGTGTGGGTCGGTTTACCAGCATTATAGGTTTATGCATATCTAATAGAAGGAATTCCATTGGTTACAGTGTATTAGGTTTACATTCATAATGCTCATTTATAATGGTCTTGCACAATGTGTTCCATCTTATCTCAAAGCACACCTGCCTGAAGATTTCTCCGTGGTGCTGCACAAACTGACATACTGTCCTGTTGGCGCAAACTTCCATGATCCAGTTTAGAAGCTTGTTGTGGTTGGTATGTCTAAGATCTTGTTAAAATAGGTGACCATGAAGAGACGAGATCTTGTTGGCTTCCTTTGTTTATTTTCTGTAAACACTTGAAAACCATTCCATTTGGGTATGTTGTTGTCATGCATTAGAGCTCCAATGATGAGTGTCTGTGAAGTGGCACTATATAAATTTGTGACTGTATTTATAATAAGGATACATATATGATATATACATATGTATGTGCATGTACGCATACATGTATGATTGGGGGTAATTTGAATGCAAATCTGAAAGTTAAAATGTAGCATTTCATGTTTCAGCAGACTGACTTTGTTGTCATTCAGGTCCAAACTAAAAAAATTATAACTTTCTAATCTTATTATCCACCATCATAGTCCAATTTCTGGTTATCCAGAGCCCTGTGGTTTTCTTTTGTGAGATTTGTTTGACAGTCATATTAAGGAAAATAATATAATTGCTGAATTTTTTAAATTTTGAAATTTCTCCAAGAAATTTTTGTTGTGATGGCCCTCATTCTCAAGAGCTGTACACCCAAGCAAAGTATCTCGAACTGTTCATGTCTATTGTTGAAGGCGCTCCATATTGTGATTTACACAGACAGTTGGAAGCAGTCTTTGGCTTGTGTTACTTACCCTTCTCATAATCATTGTGTTCATGTTTGTGCAGAATTGTACCTCAGCCTAATTATTCCTGAGACTCGGTACCACATTCCTTAGGAATTACTATTGATACATGGAAGCAAGTGTATATGCTTCACAATTCCCTCTTTCCATTTTTATCTTTTATATAATCAAAACCAAGGGTGCCTACATGTTCTAATAGTCATAGAACCAGAGTAGTGCTTTTATTTGAGGTAAACTTTTAGGTAAACTTTTATTGTAACCAATTTTTATCCTATTTGAAGACAATGGACTCAAGTTTCATAACTCTTATAAAGAATTCTGAATCATACCAATATGGAGCTCAGCAAATTTATTCTTCATTTTTGATGCAGCTTATTTTAAAATCTATTAATGAATTTCCGTGGTACATCTTTGAGCTCACTCAATTTGGTCCTGGATTCTGCTGCCAGCAATTTTTATATAATTAACAGAAAATCTTATTGATTCTCAGAGAGCGAGTTTAAGTGTAGCATCATCCTCTTGAGTTTTAGTGATTTCAGTGCTGGCACTCAAACATGCCACAGCAATCCAACAGCATGCTATGCTGTTTAGTCTACACTTTACATAGGTGCACTTTGACTGATCTAAAGGGTTGGAGGTTTGAGCTTGCAAATGAGGTGCAAATTAATGTAAAGTTAATGTATAATATTATAATAATCTTGTGTTTTTAGAGTGGACATTAATTGCAGGCCGTATCATAAAAGATGGTCTAATTAAAAATGAAACTCAAGGTTGCAGTATTCAAGACATGAACACATATCCATAGCTACTGAGTTACTTTGGGCAACACAAATTACCAATACCCTTCCATAATAGCTTAGAATTAGCATCTTTCCATGTTAGTCAGCTATTTCCAGTGTTGTATCAATTACATTGGAATGTAAGTCAGTTATAATTATGGAAATCTAAATCAGTTATAATTGCAATTACATGCTTGTAAATGTAATTGAAATACAATTACAAGTACTTGATGTCGAAATAATTGAATTACAATTTACAATTTGATTGTAATTCATTTGCCAATTACTTTATTATTCCAACTCTGACTGCAGGCAGGGGCGTCTATCCACCCTAAGTCATTGGAGCAACTTCCCCCATTTCTTGGATGTAGACGCCTCTGGCTGCAGGTTCTTTGGTTCTGGAGCGCAAGGTGATGTGGTTGTCCAGCTGGCTCAAACTTCCACGGACAGTATATAAGCTGTGTTTGGCTTTTCATTTTTTTAAGAAATAAACTGCCAACTGGTCAGATCTTGTTGGCTTTGTTGGCTTTCCTAGCCTCTATTCCATAAGCGCATGACAAACATTCTATTTCATTTTATGGGTTTGTGTAGTCTGGCTTTCAGTGCCTATGAATTGTTTATCTGAAGTGGCACTATATGAATTTGTGATCACTTTTACATTACAAATATTTACAAATGTTTGCATACATATACATGTGCAGGTAATTTGAATGTAAATTTGAAAGCTAACATAACATAATATATTTTATTGATCCAACTCAAAAGTACATAATTTGTAACAGATTGGTCTGGGTAACAGTTCCCAGATTACTAGAGAAAAAGAAATATATAAAATTAAACAAATGCAGAATACAATACCTGGGTCAAAGTACACATAAGTCCAAAGTTCACGTGAAATCTGACAGGCCCAGGAGTAAACTGCCTATAGTGCCACACTCATAAAGGAGTGCCTTTGAATATAAAGTAATAAAAAAATCAATTCGGATAGAAAGCTAGAAAAGTAACATCTCATGGCTCAGCTGACTGATTTTTGACATTCACCAAACTCCTAAATCCAAATTTTCAAACCTCATGAACCACCATCATAGCTCTCCTTCTGGTCGTTCAGATCCTAGGTTTAACCTTTTTGATTATGATTTTTTTTTGTATTAAGCAATTAGAAATAGAAAGTAATTATTTAATTATGTTACTTTTGATTGTTTAACAAAGTTATGTTGCAACGACTTACATTCTCAAAAGTTGTAAACTCAAGCAACCAGCTATTTTAGGTTATAGGGAAAGTGTTGAGTCTAGGATGACTATGAAGTTGGATGACACAAGTGTTCAAGACACATTGGGGTAGTGTGGTGTATGACTGTTCTTGGTGGAAGTTTTGTGTAGTTAAGGAGGCGTTAGAGTTGTCTAGTCTTGTCAGAATTATACTAAAGTATAAATGTTTGTAAGAAAACTAAATCCATTTGAGAACAAAGCAAAAAGCCTTTGAGATGAAAGAAAACGTTCAAACATTTGCAGCAATTTTGGACGTTTGGATGAGTACCAAGTCAAGCGTGTGTAATAGTCTGCAGTTTGCCAGCTCGAATGGATGTTAAATGAATATAAATTATACAATTTGAACAAAAGCAGGCAGTGAAGAGGCAGAATTACAGATTGAGAGGTCAGTAAACTTTTGGCATAGATATTTAGAAGGGCTGTAGGACAAAATCCCCTGGACGTAAGACCCGGGACATAATCCCTCAGACATTACCCCCGGGCATAATCCCTAGATTTTGTGTAGGACATAGTCTTGGACAAAAACCCTTCTTTGTACAATTAACCTATTTCTACATTTAGCTGATAAGCTTGACTTTCGCAGTTTTTGTTCATTGAGTCAGCCTGTTAATTTTGTAAAGGTATAGACTAATGACTTTTTAATGTCATTCAGTTATAAAATTAAGACTTCTTGTTAGTGTCATTTAGGTACAAAGTTAAGACTTGTTAATGTCGTTTAGGTCTTAAGACTTCTTAATGTCATTCAGTTCTAAAGTTAAATTTATACTGAATGATCTTGACCGTTCGTAGATTGGTATGCCAATTTTTTTACAGCTTTCAGAAAAACTTGTATAATAAACATTTCCATTGGTTTGTACTCTTAGGCTAATTGTTAGAATTATACATATTGAAAATATATTCTTCTAGAATATGTTACTAGAATTAAACAAATTGAAATTCAATTCCTATAGATGTTATTGGATGTAATGTATAATTTAGCCACCTTACTTGGCTGAGTTTGAGGTGATTACATCCTAGCCCTGGGGAATTATGTCCTATCCTGTGGATTATGTCCAGAGGGATTATGTTCGTACACCACCAGAAGAGCTTAGAATTTGCAGTGTTTGACATCAACATTATGTGCAGTTGTAAAATCACTTGCTATCCTATCTGACCTCATTGAACCAAAAATGAATACAGATTTTCAGCGTAAGAACAAGGATGTGTGTAATGTGCATATTATGCATGGGTGTATGTGTGTGGATAGCTTTGTATGCCTGTATGTATTTGTGAGGGGTAGAATAGCATTCTCTTAACTGTCAACATACAGAAACGCCTCTGATAGGTTACACTGAGAGAGGCGCTTTAGAAATCTTAAAATGCACTACAATATAATAACTGTGTTTAATTCTGCTAATTACATGGTGCCTCTCGGCATCGTATCAGCATAATTTTATGCTGCCACCCGGCTGATCGACAGCATGCCTCGATTTGGGTACAAATCCACTTTTGCATAGAAAGAACTGCTTTGGTTACAATGTATGGAGTTGACTTTTATAATGCTCATGCATAATTGTCTTGCAGGGTGTACTCCATCTTATCTTGAAGAATTATGTCTGTCTGGCCCAATGCCCTATTGGCGCAAGCTTTCACGGTCCAGTGTAGAAGAACCTTGGGTTTACCTTTGTGAAATTGGTTTGATAGTCATATTAGAGGAAAAATAATTGCTTCACTTTTAATTTTTCTACAAGAATTTTTGTTGCAACGACCCTCATTCTCAACGACTGTACCCAAGCAAAGCATCTACCACTGCTAATGTCTACTGTCTAAGGAGCTTCTTAAATGTCCTGCATTCCATAGAACCAGAGTAGTGCTTTTATAGGAGGTAAACTTTGAGGTTGGTCTTTATTGAAAACACTTTTGATGCTCGTTGAAGATTGTAGACTCAAGTTTCATCACTCTTTTAAGCAAATTTGAAGCATTTGGAGCTCAGATACAGTAATGTATTCTTCATATGTATGCACCTTAGCATTAAATCTAGGAATGAATTTAAGTGGTACATCTTTAAGATCACTCAGCGAGGTCCTGGATTCTGTTGCCAGCAACTTTTATGCATTTGTGGCTCTGAACTTACCAGTGGTAACGTAAGTTCAGCGCCTTGTGACCGGAGAGTTGCAGGTTCGAATACCACCCTAGCCGCTGCGTACGGACCTTGGGCAAGTCCTTCACTCGCAATTGCTCGTGGCGCTTCGGCGTGAAAATTCCGGCACAGTATCAAATGCTGTAGTCTGGAGCGCCTCTGAGTAGTAGTTGACTTCGAGAGGTGCTATAGAAATGGTCGTAGGACACACCCCTGGACCTATTCCCCGGACATTTTCTCCCGGAGAGTTACCCTGGACACTATCCTCCCCCCATTCTGAGTAGGTCATTTTTTCCCCCGGACAAATTCCCCCTCTGTGGATTTGTGTATGTATGCATGTCTGTATGCATGTATATCTGTTTGTATGTATGTATATATGCATGTATGCGTGCATTCTCTATGTATGTATGCATGTATGTATGTATGTATGTATGTATGCATGTATGTATGTCTTTCTTCTCTGCTCTTAAGACTGTTCTCTTTCGACGAGGTTGGGCTGGGAGCGCCTCTGAATAGTTGCCTTGAAGAGCGCGCTATATAAATGTCTAGTTTATTGATTGATTGATTGATTGATTGCATGCATGTATGTATGCGTGTATGTATGTAATACTATGTATGTATACACGTATGCATGTACGTATGTATGTATATATGTATGGATATATGCATGTTGTATGTATATATGTTTTGATCATTTAAACAGAGAGCTTTTTGTATGTTTGTATGCATTTTTCTTAGAAACAGGAAACATTTTGTATGTTGCATTGAGGGGGAAATGTCCTAGTAAGGGGGAAAGTGTCCGGAATTAACTGTACGGGGTGAATATGTCCAGGGGGTAAATGTCCGTTCACCTATAGAAATAATATTTATCCGGAATAATAATAAAATAAATTTAACAGAAAATCTGAGTGATTGTGAGAGAGCGAGTATAAGTGTACTGTGCAGGTTTAAGAACTGTGTGTTCTAAGACGTTGTGTAATGTAACTAACATACCTCTCGAAAAGCTCTTTGTAATCGAGCCATCATTATGCCTCGTTTTGCTGGGTAATATTCTTAACGATATACAGTTGAATTTCGTGCAATATAATTGCTTTTGGTGTTTCATGACTGCATTGAAGTGATTTATAAATCATAGATAAGCTATAATTTATTGCAACCACTTCCTTCCAATGAAGGGCATTTAACTTTTGGATTCAATGTGTACTTTTATCCAGTGGCACAGACTTTACTGATCTGGAGCATCACTAGATCAGCAGCAACATAAACAATCTAACCAGACTAAAACTAATTGGAGAGAGGTGTACCAGGGTGTTATATAATATTTATGTTACATCACACTTTATATGTTAATTCTAAGTGTTTTAAATGCACAAGGGAACCCTGAGCATTGACGATGTATAGGGCACCTGTAAGAGCTCATGTTAAGTGTTCACAACTTCACACATATATTATACATGTAGGCCGAGGCCTACTCACAGGGCCGCATTAAGAATAGTGTAGGCTCGGGTGCTGTGATTACCTATAATAGCCATCAGCGCGGGTACCAATTATAAATACAATAAAAAAATAATGTACCTCGAACATGCGGGGCCCCTCAAAACTGCGGGTCCACTGTGCAGCAGCCCCCCTCTTAATGTGGGCCTCCATACATACCCGAAACAATGCAGTGTAGGAGTCGCTCATGCACCTTGTAATGCATCATGCATGGCAAAGATCTAAAGCAAGAACTAGGCCTAGATAGTTTATGATTTAAGAACTTTAAAAAAAGAATTCTGAAATATGTATTAAACACCAGTGACAAGTAATTTCAGTCAAGCATAATGAAAGCGGACATTTTTAGAAGAAAACAGCTTCGGGAAGTTCATTAGGCCTATTTCATGCTTCTTTAGTTAAGAGTTTTATGGAAAAGGCAAATTATGTTTTTTAAAACAAGCACTTTCGAACAAACGTGTGTAGGAGCATAATCATACTCAATGTAGCCGATCCATACTGCCAATTTAGTCACCGAGTGAACATATACAAATGCGTGGTAATTATTTTTGAATCTGTATACGGCAATATATAAGGACGTTGAATTGAATGGTTTGCTAGACGCTCATTGAATAAATCAATAAATCAACTAAGCATCTATATAGTGCCTCTTCAATGAAACTATTCAGAGGCGCTCCCAGCCCAACGCCGGCGAAAGAGAAGTCTTTAGAGCAGAGAAGAGGAGTTTCGAGGAAGATGGTGAACGGACATTTACCCCATGGACATATTATCCCCGGACATATTTTTTTCCGGACAGTTACCCCCGGACACTTTTCCCCTACTAGGACATCCCCCAATGCAACACAGAATAAAGCTTTCTGTTTCTAAGAAAACTTCAATGAAAACATTGCCAACAGACAACGAAGCTACTCCAAAAATTATGAAACATACAAAAAAATCTCTGTTTAATGATAAAAAACACTTACTAAATTATTGGCTAAAACGAAATACACATACATGCGGTTAGATGTTTGTCTTCTTCATACCAATTTACTTCAGGTCTTTGATCGTTTACTTCAAAGGTAACGCTTTGTAGCGACATTCTAAGTAAACAACTTACTACAGGCCTTAGCCTCTTCTCGTGATCTCTAGTTTATCATTGTCTAATGCGGTTAGATGTTTGTCTTGTTCATGCCGATTTACCAGAGGTTTATTTCAAAGCAATTGTTTTGTAACATGCGGTATGATGATGTAAGTTATTGGCGAAGTATCTGTGATCTTTTACTTAAAAGCATCCGTTTTGAATTGGTACGATTGCTAAATCCACAGAGGGGGAATTTGTCATGGGGTTAATGACCTACTGAGATTCGGGGGGAGTGTCCGGGGTAACTGTCCGGGGAAATATGTCCAGAGGTCAAATGTCCGGCTTTCGAGGAAGAGACCGCAGATCAGGAGGAAACCCATTCCAAATTGTGGGTCCAACGACGGAGAAAGAGCGCTGCTGCATAGTAGCGATGCGTGTGAAAGGAACAGAGAGGTCAACACGGGTGGCAGAACGAAGAGAGCGGTGACCAAGTGGAACAAAGCCATAGAGCTCAGGTAGATAACAGGGAGCACGGCCAAACTGTCATTGCTAGACAATGCGTTGCGAGAGTGGTAACCAGTGGTGACATATCGTATGTATTGAGAGCCTTGGCCGAATATATTCATGCGCCCGACCAAGCGCGCAGCGGAACGTAGTACGCGTTCAAGGCAGTTCAGTCGAGTGAGGGGAAGGCCAATAGAGGCCTAGAGCAGTTGTCAAGCCGAATAAGGACAGCGCTGGTTAATTAATATCGAGCAGTTGCCAGAATAGCCTACAGTCAATTGCTTGATTTGCTAAACGCTCAATGGACAGGCACTGAGGCTAATTAATATGCAGCCGTTGCCAGGATACTTTCTTGAATCTTACTTTAATCGTCCTGTTGCCGTATAGTATTTAACTTTCTTAACTGAAACACAGTATTTTGCCATCCACCGTGTTTAACGTGCATCGAGGGCCGCAAGGGTACAGTAGACCCTAAACCAACTGTGTAAAACTATAGTACTGTAGGCCTGCTCTTAATCAGTAAGTTCTTGCTTTTTCGACAGAGATTCTACAAGCAACGAGATGACCCTTAAGCAATATTATAGCCTACGCTTTCAAATCTTACTGTAAATCGTCCTGTGACGTAGATGAATACTAATGAGATCCCATGCATACTTATGAATGACTAGACATATATGAAACAATGGCCTGGAGAGTTCACGCTCTTCAGTCCTATTGTTAGATTCGAGACACCTCTCTTATGCCAGTTGGGCTATGGTGGACTGACTAGGCCTACTGACTGACTCGTACTGATTCGGGAAAACAAATGATACTAACTCCATCTAAATCCATTACCTGGGCTTGGTCGGCGTATTCTTACCTGTATGCTACCTGAATCTATATTTCTGTATGCAAATAGCATACAATCATACACATGGTGCACATACATGTGTAAGTGTGCACGCAAATATGCAGCCACATGTTCGAACAGATAATTATATATACAGATAATTATGTATATATATACATACATATATATATATATATATATATATATATATATATATATATATATATATATATTGTATAGAACCCCAAGTTTCTAGTTGATCAAAGGAATTCCTTGGATAACAGTTTCAAAGAATTCGTGGGAAACAGGGCCCCAGCTTATTCACAAGCATGGCGTCGTGTCAGAATGGATGTAGCAGATTCGTCAGATCGCTCACTTTGTATAGACTATCTCAAACTTCTGCTAGATCAAAGACACTTCTTGGGATACAGTTTCAAAGTATTCATGGGACACAGGGCGCCGTTTGTAAAAACAATACACTTTCCCATTCAATTTTTCCTATGAAGAATGAATTCCACAAGTCATTTGGTCCCAGGAAGAATCAATTCCCCCATTCATCTCCCTTCTTTCAATTAGTTCTAAGAAGAATCAACTCCACAAGTCATTTGATTCTAAGAAGAATCAACTCCACCATTAAATTTGTCCTAGGAAGAATCAACTTTACATGGCATTTGGTCCCAGGAAGAATCAACTCCACAAGTCAGTTGGTCCTAGGAATAATCAACTCCAGCAGTCGTAAAAACAATAAACTCCCCCATTCAATTTGTCCTACGAAGAATCAACTCCACGAGTCATTTAGTCTTATGAAGAATCAACTCCAGAAGTCATTTGGTCATAGGACGAATAAACTTGCACAAGTCATTAAGTCCTAGGAAGAAGCAACTCCACGTTTAAAAATTTGGTCTTAGGAAGAATCAACTTCAAAATTCAATTTGTCCTAGGAAGAATCAACTCTACAAGTCAGTTGGTCCCAGGAAGAGTGAGCCCCAGAAGTCATTTTGGCCTAGGAAGAATTTATTCTACCAGTCGTAAAAACAAACTCCCCATTCAATTTGTCATTGGAAGAATCAATTCCACAGGTCATTTAGTCCTATAAAAAATCAAGTCCACAAGTCATTTGGTCATTGGAAGAATCAATCCACCAGTCATGGGCGGCGATCCCGGGGTCGAGGGGGCAAGACCCCACCTTTAAGAGTGGGGGGACACATCATTCATCTGCCCCCACACATTTTCAAGAAACACCAAATAAGGTAAACCAATTTTTTCGCGCAGTGAGCGCAAGAAATTGTTTTGACCTCTTTTTGACCACGACATTAAAGTGTCAAACAAGATCGCCGCCAGTGCCACCAGTCATAAAACAATAAACTCCCCCATTAAATTTGTCCTAGAAAGTATCAACTCCACAAGTCATCTGAGAGGCGCTACATAAACCTATGCTGGTAATAGTCTCATAAGAGGTAAACGAGAGCGGCCACAGTTGCAAGTAGGCGTAGGCTCCTACGCTATTTTCGATTTTCGATAGCGGCTCTTACTAACAAGAGAGGTAATATGTAGCTTTAATGCGAGCCCATGCATACTAATGCATGAATATTAATGACGCTATGACCTGGAAAGTCTGCGCTCTGGATTCCTATTGTTCATAAATAGGCCCTGAACCCATAAATACCATTGTCTGTCTATTCAATTGACAGCAGTCGCATTGTCCAACTGTAGCATTCTTAACCAGACTCATATCGGAATCGCCAATGGATATATGTAGTATAATAAACGCGCTACATAAACCTATGAGGGTAATACAAGGCAGTGGGTTAAACGATTTGCCCTATATGGTCCTCTGTTAGAACAGCCACCGGAATACTTACATGCATGCATACACATATGCATACATACATATATACATACATACTCACATACATGCATACATACATACTTACATGCATACTTACATGCATGCATGCATACATACATACTTACATACATACTTGCATGCATGCATACATATATGCATACATACTTACATACATGCTTACATGCATACATGCATGCATACATACTTACATGCATACTTACATGCATACATATATGCATACATACATACATACTTAGATGCATGCATACATATATGCATACATACATACTTACATGCATACTTACATGTATGCCTACATACATATATACATACATACTTACATACATACTTACATACATGCATGCATACATACATATATACATACATACTTACATACATAGATGCATATATACACATATACATACTTACATACATAAATCGACAGAGGGGGAATTTGTCCGGGGGAAAATGACCTACCTAGAATCGGGGGGAAGTGTCCGGGATAACTGTCCGGGGATATGTCCGGGAAATATGTCCAGGAGATAACTGTCCGGGGATATGTCCGGGAAATATGTCCAGGGGGTAACTGTCCGGAATTCGATCCATTCATCTGTGTATTGCTATTCTATACAATAGAATAGCTGTCTAAAGCTATTTAGACTTGACTACTGCAATTCCCTCCTCATTGGTCTTCCCAAAGTCCGTCTTGCTCATCTTCAGTCCGTTCTCAATGCTGCTGCTAGATTAATTGCCCGCATTCCTCGATTCTCTCTTATCACCACCTTTATTGCAGAAGAACTTCACTGGCTCTCGCTTTCTGCCCGCATCCAATTTAAGGTCCTCATCCGCGTCTCTAAGGCTCAACTTGGTTTCACTCCAAAATATTTATGTGACTTAATTCATCGCCCTCACTCTGCTGCTTCTCTTCGTCCTCTTCGTTCATCTGACCGCTTGGACCTCCTCGTTCCCCGTGTCAGGACTTCTCCGGCTCAATCTAGGTCTTTTGCCTCCATTGGCCCTGCTCTTTGGGATGAGCTTCCTCCGTTCGTTCGCTCTTCAATTCTTTCAGGTAACGTCTCTTCCTCTTTTACCTTTCTCAAAACTTGCTTTTTCTCTCGGGGTCTCTCGCACTGGGAGCGCTTCTGAATGGCCCTCCCGCTACAAGCGCTTTATAAATATCTGAATACAATACAATATTTTACAAACCTGAAAACCTAAAGGCGACTGTGACGTCCTAGTCCATGGAAGGATTCTTCGATGGATATCCTGCCATCGCGCCGATCTTGGCACAGCTGCAGCAGACGGGTCTGTAGCTACTTGGACTTACCCGCTCTTTGGGCAGCTTACTTCGCGAGTCGTGACAGTAATAAGGCTTAAGTTAAGAACTAGGCGACATTTAGAAGTCTTAGCTTTATACCTAAGTGACAGAATGTCACTAAAATGGTAATAAAAGTTTTAATTTTACACCTGAATGGTACTAACAAGTCTTTAGTCTATACTTTTACGACGTTAACATATGTAGACATATGCTATTTGCACAGAGGGGGGTTTTGTCAGGGGCATAATTACCGGAAAATAATGTCCGGGTATTATGTCTGTGGGGGGTAATGTGCGTACACCATATTCAATTACATCTATAAGATTACAAGGAATGCAAAAGTTTATTATACTATAGTCGTCCCAAGTTTGTCTCAAAGCTGTAAACAATATCTTAAAGTGAATAATTATTGTGTTCAAGTCCGTGCAGCGTTTCCTCGATGGATTTCCTTCCATCTCGCTGATTTTGGCACAGCTACAGCAAACGGACCTGAAGCTGTTTGGCCTAAATGACACTAAGAAGAACTGTTAACTGTAGAACTGAATGTCATTATCAAGTCTTGTTTACACCCGATTCGCAGTAGCAAGCCTTTAGTCTATATCTGTACAACATTAACAACCTGACACTACAAATAAAGCAAGGCAATTGTTCAAGGGAGTGTTTGAAGTGGAATAGCGCCTCATTTAACGGAGCTGGAGTGAAGTACTATAAGGAAGTAGCTTTACGAGCTTATGCGTCAGTGAACAGTTATGACCCGAATGAGCTCCATATAAGAAGGCCTGCAGTAGGCACTATGCTCGTCACCCTCGCCCACACATGTTCAATACCTCCTTGTTGATGAATTGGGTTGAATTGAAAGCTTGCTGACACAGAACATGATTTTTGGGGGAGGGAGGCGGGGGCGGGGGTTTAAAGCAAGGTTTTTCAAAAGAACATACAGAATTGTTGTCATATTTTGCTAGTTGTTCATTCATTCATTCTGGAAATTTATATACCGTTTCTTCAAGAGACCTACTCAGAGGCGCTCCGAGCCCAGCCACGCCTAACAGATAGGACTTGCGTTGTCGTAAGAAAACAGTTGTCAATAATCAGAGCGCAGCAATCCTTCTCACGAGATCCATTACAATCCTTCCACAGCTCTGAAGCTTCCACTGACGAAGTGTACATCGTCTTAGTGGCATTCATTTGCCTTGCATGTATCTAATTAAATCCAATACACATAACGCTTGTAACGTAGCTTCTGGTTTATCAATAGAATATCAAGAAGCGAGTTTTACATTCAGTTGTATAGTTAAATATTGCCTAAGTGTTTTATGGAGAACTGATTAAAAGTACTGAATTTAGGCAATTGAGTTCCATAAATATTTCGTTAGAAATAATAATAATAATAATATTTATTCTTTAATTAAGCGCCTGCAAACGCACTGCGCTGTACATGTACATGTTATGCGATAAATCTTAACTACTAACAGAACAGTCAGCCTGCAATACACGGCGCAAATTGCAGCCTACAAAGCATGTCCGCCTATGGGACTCGATCTCTGTACCTCTCGCACTCTACGCCAGATGTTATCCAATGCGCTATCGAAAGTGAAATGAATACAATGTGACTGATGTTTCATCATTTTGAAACTTTAATAAATCGCAACAGTGTAACCATACTAATACTGCAATTACAAAAAAGCCAGTAATACGCCATTAGCAGCCTTGTGGGTTTCTATGGCAAGAATCCACAGGACAATAAACCTCGGACAATAACTTTGGACAATAACGCTTGGAAAATAACCTAATGTCAAGACCCATTATAGATAAAAACTTCCAGGAAAATAGCCCCTTCCTAGTCAATACCTGCAATATTAAACTTATATATATATATATATATATATATATATATATATATATATATATATTATTTAAAGCCTACTTAGGCCAAATGAAGTGCCTATTAAAATAGGGCCTACTCATAAAGCATCAAGTTGCAAATAATAGTAGAATTGGTAAGCGTACATCAAAGCAACATAGTATTCGTGGAAATTTCTTGTTTATTGTGTTAAGTAATTATCGAATTTCGTCTACTCTCTATAGTATACCTGATACCGATCGCTTTTCAAAGATAAACTTGGAGATAAACTTGGATAGTCGAAAGAAACAATGAGGTTGAAGTTGATCAATAGTAAACCAGCAAATAGGTTGAGATTAATCCGGGTTTATTGGAAATCGACGTAGGCCTATACTCCACAAGCTTAATTACCCTTTATTAGCCACTTGTCGAGTTGATTACAACTTGGCTTTGGTGCCCATATCGATATTTGATTATGTGCACCGTCGATGTACATCTTGCTAAGTAAATATTTGTAATTGGGCCTATGCAGTACGCCTTGTCATAGATTTGTTCAAGCGTGAAAGCCTGCTGGAATATGTAGATTTTATCAATATTCCAAGAATTTTCTAGATTAGCTAGCATATGGAAGCCTGAGTGTTCTCTGTTAGTATAGTTCGCTTGTTGACGGAATACTAGTGTGACATGAGCATTCTTCTGAGTAGGTGTTGTAGTTTTCAAAGTTTATGTTCTGAAATTGCAATTGGGTTTGACATTGATTTTGGTAAGTGTATTAAGTCGTATTAGAATCATATCTGTGTTTCCGATGTCTGCAAATTATTAGTTACATTTACTGTTACTACTGAACACAGGTTGATAGCTTCACTGTTGCTTATTACATTGCGCTCGTGAGTAGTATGTTGCCCTGCGCTTGACCTTCGAGTGGCGCTTTAGAAGTTTGGAGATTATGCGCATAATAATGAAATTTTAGTATGCCAAACTGAAATTGGGAAACATGAAACAGATTACGTGATGAACTTTTCCCAAGCAAGCTAATGGTATAGTTATAGGCCTATGTTTGTGTGTGCTGCTTTATTCTATAGGGCAGGGGTTTACAGCGTGGCAAAAACTTAGTTAACAAGAAATAAAACATGTTCTTGTTAAGTTTGGGGTTATTGGCATGGGGTTTTTGGACTAGTGGGTTATTTTCAGTGGGGGTATTGACCGGGGGTTATTTTCTTAGGGGATTTTTGCCAAGGGGTTCATGTTTCCATGTTTTGCTATTTCATTTAGACATAATTAAATTTCATTATTTTGCGCAAAATAATAAACAGCATTGAAGGTATGAACCTGTGATCAGTAGCAGGGCATGTTTTAAGGAAAATTTATCACTGCACATGACGAGCCCCGGAGCACATAAAAGTCATAAATAATTAGGAATTACAATTCTTCTCATGCAAAAACAACGGTTAACAGCCTTTCATCACTGCACATTTTGTGTATCATTGCACGTTAAAACAATCCCTGATCAGTAGTAGCAGTAATTGCAAATATTAATTTTCTAATTTTGCAGTTTTGTCCTATTTGAAAGTCAGACAAATTAAATTTTTTAAACTGTGTTTTGCCAGGGAATAGGCTGTCCTTAATAGAAGGCTTTCAGAGAAAGAAAGCCTTTGACGTTAGTTCACGCTGTTTGGCAATCCATGTAAGCTAGATACTAACTCACATGCTTATATTGACTGACTCACACTGATTATCTCACTTTTACTGATTCTCTCACTCACGCTCACTGGCTTACTCACTTATGCAGTTGTTCATTGCGTCGCTCACTGACGCGTTTACTTTAGTAAGACTCGTCGCCCTTAACTACCGTGGTAGCTTAGAGCGTTTCCACCTAATGGAACATTATCATGCGCGCATGCGTGGTGTAGCCCCGCCCCTAAGACCAATAGCCTTCAGGCTTGTTAAACTTGACGACCGTTGCCTTCGAGTACGAGATTAATAACAAACGCAAAAGTAATTTAAGTTTCTCTCTATAATTTCTGCAATCTGCGAAACAAAATGAATACATTTAGATAGGTAATATATCAATAAATCATAAGCGAAGCTTCCCGTACATATGATAATTCCTAGTTTTAAAGATATTTAGCAATTAAGAGCGTGAGGACTTTATGGTGAAAAAAGTAAAGGACATATAATAACAGGTCTGATTTCTAACATAAATTTCTTCTAGATAGAAAACACAAATATAAAACTTTCTTGCAAAGTAACTTATTTTAGTGTGTTTTACCAAAACCAAACATTACTTTTTCTTGGAGTGGCTGGAGGAAAGAGAACTTTGAACTTATATATAATCTACCCACGACGGTGAGGACTTTATCTAAATGTAACCTTTCTCGTGGAGGTATGCAAGTAAGTGGTTACTTTATACATGGGCAAGGATAATAATAATAATAATAATAATAATAATAATAATAATAACAATAATAACAATAATAATAACCTGAGGAATAGTGGCGGTTCCAGATGACCTACTTCTTTTAATTAATATTTAAGTCCCCGAGGGATCCTATGTACCTTGGGGCAAAAAAAAATAATAATAACAAATAGGCCTACGGTAATAATCTTCGTTTTTTAATTCAAACTGACAAGTACGCAGCAAGATTACATTTACATGATATAGTTGTAACAGACGATAACAAGTTTAACAAGAGTCGAATTTAACTGTATGGCAGCCATGTAAGACGCCCATCTCTACTACTGCTCATTTTACAATCCCACCTAGGGAATGAAGGCTGAGTTAACCTTGTGGAGCTAGCGGGTATCGAGCCCGCGTCCTTCTAATCTTCGTGCCAGCGTGTTACCATTCAACCATCTCCCCGTCCCATAGCTGTGAAAATCTTAACTTTAGCACAATACGATAGTGTTTTCTTAAGTAAAATGTAACAGTGTTTTGAAGATATTTTGCATGTCGTCCGAGGCCTATCGGACAAGGCCTTAGCTTCGAGATCTTGACCTATCCAGGTGCCAAGTACACACATTAATTTATAGACCTACATCAATTATGAACGGCATGCCATTGCGACAACTATACCTGTGCTCTCCATCTGACATAATCGTGGGTAACTATACATCGTTATGTATCAGTGGACTTATAAATATCTATTAAAATAATCGAATTAATGAACATTATTAGAGGCTGGATGACAAAGACAATATGTGTTGGATTAAAAATCATCACTTGTATTTCAGCAACTGATCAGTGATGCTACCACCTGTACAACTTACATCCTCTTTTGTTGTGTAATTGGGCAGCACGTAATCGTAATCGTATCTCCTAATTTCTAAAGCGCCA
>OY744616.1:31746915-31816915 GCA_963556255.1 Allolobophora icterica
TGCACGCACCTTTTATGCATACAATCATGCATGTATCATGTATGCATATATGTATGTATGAATATATGTATACGTATGTATGTATGAATGAATGTATGTATGTATGTATGTATGTATGTATGTATGTATGTATGAATGTATGTATGAATGAATGTATGTATGTATGTATACGTATGTATGTATGAATGAATGTATGTATGTATGTATGAATGAATGTATGTATGTATGTATGTATGTATGTATGTATGAATGTATGTATGTATACGTATGTATGTATGTATGAATGTATGTATGAATGAATGTATGTATGTATGTATGTATGTATGTATGTATGTATGTATGTATGTATGTATGCATGTATGTATGTATGTATGTATGAATGTATGTATACGTATGTATGTATATATGAATGTATGTATGAAATTATGAATGAATGTATGTATGTATGTATGTATGTGTATGTATGAATGAATGTATGTATGTATGTATGTATGTATGTATGTATGTATGTATGAATGTATGAATGTATGTATGAATGAATGTATGTATGTATGTATGTGTATGTATGTATGTATGTATGTATGTATGTATGTATGTATGTATGTATGTGTGTATGTATGTATGTATGTATGAATGTATGTATACGTATGTATGTATGTATGAATGTATGTATGAAATTATGAATGAATGTATGTATGTATGTATGTATGAATGTATGAATGTATGTATGAATGAATGTATGTATGTATGTATGTGTATGTATGTATGTATGTATGTATGTATGTATGTATGTATGTATGTATGTGTGTATGTATGTATGTATGTATGTATGTATGTATGTATGTACGCATCCGTACTAACTATAGGAAGCACTTGATCAGGTACATGGGTCCTATATATATAATTTGGAATGAATTGCCTTGTGATGTACACGCAGTTTGATAGCTCTGTCCTCCTTTAAAAGAACATTACGAATGCACTTAATTGACCATTAACTGAAATATACTAAGGTTCTCCCATGTCTTTTTTCTTTTTATCTTCTTATCTTCTCTTCTTCATGCGTGATCTTATCTTTAGCTAAGTTCAACCTGTAACTGAAGCTATGGTACTAATGATGATCCTCATGGTTTTGGTATCTGAACATTTTGGAGTCCGACTCCTTGCAATGCCATTTATTAATTTACCTGAATCGTCAAGCACATCTGTTCCTGATGATGTTACCTGGAGGTTCCTACTTAGTGGGACAATAGTACCTTTTGGATCTCCCATTGTGTTCCATCTGGCTGAAATATGTATCTAATATATTTAAGTGTGACTAGTACTTGATCTTTGTTTTTTCGGTATCTAATGACATGAGATGTGATACAATAAAGAACTATATGTTATGTTATGTTATGTATGTATGTATGTATGTATGTATGTATGTATGTATGTATGTATGCATGTATGTATGTATGTATGTATGTATGTAATGCATGTATGTATGTATGTATGTATGTATGTATGTATGTAATGCATGTATGCATGAATGCATATAAACAGTCGCTCCGTGCATTCTTAATTAAAGAAAATTGATTGTTTACTTACCTTAATTTGAATTCGTGCTTATACCTAGTTAAGACCATTTAATTAGATTTATTTACGTTTCATATAGCATTTTTTGTTATTATTGATTTAGGCATAGTCTGTACTGCTGCCACCAACACTATGTGGAAATATGATCATAGTTGGCCCTTCCCAGCGGGGTCTTGATCCCTTCTGGGTCTCTTATTGTTGCCTGTATACAGTGTATAGTTATGTTATGTTGTAATGCCTTGTACCTTGAAAAATGGTTTCAGTAAAAAATTGATTGATTGATTAATGTATGTATGTATGTATGCAACTATGCATGCATGTATGTATGTATGTATGTATGTATGTATGTATGTATGTATGTATGTATGTATGTATGTATGTATGTATGTATGTATGTATGTATGTATGTATGTATGTATGTATGTATGTATGTATGTATTTATGCATGTATGTATGTATGTATGTATGTACCTTGTACCTCTATTTCCCGAATCGTCGTCTAATTAAGGCAGTTTCATTGATTTCTCCATAACGGCATCAAAGCGGAAGTTCTGCGTCCATAATTAGTTGTATGGTTTTTATTGGTCTATAATATATTCGTTTAATATCTTCAAACTGACAATAACGCAGTATGATTACAAATCAGTATGAACGGATGATCACAAGTTATTACATGAGTCGAATTTAACTGTATACCGCAGCCATGCAAGGCGCCCATCACGTCCTACATCTCATTTTTAACAACGCGCCATCTCGCGAGTGAAAATAGGTTGAGTGGACCTTTTTGGGAGGGTTGCCGGCAGCGATCCCGCTAGCGCTTGCTCTTCACGCCAGTGATGTTACCACTACTCTGTGGACCCCCTTGACTATGACTTCGGTGGGTCCGGCCTTGACCTTAAGGGATCCGACCTTGACCACAGTGGGTCGGGATTTCACGTCGATCGAGACTCCCCGGCCGTTATCTTGATGGGTCCAGCCTTGACATAGATTGGTCCAGCCTCGACCTCAATAGATCCGGCCTTGACCTCCATGGGCCAGCCTTGACCTTGAGTGGTCTGACTTGACCTCGATAGGTTCGACGTTGACCCGGTTCGCTTTGAATTTATTCCACCGCTCTCATGTATATAACAGATACAATGTTATCCGAATGTAACAGGCGAAAGGACATCGACGAGGAGACACCGTAAGACAACCAAGAGACACACAGACAGGCAGGCAGGCAGACAGAGAGACATTAAGAGGACGAGATGAAGGCGATCCTGGCCGTGACGGTGACGTTCTCCGTCTGTCATCTGATCTCTGGTCTGACGAGCATCTGCGTTGGAGCAGCAGCCAGCATCAAGGCTGAGATCTGGCTCGCCCACACCGTCTCACCCATCTGGAGCGGAGGATTCGTAAGCTATGCACTTACAATGATAACATCGTCATCGTCATCATCATCATCATCATCATCATCATCATCATCATCATCATCATCATCATCATCATCATCATCATCATCATCATCATCATCATCATCATCATCATCATCATCATCAACAACAACAACAACAACATCATCATCCTCTTCATCATCATCGAATCATTATAATTATAGCGACTCTTCAAAGGATATTCCAAAGCGCTCAGATTTCTTCGAAGCATCGTCATTATTACCATCATCTTCGTAATCGTCATCGTCGTTATCATCATTATCATTACTTCCATCGTCGTTGACACCAACCTTATCACCACCGCCACCAACATAATAATTTTCAGCTCATCGTAATACGCTGCTCGATGATTGCCAAGTTCAAGCTGGTTTGAGAAGTTGTTGAATGACGCAACTGAAAATCTCCCGCTGTGCACTCTATCTATACATATAGTTTCCATATAGTGTCCGTCTGTCGGGTGGACGCTACGTCACAAACGGGTTCTGTTCTATTGTGAAACATAAACCTGTCGTCTTGACGACGGCGATCTTGGCGACGGTGATAATCAACAATACATAATTATAGACATATATAATATGACGTCATAATTATGACGGGCAAATACACTAGTTACCAAATATAAGGGACTGTCGCTGTAGTGCTGCCCAGCATTAAAGGTGGTGACATGTTTTAACCAAATAGCACTTTGTTTTACGTTCCAACTTTCCACATTATATAAACTTAAGGGTTTACTCTTAAGAGTTTCGGATAGAGCAATAGGAAACGTCTCCGTTGGTTTTATGTGTTAAACAATGCTGACTCGCCTTAGAAAAAATGTGTATAGAATACTTATATATATATATATATAATATATATATAGTGTATATTCCCGTCATAATTATGACGGCAGTATATAGTGTTAGAGTATTTGCCCGTCATATTATGACGTCATATTATAGGCCTATATGTATCGTTGGTTATCGCCGTCGTCAAGACAACCGGTTTATGTTCCACAATAGAACAGAAGCCGTTTGTGACGTAGCGTCCTCCGACAGAAAAATTTGCATATAATTATAAGGAAACTATATTAATCTATACTAATAGTTTCCTTATATGCAAATTTGTCCGTCGTATAACGCTTTCTGTTCTATTGTGAAACCGTTTGTGACGTCACTATACTGCCGTCTTGACGACGGTCGTCTTGACGACGGCGATCAGAGCATTTTAGCCAACGATACATATAGGCCTATAATGATACACCGTCGTCACGTCATAATTTATGACGGGTTAATACACTAGTAGATATATAATATACATATATATATTTATATAATAGACCTATCTATGTAGGCCTATCATTAAAATACATACGCACGGTACATAGGCCTATTCTGTGAAACTACATTTCTGTGACGTTACATATTCTGCGAAGCTACATATTCTGTGACTGTAATTGTAAGTACTTATTTTATAGCGCCTCTTCAATCAAAACTCATCAGGGGCATGGGCGTCCGAAGGAGGGGCAAGGTGTGCATTGCCCTCCAGATTTTGCAAATATTAAAAAAAATTAAATCTTTTGATTATTATGATTATTACAACAGTCCCAACACGATTTTCAATACGAAAAAACACTTAATTATTCAGGTAAAGTCCTTGACCATTATTTATTTTAAAAGTTGTCACGTGTTCTGTGTTCATGAATAGGTATGCAAAAATGTCATTTTGCTCCCCCCCAAAAAATCTGACCCCCTAACAAAATTGTGCCCCCCCCTACAAAAATTCCTGCGGACGCCCATGATCAGAGGTGCTCCCGATCTGACTACACAAGACCACGATCGAACAGAATGGTCTTCAACCGCTTGCGAAATATCGATTGAGCCATGGAAAGCAGAAGAATGTCAGGTCGCAGATTGCATGGAAGCCAGTTCCAGAACGCAAAGCTTCCGTGTTGTTTTGTGGCATGCGGGGTTTATGTTTAGACCAAATCCGATTCTGCGAATTAGCTGCAGCAGGCGTCTTTGAAGAGCGCCGATCGTTCGAAGACCGAAAGGCCTTTGATACGTTCTATCGGATATCGACAAACAGTTTCAGGCTGGGCTTCAGCGGCAGGCACTGCCTTTGTGTAGAGCAGAATGATTGTCATGAACCTCAGATAAAACGATCGAAATGAGGGCACTGGTATCGATCACGCACAACATTCGTTCACCACAATGCTACTGCTGCCACTGCTGTTGCTGATACTAGCTGCTGTTGCTGCACCATGTGCAGCAGTCCAAAACAGTGCACCGTCTGCATGTGCAGCAACATTATATACATCGATTATACAGCTTACAGCTATTTATAAAACTGTCGAGCTAATAAACCATGACAAGAGACGAAAAGTATGCAATACGTCTTCCCAAAATCCATACACATTTACATACATAATTATGCATAAATATACATGCACAAACACGCCATGACTTTGATGTTCAGTTTACGCAAAAGGACTATTATAGAATTGATGGATGAGTTTAAACGATGAGAGATTGATACGATCGGACAAGTTGATAGGTTCAATAGTACAACGAGCGAAACGAATAACAATTGGTCGACTGTGACGTAATTTTTGCCTCGACTGTGATCCAGTGTTTGCCTCTACTGTGACGCAATTTTGGTTTCTGCTGTGATGTAATTTGGTTTTGACTGTGACGCAATGTTAGCTTCAACTGTGACGTAATTTTAGCTTCACCTGTGTCGCAATTTTGTTTTCGGTTGTGACGTAATTTAGTTTCGGCTCTGATTCAATTTTAGTTTCGGCTGTGACGTAATTTGGTTTTGTTTGTGACGCAATTTTAGCTTTGGCTGTGATGTCATTTTGGTTTCGTCTGTGACGCAATTTTAGTTTCGGCTGCGGCGTGATTTTAGCTTCACCTGTGACGCAATTTTGTTTTCGGTTGTGAGTCGTGACGCAATTTAGTTTCGGCTCTGATCCAATTTTAATTTCGGCTGTGACGCAATTTTGGTTTCGTCTGTGACGTAATTTTAGCTTCGGCTGCGGCATAATTTTGATTTCTGTTGAGCCGTGATTTCTTGGCTTTGTTGCCAGTGTCGTTAGGCAGAAAACTGCGCGCTTGGTTACAATAAAAACTACTCGTGACTAACTTGAAAGTGCAAAATTTTATGGGATTGTATATCATTATATAGACTTATATACATGTATTTATATATATTCACAGATTCGTCAGTTGAACCCAGAGCCGTTTTTTCTCCAAAATGCTCATGCCTTTAGTCCCTTTACCATTTCCGTCAGCTCCGTAGTATCCGCCGCTCCCTCTCCTTTCATGCTGCCACTACTCTAATTCACACCCTTATCAGCGCCAGGTTGGACTTTGGTAACGCTATCTTTGCTGGACTTTCACTAGCCAATATTTCGAAGCTTCAGTCTGTTCTCAGTGCCGTTGCCCGTCTTATTGGAAGTGTCCCCAGGTTTGGCCACATGGATGCCTATATATGCGGGATACTTTACACTGGCTTCCCATCCAGCAGCGTATTCTGTTAAAGATCCTCACTCTTATGCGCAGTTGTCATATTGGCTCTGCTTCATCATACATTTCAGTCTCCGCGGTCCCGTGTCGTGGCATCCTTCGGTCGGCTGCCCTTGGACTCCTGACTGTCCCTCGTATGCATAATGCTACAGCTCAGTCCAGAAGCTTTGCCTATATATGCTGGGCCCACCAACTGGAACCGCATTTCTCGGGAGCTGCGACTTGAGCGCTGCAGTATGTCCCTTCCATAGTTTCGCAAGCGCCTGAATTAAGTCTGTATTATTCGACAGTAATTTCACTGGTTCGGGTCGGGAGCGACACTGATGAGTTTTTCTTGATGTGGCGCTTAATAAATGTCACATTACAATTACAGTCTGTTTACAATCCATATACAGCAGCCTATATTTAGGTCTACTGTACCTATCTTTTCTGCTTAGGTCCATATACTATATTGTGGGGCGTGGTGGCTCAGTGGTAAGTTCGGCGCCTTGTGACCGAAGGGTTGCAGGTTCGAATCCCACTCCAGCCGCTGCGTACGGACCTTGGGCAAGTCCTTCACTCGCAATTGCTCGTGGCGCTTCGGCGTGAAAATTCCGGCACAGTATCAAATGCTGTAGTCGGGAGCGCCTCTGAGTAGTAGTGGACTTCGAGAGGCGCTATAGAAATATACTAAATAAATAAATAAATAAAAATAAATTTATCGCTGAGAGTTTCGCATTTAGCGCCGCCGCACGCTTTCACATCTTTCTTGACATAGGCTTAAAATAACTTTATAACTCACTTTACTCCATGCGTAAATTTTGTAGTAATAGTTTCACCATGTGCTTTCCTGTTGATTTCTATTACGGGCGAAACCAAAAAAGACTTTGTAAACGTGTAAGCAAGTCCTTAATGCAAAAGTGGTGCTATGGTAAATACGAAAAAGTAGCCTACTAGCCGAAGTATATAATACAGATATTTAGAATTGCGTTCTTAATATTTAGATTTTAGAAGCTGATCGTCTTCTACATGATTGTATAGACTTGGATGCCATAAATATTCGCTCATGACAAGTGTTGCTGTTTTAGTTTACGATAACAGGTGTCCTCGGAATGGCCTGTGCCAAACGACAGACAGCCTACCTGGTAGGTACCTCATATTATGTGACGCATAGACACACATATACATAGATACATACATACATTCATACATACACACATACATGCATATACACATGCATGCATTCATTCATACAAGCATGCATATATGCATACATACATACATACATGCATGCATACATGCAATCAAACATACATACATACACACAAACATACACACATACATGCATACATACAAACATATGAATACACATGTACATGCATATACACATGCATGCATTCATACATACTGTGCATACATGCATATATGCATTTATACATACATACATACATACATACATGCATGCAATCAAGCAAACAAACAAACATACATACATACATACATACATACATACATACATACATACATACATACATGCATACATGCATACATGTATACATACGTACATACATACATGCATTGCATACATGCATTGCATACATGCATTGCATACATGCATTGCATACATGCATTGCATACATGCATACATGTATACATTACATACATACATACATACATACATACATACGCACATACATAAATACATGCATACATTATATACTTGAATATATACAGTTTTATACTGATTGACAATAAGATTATGCATACGTGTATACATGTATATTGTATAAATACATGTACATGTACAGTATATATAGACAATTTAGTTCCCTCTGAGTTTCTCTGAGCGTTAGTCAAGTGGTTAGCGTGTTGTTCCATTGACCAAGAAGTCGGGGGTTTAAATCCTCGCCCAGGTAGAAATCTGTTTCCAGGTTTCGGCTCCACCTGCTCTGACCCCTAGCAAACTGAGCCATAATAAGTACACTGACCGTTCACTGTCAGTGGGGAGATCATATGTCAAGGCCAAGAAGTATGAAGTCGCTGACACTTCATATCAATGGCTACCTTTAGGTGCTAGCTAGCCTAAGGGGCTGCACTGTTTTAATTACCTAGTATAAACGATGCCCAACCGAGCCTAAGCGTTGTTAAAGTTCAGTTTGCTAACGATAATATAGACTTCAGAGTAGATTAGACCATTGGAACCCAGCCAGTTGTCAGCAGAGTATCCCGATCTTACGCTTGCAGTGAGCATGGGCATCCGGAGGAGCATTTGCTCCCCCGGATTTTGCAAATATTTTACAAGAATAAAATCTTTTGATTAGTATGATTATTATAACAGTCCCAACACAATTTTCAATGCTAAAAACACTTAATTATTTAGATGGAGTCCTTGACCATAACTTATTTTTAATGTTGTCACGTGGTCTGTGTTCATGAATAGCTATGCTATGCAAAAACGTCATTTTGCTTCTACCTAAAAAAAGTTTTGGCCCCCTAGAAAATGCCCCCCCCCCTAGAAAAATTCCTGTGGACGCCCATGGCAGTGAGCTTATGTTTTACCTAAAATATTCATAGATACTTGAAACGCCATCTGCATGAAGAGTTTCTTGCGGTGTCACTTTGACGTGTACGTATGACGTAATTATATATTCCACAGATCATGTGTTTCGCTGCTTTCTCCGTCGTCTCCTTGGTAACGGGCGTCGTCAGCATCCAGCTGCTGCGTCTTGGCCTCGTCAACCAGACGACAGATGGCGACACCTTCCAGAAGGAGAAGAAGGACGTGTTGATCCTCATTGCCCTCGGGACGACGGCGGCCGAGTGTGCCTTCTGCATCGTCTCTGCCTTCGTCAGCTGTCGCCTGGCCAGGGCCGCCAAGCACGAGCTGCAGAGGAAGCGCGAAGGCACCTTCCACGTCCAGGTGCTCGGAGAAAAAGACATCATGCTAGTCTCGCGCGACTCGCCAGGGGGCGTCGAGAAGCGGGAAAAGATTTTCGCTACCTCTCTCTGAGTTTTCTCTGCGACAGTCAGAGGCGAGGACAGGTGAAACGAGTGGGGGTCGGTAGGGTTCTGGCACGGGTGGGACCATGAGGCCACACCTGATAATGTCCGCTCTATGCACTCAGCACTAACTGACTTAGACGAAGGGACCTGTCCTTGGACTCTTGGGTTATAGGGTTGACCTTCGCCCTACACGCGTTGACCTACCCTCAGTTGGCCCTAGTCAGGGGCGCAACTTTAGTCTAAAAAGTGGGGGTACCAATACTTTGGTATAAAAAGTGAGGGGTACCAATTTCTTCTCTACTTTAGCTTTTCGCATGGCGCCCATTTTGAACATATTCCCTGCCAGTATTCTCATTAATTTTGGCTCTCGGTTTACCTGTGTATCTAAGTATTTTCGTACTTATGGTGGTGACCGCGTTCTCTGAGAAGGCATAATAATAAAATATTGATTGGCATTGTTTAAAAAGTGGGGGTACAGTACCCCCCAGTCCAAAAAGTGGGGGGTACGGGTACCCCTCGTACCCCCCACAAATTACGCCTATGGCCCTAGTCATCACTCATCCCTACACCAAGATGCGTTTTCCCGTTCATTACGCTTCTGCCAATGCATATTTCTTTAAAATTCTTTTCTAATATTATATCCTTCCAACTACAGTGACACTCTTGGCACGCAATTTGGTGTGCATGGTAGAGGCTCTATTTCGTAACGGTTGTACACTGTACAGCCCCCAAAACAAACAGGTGCTACGGTTGTCATCCATAGGTAATGAGGGTTGAAAGATGTTTCAAACATCAAAATACTCCATAAGCCATTTTGTTGACAGGACTTCCACGGCGCCTGTGATTAATACGCAAATTTATGCTAGCATTCCGCACAAGTCGCTGCATATGCCCGAGAGAGACATTCAGACCGGTTTTCCGGTTTTCAGGTCAAGCCATGAGACTTAGACCTTTTACCGAAACAGTGCTCTGCCACATTCATCTCGGAAATAGGGGTGCAGGCCGGTTTCAGACTCGACCAGTTTCAGTCAAAAGTGGCCTTGCACAATAAATTATAAGGTGCGCCTGTGCTTTCTCGGCCTCGGCAACTGAGTATCGTAGTCATTCATCTCTGAAGATCTGACCAGGCCTAGTTAAGGTCCTTGCATGACCTCAATCCATGCAAAAGTCCACAGAAGTGGCGATCACAATGCACAGTTTACACTATACGCACCTCAGCTTTCTCGGCTTCGGCATATAAAAGCTGTACCAACTGACATGCACTCTGTCTGTCAGTTCCAGTCTTCTTTGCTACCCCATTGGAACTTAAATCTCATACGCTAAATTCTGCCCTTGTTCAGATCCATGCTATTTGGTCATTAGTTCCGGTTTCCATGGACGCACGTGTTCGCACGCACCATTACCATGGAGACTGGGAGGTTGCATGACCAAGGCCCTGTAATTAGTTTAGCCTGTCGCCGCCTAATTGAACTTCCTTCTTAATCTGTTGTTCACATGCATGTACTACTAGAATATATATATATATTTAGAACTAATATATATATATATATATATATATATTATATATATATACAATGGCGTAAACTTGTCCAAAAAAATTGGGGGTGGGGATTTGGTCATTCATTCTACACTTGTTGCATTCGGTGTACAGTCCATTTCAATTATTGGGGGGGGACGTGCCCCGACTGCCCCCAGAGTCTACGCCTATGTATAATATATATATATATATATATATATATATCGTTAATCGGCTTCTTGCCCCAGTCGTTTATTTTCAGCGCTCGTGAATAAGCTGGTGCTCTGCGCTTAGCGTTTGAGTAGCGCTTTGGAAATTGGACGTTTACGGTTACGATTTCAGCAATCTTCAGGGTCCATGTGGCTTTGTTAAGCCATATGGCTTTGTTTAAGCCATATGGCTTTGTTAGGCCGCTTTGAATGCTTCTCTTTGGATGTAGACTCAGGTAGTGTGAGCTAAGAAGAGATAGGCCTAGGTCTATTAATTCGACTGTATATAGAATGCTTGCAGCCACAGACCGGTGTCGTCGTCGCCTGCCGCTACGCATTTCCATCTAATTAGCCCACCTGAAAAATCCACACAACAGCTCCAGGCCACATTATTAGCCTACCAGAAACTGGTGTCTAAGAGCGGTCAGTTGGTCGTGGCAGGGGCGTAGACGGTAGGCCTAACTTTGGTCTAAAAAAGGAGGGGTACCAATTTCTTCTCCACTTTCGCTTTTGCATGGAGACCATTTTAGACATATTACCCTGCCAGTATTCTCATTAATTTTAGTGTCGATAAAAACAAGCCATCTTTTAGTTGCAGTAATAATAAAATTTGATTGGAATTGTTTAAAAAGTGGGAGTACGGTACCCCAGTCCAAAAAGTGTGGGGGGGGTACGGATACCCCTCGTACCCCCACAAATTACGCCTATGTGCTCTAGCTACGGGTAGCCTGATAGATGTAGGCCTATCTAATTAGATGTCCACTGTTTCCAGATAATACGTTTAGCAGTGTAGATCGTCACAGTTCGGTATTGGCTTTGATCACAATGCAATGCTTAATTTTAGGCTAGGCCTATCTGAAAAAATTCTGTTCAGCACCATTCTCATTCCTATAGGGCCTAGGCCTAGCAGCGTATCCCAGAAGTAAAATTGTAATCATGTAGTGTCCAGTAGGATTAATAGAGTTCTCCATAATTCTAACCTTACCTTTTCAAATTATTATTTGAATCGCGATTGACATTATTCAAGTGCATATGCATAATTTATTTCTTTAAGATTTCTATTTCAGAGACATGACGCATCATTTTCGACCGGCGCTGCAACAGCGGGAAGCACAGACATTTAGTTCATCGGACAGAAAACCTAGACATTTGATTCATCGGATTGACCGGATGCTGCATATAGGGGCTGATTGACGTCGCCGTTCGCTGCAGCCGAGCCGCGCTGTAGCTCAGGAGAGATGAAGGATGAGGGCGAGAGATGACTTTCATCGAGTACCAGGGCATATATACGCCAATCACACTACTGCTATCTGTTTCAAGTCAGGTGTTCGTATTACAGACATAAATGTAGCCCTATCTGGGCAGTATGCTAGACAGCAGCGAATACACTGCTTTCTTCTTCACGACTTTAGACGAGGCAGTGGCGCTGGTTCTCGCACCAAGGTGGAAAGTATACTGTCCGGTGAAGTCAGCTCAAGCAGGGAGGGAATAATCTATTGGTTTGCGATGACAGAGGGCAGTTTCAGTGCGCAGACGCATAACGAACCCCTCTTCCTGCCCCCCCCCCATCGGCCATTCTCATGGGCGTCTGGAGGGGACAAGGGAGATTTGCCTCCTGGATTTGGAATATTCTCATTTTCTGTGTTCACGAATAGCCTATGTAAAAACGTCATTCTGCCCCCTCCCCGCAGAAAAATGTTGCACCCCAGAAAAATTCCTGCGGACGTCCATGGCCATTCTGTCTGCTTTCGTCAGTGTTCACAATCAGTCATCTCTTGGACAACTCTCTGGAAACCCCCTCTGATTTGGTTTGGCCTTCTGGAAACCGGACTCGGACCTCTTTTGGACTCACCTTGTCACCTTGTGCTGTCAACTCCTGGAGCTCTAGCGATCGCCATGACACACATTCTCCACTGCCTCCTATTCGAAGTCAGGTCCCTTGGACTACTCTCTGGACTACTCTCTGGAAACCCCCTCTGATTTGACGTAGCGCTCGTGAATAGGCTGGTGCCCTGCGCTTGCCCTTCAAGTGGCGCTTTAGAAGTTTGGAGATTACGATTACGATCTCGCCCGACTTTGGTTTTGAAATATTTGTAACAAAACGAACAATAGGCTACAGGGTACTTAGCCTACAGCTGTAGTTCGAGAATTGATACCAGCATTTGCAGCATGGATCAAGATTTCTGACATCAGAGGCTGCAGAAGACGCCTTTGGTTCTTTGGTTCTTTACAAAATGACCATCTAGTCGTTGCCGTCAAATCGTCAATGTCTCCGTTTTCTTGCGAGAGGCATTCATGCAGGCACTGCGTCTCATAGGCGTAAAATTAGTTGACAAGAAACAGACCTATACGAATTGCAGAGCAGAGGGTCGTCTGAAACTGTTGACCACAGCCGCAGTGAAGTAGTCAAACACTATAGACTATGGACGACGTATACAATACCAGACTCAAAAGACAAAATTTGTGTATTTTATAATTATTGTTAGGCCCCTATTTGTCAAGTCTAATAGTAAAAATGAGCAAAAACTCAGAACAAATTGTTTGAAACTACTCATTTTAACATACACAAATGCCGATATTTTACAAAAAAAGAAAGAAGGCACGAATTAATAATAGACAAATGTTGATTTGTTGAATATAACACATTTCATGTGTCCTTTTGTTGTGATTTCTGTGGATCTGGGACCCCCACAGTTTTCCTGAAGAGCAGGGGCGGCGCTACACCAGGGCGCGCAAGGGCAAATGCCCTGGTAAAAAAGCCTTTGCCCCGGTCGATGCCCTGCCAGAATTTTTGCCCTGTCCAGAATTTGTTCGGGCATATTTGTTATGTCCTGAAATTTGTGTTGAAATTTGCTTTACAAATGTCAAAAAGCGTTCAGCTTCCGGGGGCTTCCCCATCTGACCTCCTGACTATTGACAAATATAATAGTGCTGGGGGCGATTTATGGCAAACGCGGTGGCGAGATCTTGGTCACCATTTAAGCTCGTGCTACCGCACTCTCCATAAATCGTCCTCTGAACTGGTTCCTTGTATGACTGCCCTGGCTATGCCCTGGTTACAAAAGATGTCTGGCGCCGCCACTGCTGAAGAGGGCCACCACATTTGTTAATCTGGCCCTGACCAGACTGCTTCCTGAATGATTCCTGGAATTCCTGAACTCTACCACTAAGTTAAGCACTTCATAATCAATATGCCTTAACCAGGCCCTTAGCCAGGCAAAATCAAGACGAGGCAAACCCCTCCCATCCACGTCCCGTCCCTCCCCTTCCGTCCTCCGCTTCCCTATCCTTACCTCCCCTCTCTTTTTGCCCATTCCCTCACCTTAATAAAGGATATACTTACTTTACCTTCCCATCCCCTGCCTTCCCGTTCCGCCCCGTCCCCACCCTTTTCCCTACCTCCCCTTCCAAAACCCTTCCCACCTCTCCCCAGCCCCTTCGATTTAAGTGAGAACTGTGAGGGTTCGGGAGTATTACCCAACGAAAAAATGTTTATATTGTAGATGCTCGTACTTGAGTTGTAGAACATTTAAAGCCAACAAAAGCAGCATATTTTTCATGCCTAAATATGTTTTGGAATGGCGTGTAAAAGTCTGTCTGCAATTATAATCATACCTGAAGCCGAAGCAAATTTTTGAAGTGAACATTACATTTTTGTGGTTTTTTGTAGGAATCTAATTGTGTTGTTCAACTTGTTCTAACTTGTATAAGATGATATTATATAACTCTTGTTATAGAGTCAACTGAAATGTGTTAATACATTGTATTAACACATTTCAGTTTACTCTATAACAAACACTATAAGGCCTACAAGTTATGTTATACAAGAGGATGTAATGTAATAGAATGAAAAGTTAGTTCTTATATTCGACAACAACAAAACAGAAAAGTAGTCGTTTTACAGGTTCTCGACTCATCATGATCTTGTTCTGTAGCCGACTAAGTCTTCTAATCCAAGTTTATTTGAAGTTATTTCTTAAACTTAACTCGTAATAATTATGATAAAAAAAAACAAATAGGTAATTTTTAAAGGGCCGCTGCTCTGAGTGACGCTACAAACGTGTTCGGTTATAATTACAATTACTTACGATTACTGGAACTTAACGAAAGATGGCAAAATCACGATTTGAAATTGTATAGACGGGTCCATACGTGTAGTAGCCTAGATTGCCTTCGGCCCTTCGTACACATAAAGGTCAGCAGGGATAGCTAAATAATATTATTTAGGCCAGACGCGGTCGTAAACAATTTTAACCATTGTATACGCACATCAGGCTGTTCAATTATCTCTACTTTCAAACTATTAAATTCCAAATTGCTAATATTCTGTCTAATGTATAATATGAAGATAATTAAGATTTTACGGCACACTTTATAGGATGGTCACTGCCAGTGGTCATTTTATTGGCAATACTAAACTTCGGTACCATTCGTAAATAATTAGGCCTGCGTACAGGGAGACTAATATTGTAGAGCTAAACTGATCATTTGTTACGAACGCGCGCGGTACGCGTACGTTATAGAAGACTATAGTTTTATTGAGGTTCTTTGGGAATGATCAAATAAACTTGTGGCATTTATAACGTACGCCTACGGTACCGGTACGTGTACCGTATAATGTTATTTTTAACGTAGGCCTACTTACTGTACGCGTACGTTATTCCGGTAAGTAACGTACGTACGGTCGCACTTTGATTCAAGTCACAATGTGGCGCTTTACTCACAATGACATCAAGCGCCACAAACTGCAGATATAGGCCTACCGATAGGCCTACAAGAGTTATTTTTTCGATATTGAAAAGAACATTCTTTGAAATCTCAAGCACAATAATAATGTAACAATTGTCGAAGCTTGTGAGGTTGTCAAATAGAAGGAATTCGTACTGAAATGCAGTATATGCAGCAGATCCTCGGGAAATCATGAACTTCGAGGAAGACAAGCGAGTGGGTTTTGAAGACCACTGGAGTAGAAATAAGTCTCCTTAGACTAATCCTGCAGAAGAAGCTTCATATTTCGGGCATGTGTTGGAGAAGAGTGGAGATTGTCTGGAGGAGATAATCCAAGCCTTCTAAGGCACAATTCCTGGATTAAGAGCTCATATCAGGGAAGATCTAAAATGGGATGGATTGATAACTTAGTCTAGGACTGGATCATCATTCGCCCAATTATCGAAAGAGACAGGAAACAAAAGTGGGTGGAATAAAATTGTTCATGCTGTGGCCAATCGTCGGATTGAGGACGATTAAAGAAAAGAAACATAAGCACTAACCCTACAAATCCGACTTCATTCCGATCCAACCTTCTCCCACCCTCCATTCCCTCTTTTCCTCCAACCCTCCGTTCCCTCTCTTCCTCCTACCCTCCATTTCCTCTCTTTCTCCAACTCTCCTTTCCCTCTCTTCCTCCAACCCTCCATTTCCTCTCTTCCTCCAACCCTCCATTTCCTCTCTTTCTCCAACCCTCCATTCCCTCTCTTCCTCCGACCCTCCATTCCCACTCTTCCTCCAACCCTCCATTTCCTCTCTTCCTCCAACCCTCCATTTCCTCTCTTCCTCCAACCCTCCATTTCCTCTCTTCCTCCAACCCTCTATTTCCTCTCTTCCTCCAACCCTCCGTTCCCTCTCTTCCTCCTACCCTCCATTTCCTCTCTTTCTCCAACCCTCCATTCCCTCTCTTCCTCCAACCCTCCATTCCTCTCTTCCTCCAACCCTCCGTTCCCTCTCTTCCTCCTACCCTCCATTCCCTCTCTTCCTCCTACCCTCCATTCCCTCTCTTCCTCCAATCCTCCATTTCCTCTCTTCCTCCAACCCTCCTTTCCCTCTCTTCCTCCAACCCTCCATTTCCTCTCTTCCTCCAACCATCCTTTCCCTCTCTTCCTCCAACCCTCCATTTCCTCTCTTCCTCCAACCCTCCTTTCCCTCTCTTCCTCCAACCCTCCATTTCCTCTCTTCCTCCAACCCTCCATTTCCTCTCTTTCTCCAACCCTCCTTTCCCTCTCTTCCTCCAACCCTCCATTTCCTCTCTTCCTCCAACCCTCCTTTCCCTCTCTTCTTCCAACCCTCCATTTCCTCTCTTCCTCCAACCCTCCATTTCCTCTCTTTCTCCAACCCTCCATTCCCTCTCTTCCTCCGACCCTCCATTCCCTCTCTTCCTCCAACCCTCCTTTTCCTCTCTTCCTCCTACCCTCCATTTCCTCTCTTCCTCCAACCCTCCATTTCCTCTCTTCCTCCTACCCACCATTTCCTCTCTTCCTCCAACCATCCTTTCCCTATCTTTTTCCAAGCCTCCACTTCCTCTCTTCCTCCAACCCTCCATTTCCTCTCTTCCTCCAACCCTCCATTTCCTCTCTTTCTCCAACCCTCCATTTCCTCTCTTCCTCCAACCCTCCATTCCCTCTCTTCCTCCTACCCTCCATTCGCTCTCTTCTTCCTACCCTCCATTTCCTCTCTTCCTCCTACCCTCCATTCGCTCTCTTCCTCCTACCCTCCATTCCTCTCCTCCTCCTACCTCCATTCGCTCTCTTCATCCTACCCTCCATTCCCTCTAGCTCTTCCTCCTACCCTCCATTCCCTCTCTTCCTCCTACCCTCCATTCCCTCTCTTCCTTTAACCCTCCATTCCCTCTTTTCCTCCTACCCTCCATTCCCTCTCTTCCTCCTACTCTCCATTTCCTCTCTTCCTCCTACCCTCCATGCCCTCTCTTCCTCCTACCCTCCATTCGCTCTCTTCCTCCTACCCTCCATTCCTCTCTTCCTCTTACCCTCCATTCCCTCTCTTCCTCCTACCCTCCATTCGCTCTCTTCTTCCTACCCTCCATTCCCGCTCTTCCTCCTACCCTCCATTCGCTCTCTTCTTCCTACCCTCCATTCGCTCTCTTCCTCCTCTTAAATTTCAAATTACTAATAATCTGTCTAATGTATAATATGAAGAATTAAGATTTTACGGCACACTTTATAGTATGGTCAGTGCCAGTGGTCATTTTATTGGCAATACTAAACTTTGGTACCGTTCGTAAATAATTAGGCCTGCGTAGGGGAAGACTAATATTGTAGAGCTAAACTCATCATTTTTTACGTACGCGTACGGTACGCGGACATTACAAGACTTTAGTTATATTGAGGTTCTTTGAGAATGATCAAATAAACTTGTGACATTTTAAAGTACGCGTAGGCCTACGTTATTTTTTCGATAACGTACGTACGGTACGCGTACGTTATTCTGGTTAGTAACGTACGGTCGCATTTTCATTAGGAGCAGGGATGATACAAGGGGGTGAGTCAGTGCTGGAGGAGGCAAATGTGTCTGTAGAAGAGATTACAATACTCTATTATTCTTCACACGATATCTTAATTATCGTGTTGAAGTAAGACGAGGCAGAGAGGGAGAGGTTGCCTCATCTTGCCTCGTCTTCAGAATTACGACGAGGCACTCGCCTCGTACGGGCCTGGCCTTAACTTCTTTCTTGTAAATATTTCACTGAAACTGTTTTCTTATTCTTTCTCCATTGGCAATGCACCATTGAACCAAGACATATTTATTATTAATGTACAACACGTCCGATTTCGACGAGTGTCAATAGCACAATTAATATGGAACATGTAAAACAGTAAAAATTTAATGTTACACCTGTTAAACTACCTGCAGCAAGGTTCAACACTTTAACGACAAGCATGTACTAAATGTCACTGGGAACCAATGTAGCTCATCATTAAAGTGTAAAAACGTTCTGAAAATGAAAATGAAAAAAACAAGAAGGAGAATAAAAACAGTAAGCAAAATGATAGTTAAGATGGTGATTCACAACAGCAACAAAGGGAAAAGAGCAAGAGAAGGGTAAGAACAGTGAAACAAAAACAGAACTGCAAGCGAAGCAAAGGCAATATCAGATCATCAAAACACAAGCAGGAGGAAGAGAAGAAACAGGAACAAGAAAACGAAAAGACTCCAGTCTATCAGGGAAAGAGATGGCACATGACAAAAAATAACCACTCAAGCAATGAGCTAGAAGAATATGCCTATAACAGAGAAGACTCCAGAAAAACGATTAGGCAAGAAAACTGCAGTGGAATGAAGATCAGAAATGGAAAAGACACAGAACAGAAGAAACACAAACACACTGAAATGGCAAGGACAATAAATGAAGAAATATGAGTTGAGAGTTATCTGTCACAACTTCACAATTCTTATCAAAAGAAGAAAGCAACGAAAACATACAGTATCAAGTATATATTTAGCCTGGCATAACAGCTGTGTGATAATTGTTTATAAATCTGACACATCTATATATGCGAGAACAAAACAACTACAGAACTATGTTACTCTCTGCCTGGCAACACAAATTTCCCCATTTGACAACTTTTCCGACTATCTCTTTATATTAATATAAATTTCAGTAAATAAAAAAACAATAGTAGTTAGTCAATCGAAACTATCATAATCTTTAGCAAAGAAATGCTGAAAAATGTCAGCACTTGTAACTTCCATATATTCCCTGTCAATAACATCAAGAATATTGACCACTGCTGAAGCCGAATCAGAATATTCATCAACAAGAAGGTCTGTGCTTTTGTCTTGTTCTTTATTTCCACTGGCCGATGATGATAGAGTTTCATGCTTCAGTTCTTTCTCAGGGACAACCTGGTCAGCTTAATAACGTACACAACATATCCAATTATCTATAATTATAAAGTCATCATTAAAAGCAATGAAATGTATAATATTTATAAAAATTCACCATGCAGAAACATAAAAGAAGAGCAGTCCCTTAGGGGCAGCCATGTGTATGAAGTGTTAGCAACTTCATTTTTTTAGCCTCAGCATATAAGGGTGGGTGGCCAGTCCTCTCCTTCACCGTCTCATCTTCCCACCGACAGTGTAGAGTCACTGTACTTGTAATAGCTGAGCTGGCTAAGGGGAGCGGGTGGGGCAGAAATCTCGAACCAAATTTCTGCACTGGCAAGTACTTGAACCCCGACCTCTCAATTGACACTACAGTAACCACTACACTATCGAGCATCCCCAGAAACATAAAAGTCTAGTCAAAATTAATAAAAATTATAAAAATATAGTTACTAAGCATGCTTAAACCTGCAGCTGCAGTTTGGTTCACAGATATAATGCTCTTCAAAATTCTTGGAACTTAGCATTTTAGACAATAAGTACTTCTGCATCTAACTGTAGAAAAAGCAGCACAGTATTAATTAATTTTATATTAGTATCATTATGATAAATCAATTTAGGACAGTAGAAGTTCTGATTAGTTTTTAGGAAAATAATGATAACATTTCATACACACATTTAGGAGAGTTCTTCACTTTTGGAGTCATAACTGGGTTCCACAGAAATTCTCCCATACTCATGTGCCATCTGCATGGAGTCTTTGGGGTAACAAGAGCTATTGTTGTAAAAACAACACCAATCAGAATATAAACAAACAGTGTTAACCACTTGCGCTTGACACTAAAACATTGTAATGTTTCTCTGTTCCTCAGATTTTGTGATGATTATTGAATCTAAATGCCCAGTATTTAATTGAATTTATTAGTAATGATCAAACTAGAAGAAAATTATGACAAATCCAAAGAAAACTCAATAAGTATACTAGATAATTCATAACAGACGTTAGATGCCAGCAAATATGAGACAAATACGTCACCTGGCTGCCAACTTTACATGTAGCAATATAACTTAAAAAAAACGAAGTAGAAATACAGTGATGACTATACAATAGAGGTAAAGCAATTTAAGTGGTGTCGTTTTCGATATGAGGCACACTTGAGTTGAACCAAAGCTTGCCAATTGAGATAAATACAGTAAGAGGGTTACAGTTCTCTTTATATAAAACTAAACAGGTGTGTGTCCTTTTGCATTATATAAGTTTTGCTGCTACATACAGGTATAGGCCTACTCGACATTTTATAAAATATGATATGAGATACAATTACGAATACTGAATTGCAGTGTTCTAAGTCATATGAAATGGTCTGTAAAAATTCAGTATATTAAGAATTCATTTACAGTATATGTCTGAACAAATGCAGCACATTTCACTAACTCATAGCAGCTCAATAAAAATCTAATTTGTACTTACGAGTCCTAAATCCAATGAATGGACTTGGCCCGAGATACTGTTGTTGGGAAACCTGAGGGACAACAGCATTCAGAGGTGATGCCAAGTATGATGGGCGATTCTGAGAAATATTTGGTGTAGATGGCACTTGCTGACAGGGTGAATTGGCACGAGTGATCACCATTGTCTGCTTTTCAGCTATAATTGATAAGAAATTATAATGCTAAAAGATGAAACAAAACATTTAGGCCTAGTATACACTGAGCAGGAGATAAAATTATAGCTTCTTCAGCACATAATAGTTTAGCAATAAACTTGAACTATAGCGATGTCGTTACACGTTTTCAAATACGACTGTTTGGAGTTCCTGAAATATAATTATAACGATTGAGCCGACCAGTTAATGAACAGAAAAGATTTTAGCGAAAAGCCACACGTAGCAATCTCAAAATGCACCGACACCTGGTAAGATGACTACATTATTATTTTTTTAATCTATCGTACTATATATGAGAATTTATTTACCGCTTTTCTTTAAAAGCACAGCCTTACAAGTAAATTAATATATTTTTCTCGACAAATACTGAATTACTGCAACAGCTCTAAAACTTGTAATAATTCCGCAGCGTATACCGTCGAGTTACTCATTAGCTCATGCTGACCACACCTGCTTAAACATGTGTAAGTGCGGTAGAGGCTAAACATTTCCTGAAATTATAAGCATAATATTTAAATAAATTGGCTGTCTTGCATTGTGTTTTTAAGGCTCAAAATATAACATGTTTTATTAAACATCAACATAGTGTACCATGTGCGGATCTTCCCGCCAAAGAAATTGCATTCGGAATGAGGGTCGTCTGCTTCGCAACTAAAAATATTTACCAATAGAAAAAGAGTTTACATATAACAACAACTACTAAGCCAATAATAAAACGTGTTATAATATAGTAACGTGCTGTTATTTTTAGCCACCCAATCGTCAATAAGATATATGGGGCAGTTGCTGGCGGCTTAGATTTTTGTAGAGTGCATTTGTGTTACGTAGTATTAAATAATATAACTGTACATGTCAAATTTAATGAAAATAGTCGTAATTAAGTACTTTAAGAAATTCAAGGTTCTACAGAACTAAGTTTATAGTTTTTGAGAGTGTAAGTTTACCTATACTGCATCTTTGGCTAATTTTATTTCGCTTAATTATAATGCCGACTATAGGCCTATATAATTATATCCACTGGCGTGAACGTGTCCAAAATATTGGGGGCGGGGTGAGAATTTGGTTATTCATTCTACTCTTGTTGCATTGGGTGTACAGTCCATCTCAATTATTAGGGGGACGTGCCCCGCCCCCCAGAGTCTACGCCTATGATTATATCGAATCCAGTGTAGAGGGTTTCTGAATTGTTAGAAGTTCCATGGTATTGTATAGTGTATATTCGTTTATTCAATCAGACAGCTGTCCGAAAGCAGCAGTTAACAATGAATTGAGATTTCGACTGAAATAGCAATAGAGTGATTATAGTAAGATTCTTCTGTTACTGAAATAGTACACTATTTCGACTGAAATAGCGATAGAGAACCGATTATAACCGACTGATTCTATAACGGCGCTGTGGGATTTAGCTTGTGTAGACAACGTATGAGGATTGTCAAGTTGGCGTTAATTAATGCCTTTGTACATCAATCTTGGGAGGAAGCTCTTATCGTCTCTTTGAGGTAGGGCGAATGAGTGTGGGCGGTGATGGAGCTTACATCTTACATCTTTCCGTACAGAACACACGTGTGTTTCGTGATTCCAGCTGGTTATAGGTTTTAGATACTGCACCTGACATGGGTGTGTTATGTGCATCTCATTTAGTACTCACGTAACAAGCTAACTGTTGTGGATTTGATCTGACAACGCGCCAGTGAGTTATGAGATTTCTTGGCGCAGCTTTTGTATGTCGCTGAGATACTTTTTACGATATCCATTTCTCTACCATAGCTGCTCTCTTTAGCACTTTGGCAGACTGTGCTGAGATTGGTTGTAAGTTCTCAAGTGGGCAGCTGTTGAAGGTAAAAGCTATATGGTAATTGGAGCTGTAGTAGATATCCTTATCAGCAGCGTTCCTGAATAGTATGGCTCCAGACGAAAGAAGTTTAGTGCTGACGTGCAATTGTGCTAAGGCATTCTGGTGGAACATGAACCTTTACTGTAAATAGGATGAAGCAGAATAGAAGCATACATTTTTATATACCTGTATTGAATTCTGTCTGTATGAAAGTGCAACAATAGGATAACAGGCACTGACAGATGAACCAGGATATTCTTGAATACTGGCATTATATTGTTTGTATGTGTAGGCCCCTACAGGTTTGATACAAACTGATCTGTTCATGGCACAGAAAAGGTGTATTGATTTATCAGTTTTTGCCTGCAGCTGGTAAATGGCTGGCTGCAGTCTTGGGTTGCCTGCGAGTTTTTATCACGGCATTGTATCGTTGTTAACATCGGGCAGCTTTGCATACTGCATTGTGTGTTTGTGTGCTTCTTCCTGATGTTTGCAGATGTTACTGAGTTTTGATATCTGTATTTTGGTGACCATTGTTTGATTACCCATCCTGCCTGACATGTTGTCAGAATCCTGTGATTTTGCCCCATATAAGACAAAACTATTGTGTGTTGAAGTGGTACAACCTGTGACTTATTCATTAAATCACAATTGGTATTATGTTTTTTAGCTTTTGTGCTGGAAATGTCGGAAGGATACAGAAATACATATTCGCGCAAAGTGTATTCACGCGGAAGACAAGAGAGAAGACTGTCACCTGTTCCGCTGTTTGATCAAGTCTTTGGAATGGGAAAAACTGTATTAAGAGGTTCTATTTGTTTAAAGCACACTTTTTTTAGTTTTCTTTGTAGTAAAATAGAGTATAAGATTTGTTAGTTAACTAAGATCAATTGTAACTGTGAGTGCTTATTTATATAGCACCTCTTCGGAAGAAGTCATCATAGGTGCTCAGTTTTTGCTCACAATCTGACTCTACAAGACCACGATTGAATAGAATGGTCTTAGACCACTTGTGAAATAGTCATAGAAGAAGTAGGTCATGAAGACTCATGATGTTGCAGATTGCCTGGAAGTTTGTTCCAATATGAGGGCTGACAATGGCAAAGCTTCCATGTTACATTGTGGCGACAACCAGGTCAAAGAGATCTCTGGCCAGGCATTAGTGATTCTTAGCTCCATAAGGTAACCTGCCAAGCAGTTACACTTCACCATAAGGATTTTGAATGCAATGTGCAATTAAATGGGCAACGAGATAGGGAAACAACCAGAGCTAAGAGATCTCTGGCCAGGTATGAATGAGACAGAAATCTTAGCTTTATGAGGTAGGATGTAGTACAACCTGCCAAGCAGTTACACTTTAGCATAAGGATCTTGAACGCATGTACCGTAATCAGATGGGTTACCATTGCATTTTGTCTTGCCTGTCAGTATATGGCCAAACTGGAATCTGACCATTTAGCTGAGCTACAGTGTTTAAAATGGATTGAAGTTGATTAATCTGAGAAGGATGGAGTATTGATGGAGAAGTAAGCCTACTTCATTTTAGTGATCTACTGTATTTCAAACCAGTTGAAAAAATATAGTTTTAGCTTCCAGTGGAAATATGTGTACATGAAATGAGCTAAAATGTATTTTTTTATGTAAAAACTATTCTACATAAGAAAGCCAGTTGCCCCAATTCATTGTCGCCATTTCCAGTCCTGCTTCTTGAGACAAAGACATAAGCAGAAGTCTGAGGAGTGAATATTGGTCCTCAGATTGATATGTTTCAGTGAAAGTAGGTGCAGGTCCCATATTGGGACTTGGGAGGCATTCATTTCCTTTTCATAGGCCCATGGGCCATCAATGAATGAATCGCAAAGTCCTGGACATGAGGCCAGTGCTTTGCAGGCCTTGCTGTTTGCTTCCTTGGTTGTTTTGTTACCACAAAATGCTAATTTGAGACAGAGGGGCTTGTGTGTGAACAACTTACCCAGGGTTGTTACACGAGGTTGAACCCACAACCACATGATCACAGACCAAGCATGATACCAATGGACCACCATGTAGTTCTATACAGTCTACCATCATCATGGTGCCGAGTTGTGCAGATCTTTGATTTGTCAACTACTTTGAAACAGAATCAATTTCAGCAGTGTTCTGATACTTTGTTTCTTATGTGATGCTTTTAGCTACTGTGAAATACTTAAAATAATAATGCTTTAAAAGCTGTTGCAAATCTAGTTGAATTCTATAAGTCGTAGAGAGGAATGATGCAGCGATGAAAGTGTTAATTAAAATTTCATCAAAGATACTTGGGAGATCTAACAGTGTTTTAAATTTTGTCATTACACCAGTGAACTCTGGCCAGCCACAATAGTTAATTCATTATTCAACAAGATCACCTGATTATCTTTGTCTGGTCATACCTAAATCAAGTACTGTTCTTGGTGAATGAGCTTTCTCGGTTGATGGACCTACTTTTTGAACTCTCTTCCTGTGTCTGTGCACTCTGCTCAGTCGCTGGTGTCATTTCTCTCAACTTAAAACTTACCTCTTTCAAATTGCTTATCTACCATAGGCTACCTCTCTCTGTCTTACTATTGACCTGATTATGGCTAGGTTTTGATGTGTCATCAGTTGATGCCTGGTGCATTAGACACTCTTGCAACAGAAGTTCCTAATTACAACTACAGTATAATAAGTGCTTTAATTTTGGTAAACATAACCACAGAAATTTCACTTGGTGAAATCTAATAATTATTTACTTTTAGATTTTGAACAGGCAATTGATTTGTCTGTAAAGAAAGTGAACGTTGAAACTACACACACTACAAAGGCTAATAAAGATCCTGTGAAGAAAAAGCAAATGCCTGTTCTTTCATCACCATCTACTGATGAAGATGATGTGATTGATCTTCTGAGTGAAAGAACATCCTTCTCTTCTGATGTAAATGCCGAGGATATCAGCGATCGAGAGCTGAGTTTAATTCGGGCACATATGTCAAATGCAGATTCTGGTAAAGTTAAAAATATCTTTTTTGTTCCTCTGTACATATTATAGAGCACTGTTTCACATTATAGAGCACTATTTCGTGTAGATGCTTCCTGATTTGTCTTCATCTAGCTTCTGTTTGTGTGCCTGACGTAATTTGTTTATTGCACTGGCGGCGATCTTGTTTGACAGGTTGGGGGACACTTTAGAACTGATCTGGTCAAAAAAGAGTTTTGAACTGATCTGATCAAAAAAGAGGTAAAAAAATGTTAGTGCTTCTTCATAATGGGGGGGTCAAATGTATGATTTGTCCCTGCACTCTTTTCTCCCTTGATCCTCCCGGGATCGCCACCCATGGTGGATTGATTGACAGCATATGTGCAGCGAGTTGTTTTAAAAATGCATTTTGTCTGTTGCTGTTTAGCGGGACATTTCATGAAGTAACTGAAATCAGGTGTTCGGCCATGCTGACTTTAGAATTTGGAAAAATCAGTTTGAAGCCATTAAAAAATTTTGCAACTGCACATAGTTGGAATGAGTTATAAGACATTAGTTATAGGACATGAGTTATAGGACATTAAACATAGGATGTTATTCTCTTGTAGAATAAAGGAACATGTTTTTAAATGGTGGACTTTTGTGTTTTTTGCAGAAGATGGCAGGTGTTCTTCACAAAGCCTGACAGTGACCTTTGTGCTAACGTCTGCAACAGATAGCAGTTCCTCAGCAACGGACAGCTTGCAGCCAGTGGAAATGCCAAGACAGACTGCAAATGGCTCTGGTAAGCGAAAACCAAAAAAGTGTTAACAGATATACAACAGAGATTGAAGGTTGTTGTTCAGTGAATACATTTAGTTCATATGATAGAGGTAAAAGTCACGAGAAGAAGCAGGAATGCTTATCAAGTCATCCTAGATAAACACAGATGGGTGAAATAGATACTAATGTCGTTACAGAACAAGATAACATCAATTGATGGGGTGAACTAAATGCGCATATAGTATGTCAATGAAGACAATAAACATCTAGAAGAGTGTTATATGATAGACTCTAAGAGTATTTAGCAGCGATTGTAGATCTAACAGTGTATGGAAATGATGAAAGAGATTGTAATGCTATGAATTAGGGATATTAGGCCTAACATATTAGGAAGACAAGAAAATGAGAGATAAGTGTATATCAGGTACAAAAATATTCTCAGAATTGCTAATACTTTGTTCGGTGCAGCATTAAAGAACCTGAGATAGATGTTGTTTACTATGCATCTCTAAAGTACTGTTTGTTATGATTATTGTTTTGCATGGATATCTGTAAATATTCTTTGCTATATGGTTTTTATGGCTTTTGGAGTACACTTAGCATTTTACTGGGTTTCATGAATCATAACTGATGGGGATTAGAAGGCTGCTGATTGAACATTCTGGTAGCATACATGTATATCTATTAAGATCTTAGCTTATGTATATCTGAATGCTAAAGTGGCTGTATTACAGGAATTCAAGTCTACAGCCTTGTCAACCTGTCTGCAGATGCTATAAAGGAGGATGAAAAAGGCTATGGTAAGAATAAGTTTATTATAATATTTATTTTTACTGTATAATTTATTATGGGAATGTGCGCCGGTGTTGGATGCCAGGTTGTGTGTTTTGCTTTAATCTGTATAAGCACGTTTAAGTTGCTATACACGAAAATGCTGTTTGCAATTGGTTCCAATTAAGAATATTCTATTCTATTCTATTCTATTCTATTCTATTCTATAATAACGTTGTATGAGTACATTGTGATACATCTAAGAAATGGAAGCTCTACATAAAGAATGAGTAATATCGCATTGCTGTTTGGCATTGTAAATGTTTGCTTTAACTTATTTACAATATTTTAATTTGAAGTCACATAATTTTTTCTCCTTTGCATCGTATGCAAACTGTTGGAAACATATTGAAGATTTACTACGTATTCCTGTAAGCTTGAGTTATCATCGTACAAACTATTTTCTGGAATTTATTCGGCTGCTCATAAGATGCGTCTCAGATGATATGTTACTTGTTCAGAATCGCCTCAGGAAGTATTTGACCTGAGTGACAGTGATCTTGACACAGATGAAATACGAAGCTCTACTCCAGTGAACAATTCACAAATCCAGCTCCAACTTTTTGACAGCCTTTCCACAATATCAGGTAGTGTAGTGCAACTTGCTTGCAGATGTTTGGTAGATAATGTGCTGGAAATTATTGGCTAATTACCTGACAAAAGATAAGTTTACGTGTAGGAACACTCCACTAGTCTAATGTTGATGTTGTCAAGTGTTTTAGGATGTTCGTGATCATTAGAAGCATTGATACCATTGGCTTTTGTTTTGCTTTCTGTCTTGTGACACATACTGTAAGCCAGTGATTTTAAATGTTATGGATAAGGAAGCTAGCCCGTGCAGTTTTGTCAAGAAAAGAATTCATATACCAAGCCCTAAACTTAAGTATTTGTGTGTACTGTTTTGCTTAGTATTATTATTTTTAATAGTATTAACTAAGAGACATTGTTTATTTGTCCTTTTCCTACTGAAGTTCTACTTTTTTCTAGGTTGCATTTCTGTGGTTAAAGTGTGATGCTCGTTACTTTACTGGACTGCTGCTGTTCGATGGCTACGAGATCTAATGTAGTGTCCATTGTTCTGTGATTGTGAAAGCTATTGTGATGTTTGTTTGTTATTTGATGTTATTTCAACCCAGGACCAGGACCAGCAAGGTGCTCCAAAAACACTTAGACCTGTGATTCCCTTTTATGTCTTGTGGAACTGCTTATATTCTTAAATATATTATATCTTTGTGTAGTTACGTTTAATTGTGTTACATGTTAATCAGTTTGTTCTGTATTCATGTTTGGAAGAACTGCAGAATAACAGAGAAAGGGATGAAGAGGACGAGGTAAAAGTAGCAGAAATTATGGCTGATGATGAAGAAGAGTCAGAAGAGGACGAAGAAGAGGAGCAGGGGGAGGAGGAGGAGGCTTTTTCTCATGCCGCTCAGAATGAAATGACCCCTCCACGTCCTAACAAACAGGGTGCTTGTCCCTCGTAAGTCTGAACACATTTTTTATTGATTTTGTTTCTAATCTATGATTCAAACACCAACTGGTTTCTTGTACTGCATTGATTCTGTTTTTGCTTAGATGAAATCCTAACAATATGTGCTGCACATTAAAATGATTTTACTTTCGTCCGTTTAATCAAGTATAATTGTGTATGTTGAGAGTACTCTCTGCAAACTGGATGTGTATTTTTTATCTTAGTGTACAGTCCATTTATAAGCCTGTGAATCTGTGCATTTTGCATTTCTAGGATTTCACTTAAGCATTCTTTACGGTATAGAAAGAAAGACAAAAGCAAGAAGCTTAGAAGTTCCAGGTGCATTTTCCCAGGTATATGCCTTGAGTTTTTACAATTTTTTTCTGATATTCGAATTTTGTTGACTGTGACATAAGAATACAGACACATTTAAACTTGCTGTCCGGATGATGTCCAAATTCTGTATTGGGAGTTTAGAACTCTAGGAAGTCCACCTTTATTGTCCAGGTAGACTTATAGCTACGGAGGATGAGGTGAATCAGCATCCTGTTGATGCAATCAGTGGGGTCAATTTATGAGCTATGAGAAATCGAGCATTTTGTTTGTTGGTGCATTCATTCTTGGTAAGCTGTGACCTTACTATGCAACTGATGTATGCTTTGGTCTCTTGTGTCATTTCGGTCTCGACTTAAGATTGACCTCTTTCAATTGACTTAGGCTGCCTCTGTTTCAGCAGGATAACCTGTAGTGTATTGAATTGTTTATGGTTTGATTTTGGTACGCCATCAGTTGATGCTTTGCGCTTTAAACACTGGGCACCATAGAAGCTGCTAATTACAATTACAATTCATATGTGTGACTCGTTGTAGGATTAGGTAATGTACAAGCTGATTTAAAATGGAATATTTTTCTAGTTGCTGGAAGGGATATGCAGAGTTTTGTGATTCATCATTCACATGCACATCTCGCACATACACATTCACAAAAAAGCACCTTGCCTTACAACTGTCATTACTCTGTTTATTAAAATGACCTTCCTTTAATTTTAGAAGAAAGCATGCAAGAGCAAGTATTGGTGACAACGTCATCGGAGTTGACACAGCAAGCTAAGGTTTGTATTGGCCTAACTGGTTGATGGGTATGGTAATCACTCATTTTTGCATTCCTCTTTCAATAACGAGTCCTGTGGTTGAAGGTTATTGCAGCACAAGTTCAACTGGGGCAAAAACAAGCCAATGCTGAATAACGGGTTGCATGTCTTGACAATATAATGTAAGAGTATGTGTGGTAAATTGGTAATGTTGATATTTCTGGCCATCATTACTTTGTAACAAAGAAACTTTGCATCAGTTATAAAAGGCTCAACCACAAATTCATTTACCCCATTTTGGCCCATTACCGGCCACCAGTAACACCCAGTACCTCGATATGCCGGCCAGCTATTGGACCAGTGAACATGGTAAAAACTTTAGTTTATACAACTTGTAATAATTTTCATGGGCTTCCTGACAAAAATTGTCAATTTCTACAATCTTATTTTTATTTTTGGTTGTGGATAACTTGCTTTGCATCAATTGCAGGAATTGCTTGGCAATCCTTTGGGCATGAGACAACTGACAAGCACTCCGATTTCTTTTAGAGGAAACCAAGATGACAACTGTTTACCTCATCCTGCCATAAGTACTATTACCGTAAGTTCAGGGAATTGTTTCAAATCATGACTATTGTCCCCAGTTTATGCTTTACTGGTGAAATGCTTCTTAGCCTTTAATAGAATTCTGTTTAGTTCCTACTGTGGAATTTTAAAATCATGATAGAATTCTAACAGTTTTAATTGTGCTTTATTTAGGAGCATCCTTGTTGTAGTATGGATAAACATTAGTGTTTCTGAAGTTGAAGGAAATTGTTCAAGAGGAATCCTAAAAAAAACAAATTTCTAAAGTGGTACTTGAAAGCGAAGCACAGGTCCCCAGCTTATTTATGAGGACTGAACTGCATGGAAAGGAAACTTCATTGAAATTGTTTATCTGGTGTCATGCAGTTTGTTACTCTTCTACTGCAGATAACTGAGCCTCACGACAGTTCAACTGCAAGAGAACCAAATGAGAAAGAAGCACAGCTAGAGATGTCATTAGCAACTGAGAATCTAGAAAAACATGACTTAGTACGAAAATTCTTTTTCTGATTGATATTTGTACTCATAATGCATGAATTAATTAATGGTAATGCTACATTATTGCAGAATCATGGCTGCAATAGTGCAAAGCTGTGGTCCAATTGCCTATTGATGTAACAGGTGTGTACTTGGGCTCACTGCTTAGCTTTTAGACTCGTTTAGCTTCATTGAGCTAATGACTGCTGCAGGTTTTGATGCACAATTGCCTAATAGTTGATACCCGTTTGAAGGTAAATGGAAAGTCCTATAATGCACAGGTCAACTTCCAGGATTTTTAGATGTGAGGAAATGTGAAACAGAAATGAATATGTGATTTTAATTTGCTGCAAAACTGCTTTATAGCATGATTCACAGTTAGCACAAGTTTTAATGAAATAATAATAATAATATTCATTTATTTTATGCACAGTTGCCTAATAGTTGATACCTGTTTGAAGGTAAATGGAAATGTTTCTTTTTTAAATTAAAACTGACAAGTACACAGTAAGATTACATGATATAGTAGTAACAGATAACAGGAGTCGATTTTAACTGTATGGCAGCCTGCAAGGCGCCCATCTGTTCTACTGCTCATTTTACAGTCACCCCCTAGGGAGTGTAAGAAGTGAAAAGGCTGAGTCAACCTTTATGGGGCTAGTGGGTATCAAATCATTCTGATCTTCATGCCAGCATGTTACCATTCAACCATCTTCCCATCCAAATGTGAATATGAGTATGGATTCCACATTTAATTCATCTTTATGGCATGGCCTCAGTATAGCGTGCTATTTGATATGGCTCACAACAGCAGTGTAACAAGATCTCTGATTCTCTGGTGTTTTTAACTCCTTTAAAGTTACTTCTTTTCAAGTAACCTCTTTTCTTTTAGGCATCCCCTGATCAGGGCATGTTTTAAGGAAAATTTATCACTGCACATGGCCAGCGCCAGAGCACATAAAAATCATAAATAATTATGAATCACAATTGTTTTCATGCACAAAGAGCGGTTAACAGCCTTTCATCACTGCACATTTTGTGTATCATTGCACGTTAAAACAATCCCTGCCCCTGATCATGCAGCAGGCCACAGGCATCTGACGAGCACGCCTGTTTCATTCCTAAAAAATAAAATTGATAGTTGTCTACCTCCTGCCGTCAGTGCTATTACTGTAAGTATGAAAGCTGTATAATTTTGCACTTTTTCTGGAGTATTTTGAATAAATGTGACTATACTTTTACATACCTATGTAGGGCTTAGAGTTTTTTGTCCTTGGTCCATACAAATATGATATTACATTATAAACTGTAGTTATCTGAAACTAGAGTGGTATTTTTTTACCTTTGTGTTGATTGACTGAAGTAATGGCTGCAATCTTGAATAAAGACCCAGTGGTTTACTCTGGCCTGTACATGGCTCCATCTTTGACACTAGCAAACATTCATCTGCACCTGAGATTAAGATTTACTGCCTTTTTGTGCAATAAATATACACTTTAAATAAATAAATTAAATAAAATAGTACCCTGTGGGTCCTTGGAATTTCAGTATGTGTCTTATTCCAGTCATTATGATAATTTTACAATAATTAGACTAAATAGATAATACAAGAGCTGCCTGGCTGTTGGCCACAGTTTGTGTTATTACTAGAAAGTCTTGCTTGTTCCATGTGGGCTGAGATAAAACTGATACAGAATGGACAGCCTGAAAGTGAAAAAGGATAAGTCAGGTGCTTGGTAGCCCTGACATAACTGTGTTAATAAGGTTCAGAAAAACACTGATCAGTGACTACGGACATGGTATCAGCCTTAGACACTTGGAAGTCATCACTGGAGGAGGGAGCCTCAGCCCTAGCCCATCAGAATCCTTTATCTATGTCGAAGTGAATGAATACATTGGCCTTCTCGATTCATGGCCCGGCTACCTGGAATGGGCTTCCGCTTAACCTACGCTCATTCCCCGGGACAACCTACGTGTCTTCTACCACTTGCTTAAGTCTACCATCTTTAGCCGTGGCCGGGCTGGGAGCACCTCTGAGAAAGCCTTTTGAAGAGGTGCTATCTAAATTGAATGAATGACTGAATGAAAGCATAGGGTATTTTATGGGGAATTGGTTGCACGCCACTGCTATACCACGTGGCCCACGCGAGTTCAAGTCCTAGAATTGAAGCATCAGCAGAACTGAGCCTGACTTCCGGGAGTGCCCCTCCGGTGGCAAGAATCTTGGGTGGAGCACTGTAGGCGCCACCCACTGCCCTGATGACCTGGAAATGAGTCCCAGGATAACTTCGTACAGCCAAAATAACTTTTGCTGGTCTGTTTTTGTAGATTCTTGAACCGCACCATTGCATACATTCAACTGAACTAGAGTCAAATGTTGAAGTAGCAGAACCAGAAGGACTGGTAGCCACTGGGAATCAGGAAACTTTGCATGAGGTTGTATACATAACAGAGTTCTGAATTGGCTTAAATGCTCTGTGCAAGGCGTAGGCGGCAGTCTGATGATTCGGATTCCCCACCAGGTGTGAAAGATGTCTGGTCCATTTGTCCCCCTGTGGAAACTCAGCTGTAAAATGAGTACACTGACCTACACTGTCAGTTGGAAGATATATGGCACTCGTACATTACAGCCAACTTTCCAAGTGGGCACAAGTGCAGCAGAAATCTTGATACATCTTTCAGTCTTGGAAAGGAATTTGAATCTCTGCAGTCCAGCATGCTAACCAAGGCTAAGAAAATGAGTTGCTAACATTTTATACTCAGAGCTGCATCTTGGGTTGGCTAAAAGGACTGTACTTCTGTGCTGTTGCACATGCTGCACATTACACTCTTCAGATTTCCTTGTAATATTCTCAGGAATTCAACTTTGGGAAGTTTTATATAGGAGTCAAGATAACAAACTACTCAGTTTATATGGAACAATAAACAATACCTTCTATACACTGTACATGTATTGTATAATGTATACACACACACACACACACACACACACACACACACACACACACACACACACACACACACACACACACACACACACACACACACACACACACACACACACACATATGTAGTATTGCTGAAATGTCATTGCTGTGAATTGGGTTTTATTATATGCAAATTACTAGTTTATGTGATACATGGCTGTGAAACATAATTTGTGCGTTTTTCTTTCCGTTTGTACTTTGTCCCTGGGCATTATTAATTTTTAACTTCTGCAGTACTTGTGTCTAATGCATCAACCTATTGCACACATCAAAGCCAGGCTGACAGTGTCATGAGAAAAACATTCATTGCTAGGATGCTGTACTTATAACTTGGCATATAACATATACAGCGATGCTATTAATATCTGGTTGGTCGCTGCCAGTTGTGCAGGGCTGATAATGTGTTTATGCACACCAAAATGCAATTCACAATTGGATTGATAAAGAAGATTCTGTTCTAAGTTACAATCAGGTCAACATCCAGGAGATCATTCTGTTGAGAGAATTGTGGGGACAGACTATGTCATATCATAGTTGCAACCAGAGGCGTCTATCCCCCCTAAATCATTGGAGCAAGTAATCCTTTCCCCCTCTTTTTCCCCCTACCTCTTCCTCCCTCCCCCCCAAAATGGTGGCACACACACACTGACAGATCTTCCCCCTATTTCTTGGATGGAGCATTTGCTCCACGGTTTCTATGGTGTAGACGCCCCTGGTTGCAACTACTTTAACTTACATCATGGCAGAATTATTGTATCAAGAGCTGTATTTTAGTTTTGCCACATGTCCTTTTTGGCACTGATTATTTTTGGTTTTGGGTTTCTTCTGACAGCCTTGCCGCCCGTCTTTAGCAGAGCCTAGTTCGGAAGGCAGGATAATATGGAAATCCGATTGTGGCAGACAGGCTAAGAGGTGTAGGATTTCAACAGATGAAACTGGCTCACCAGAGATATTAAAGAATAAGCGCCTCCTTAACTTACCAGTGCTGAAACCTCCATATATGGTTGGACCTGACCGGTGGAATATTCCTTACAAAACAACTGAGGGGCAGGTAGGAATGTAATTACACATAGTACCTTCAGTGATGTATAAGTAGTGTTTTCTAGTAATTATGCTAAAACTGGTGTGAAAGCCATGTGATAGCTTAGCAGTAACTGGCAGATGATTAATTGTGGTAGGCAGTTCATTGGTATGGATCACTAACTACATGTATATAATTTGGCCAGTCAGTCAGGTTTCCTATTGGGAAGCTTTCATCATGTAAACGACTTTTTGGCTATAATTATGCACATGAGTCAACTTGATTCATGTCCTGAATTTGCTTTGTGTATTCATTAGAATAATTAAAAACCATTCAGTTATGCCCTCTGTCAATCCTTGACAGTTTTTCTCTATGCTTGATGCCTTTGGCACTTCCTAATTTGACCTTTCTTTCCGGTATCGTACTCATTCTATAGATGTTGGAGAACGGATGCAGTTTGCTTTCTTTGTAATATGTAGCACAGATCTCATGACCATGATTATTTTATCTTGATGTTCTTGATGTTCCTAGCCTAGAGTCACACATATATGCAACATAAAAAGTGTAAAACACCTGTTTGCCAAATCTAGCTTGACTGCTGCAATGTGGAGCTTAATTATCTTGTATGCTTATTAAATTTGTCATAAATTGTTTTCTGCTAGATCTGTGAGCATAAGGATGTGGAGTTGTGTTCTGTTGTTCGGCTACCCTTCGTGGAAGACAATCCAGTTCCTTTACTTCAATGCATAGTTCAGAAGAATGCCATTACTTCATATTCTCCTGGTTAGCAGAGTATAATGTCTTGTTTAAACTTACGAAGCAGAAGCTTTTGACATCTCTTAACTAAATTGCTATAATTATTCAGAAACTCGAACTTCTGATTGCACTGCTTGAAGAGAATGGTTTTCATGTCGTAATTGAGGAGCACATTTCCAAAACTCACTCAGTCCACCGAGACTGATGTTGAGAAAAACAAAGACTAATAAATCGGCTGTGAGGTTGAGTTCTCTGCATTGTTTGGCTATGTTTTAGATACACTTGACATATACAAATAATTGAAACAGACAGATATAGTAAAGACTGAATACAGACTAAACACTAAAACAAATTGTTTTTCTCAACATAATTCTCGGTGGACTGAGTGAGTTTTGGAAATGTGCTCCTCAATTTATGGATAACTGCAAGGGGAAACTATAGTGATCTGAATGAATGATAAATGCTTGTTGTTTTAGATTTCTTGGAGTCTTTCTAAGATGGTGAAGATTCAAGCTTTGCCCATTATTGTCTACAAGTAACCACATTTGGTACATTCTGCAAAAGGCTACTTGTGTGAAATTTCCTTCCAGCCTTTATAATTTACTTTGTAGAATTTTAAGTTTCACTTCCATTTTGGATGGGTGTTGCATTTAGATAAATGAAATGATTTACTGTAGTCAAGCAATTAATTTTCTGTGAAATTCATATAGAAATTCGCATCAATTTAAATCATAAAATAACTTATGAAATCATAATTTATTACCAGTAGTTGTCTCTGAATTGATCTGGTATTCAGTATTACTGAAAATATGATTGGGTCTAGAATTGATAATTAAATGTTTAATGACTTTGTAAGTAAAGAAGTAATTTTGTGGACTAATGCATTCATTTGTTGAAATCAAGTTTTGGAGTTTAGCCAGAAATGCTGGTGCATTGCACGGACTTGGATTCATATTCTACTTTGAATTCGTGTGTAAAGTGAATTTATTCTTAAGGGGTTTGTTGCTCATAATTTGCACAGTTGACTACAAACCTGCTGTTTTGTTAATTGTTAAAATAATTTTGCTTTATTTTCCACTTTACTGCATATATTTATATTTATTGACAAAGAAATCTCAGCTTTAAATCTCAGCTTTCTTTATCATTGAAAAAGTTCTTCAACACTCCCCTTCATGCACTGTACTGTGTTCAGCCCTCATTCATTCAACTGACCTATGTCCACTCTACCTTCTCAAAGACCTCCCATACAGTATGTCACACCGTCGAACCAGTAACGCTCTCCATAAGGTTGTACATGTTTTTTCTTACAATGGATGCAGGTTTGATATCTTAATATAATGTAATTTTCGTATTTGTGCTTGTCCTTTGAAGAGAAGATGGATTAATTTATTACCTGGGAATGTGGAACCCAGAAGGTGTTGCTTTGCTGTGTATGCAGAACAGTATGAATTGTTGCCATTTTGCACTTTTTGTTATCTGTCTACTGTAAGTCTTGTAATGTATTAAAACCATCTAAATTACATTAGCTCATAATGAGATACAGAAGTTCAATGTTTGTACTGTTGCATTTATATGTAACGCTTACTGAACATTGTTCATATGATCCCAGGGAGAGCTTGAAATTACACTGATATGTTACAGTGAAATACAAACCAGCGTAAACTTGCATAGTAATAAATTCAAGTTGCTGAAAGTTTGTCAAAATGTAGATTAATATAATTTATCCAGTAGCATAACTAATTTATTTCCTGCACTCAGTATGTTTTTGTTATTCTGTTACTTGAATTTTAGGTAGTTGTTGACAAGTAATTAGTCATTGAACAGATGGTCAGTGACTTAAATGGCTTAAAAACTTATTTGAAGTTCGTTTCAGCCTGTTCATGTATTGTAAGTGTTTGAGAATAAATGAATTCCTTGTCAGAAGGAGTGTTGTCAAGTTTGTAAGTTAATGCAGTGTGTGTGTGTGTGTGTATTTGAGCGTGTGTGCATTATGTGTATGGGTATGCACGTGTGTGTCTGTGCTTACAAATGAATAGGTATGAGTATTAAGTAAGTAATCCATTTAAAGATAGGCTGCTTTGTTGTTTAGCAATAGTTTATTTGGCTTTTCCACACGGCACTGGCGGCGATCTTGTTTCGCAGGTGAGGGGACACTGTTGAACTGATCTGGTGAAAAGAGTTTTGAACTGATCTGCTCAAAAAAGAGGTCAAAATAATTTTTTGCACACACATTTTTAAAACCATTTTTGGGAACAAATTTTATGACCTTTTTTGGGGTTTCTTCGAAAAGTGGGGGTCAAAATGTATGGTTTGCCCCCACTTTTAAAGGTGGGGGACTTGTCCCCCTCAACCCCCATGATCGCCGCCCATGCCACACGGCGATAACGAGGCTTATAAGCAGGCCCGTAGCCAGTATGAGGCAAGACGAGGCGAGTGCCTCGTCGTAATTCTGAAGACGAGGCAAGATGAGGCAACCTCTCCCTCTCTGCCTCGTCTTACTTCAACACGATAATTAAGATATCGTGTGAAGAATAATAGAGTATTGTAATCTCTTCTACAGACACATTTGCCTCCTCCAGCACTGACTCACCCCCTTGTATCATCCCTGCTCCTAATGAAAATGCGACCGTACGTTACTAACCAGAATAACGTACGCGTACCGTACGTACGTTATCGAAAAATAACGTAGGCCTACGCGTACTTAAAAATGTCACAAGTTTATTTGATCATTCTCAAAGAACCTCAATATAACTAAAGTCTTGTAATGTCCGCGTACCGTACGCATACGTAAAAAATGATCAGTTTAGCTCTACAATATTAGTCTTCCCCTACGCAGGCCTAATTATTTACGAACGGTACCAAAGTTTAGTATTACCAATAAAATGACCACTGGCACTGACCATACTATAAAGTGTGCCGTAAAATCTTAATTCTTCATATTATACATTAGACAGATTATTAGTAATTTGAAATTTAAGAGGAGGAAGAGAGCGAATGGAGGATAGGAGGAAGAGAGGGCATGGAGGGTTGGAGGAAGAGAGGAAATGGAGAGTAGGAGGAAGAGAGGGAATGGAGGGTAGGAGGAAAAGAGGGAATGGAGGGTTAAAGGAAGCGAGGGAATGGAGGGTAGGAGGAAGAGAGGGAATGGAGGGTAGGAGGAAGAGCTAGAGGGAATGGAGGGTAGGATGAAAAGAGCGAATGGAGGGTAGGAGGAAGAGAGAAATGGAGGGTAGGAGGAAGAGAGCGAATGGAGGGTAGGAGGAAGAGAGCGAGTGTAGGGTAGGAGGAAGAGAGGAAATGGAGGGTAGGAGGAAGAGAGGGAATGGAGGGTAGGAAGAAGAGAGCGAACGGAGGGTAGGAGGAAGAGAGGGAATGGAGGGTAAGAGGAAGAGAGGAATGGAGGGTAGGAAGAAGAGAGCGAATGGAGGGTAGGAGGAAGAGAGGGAATGGAGGGTCGGAGGAAGAGACGGAATGGAGGGTTGGAGAAAGAGAGGAAATGGAGGGTAGGAGGAAGAGAGGAAATGGAGGGTTGGAGGAAGAGAGGGAAAGGAGGGTTGGAGAAAGAGAGGAAATGGAGGGTTGGAGGAAGAGAGGAAATGGAGGGTTGGAGGAAGAGAGGGAAAGGAGGGTTGGAGGAAGAGAGGAAATGGAGGGTTGGAGGAAGAGAGGGAAAGGAGGGTTGGAGGAAGAGAGGGAATGGAGGGTTGGAGGAAGAGAGGAAATGGAGGGTTGGAGAAAGAGAGGAAATGGAGGGTTGGAGGAAGAGAGGAAATGGAGGGTTGGAGGAAGAGAGGGAAAGGAGGGTTGGAGGAAGAGAGGAAATGGAGGGTTGGAGGAAGAGAGGGAAAGGAGGGTTGGAGGAAGAGAGGAAATGGAGGGTTGGAGGAAGAGAGGAAAAGGAGGGTTGGAGGAAGAGAGGGAATGGAGGGTTGGAGGAAGAGAGGAAATGGAGGGTTGGAGGAAGAGAGGAAATGGAGCGTTGGAGGAAGAGAGGAAATGGAGGGTTGGAGGAAGAGAGGAAATGGAGGGTTGGAGGAAGAGAGGGAACGGAGGGTTGGAGGAAGAGAGGGAATGGTGGGTTGGAGGAAGAGAGGAAATGGAGGGTTGGAGGAAGAGAGGAAATGGAGGGTTGGAGGAAGAGAGGGAATGGAGGGTCGGAGGAAGAGAGGGAATGGAGGGTTGGAGGAAGAGAGGGAAAGGAGGGTTGGAGGAAGAGAGGAAATGGAGGGTTGGAGGAAGAGAGGGAAAGGAGGGTTGGAGGAAGAGAGGAAATGGAGGGTTGGAGGAAGAGAGGGAAAGGAGGGTTGGAGGAAGAGAGGGAATGGAGGGTTGGAGGAAGAGAGGAAATGGAGGGTTAATTGGAGGAAGAGAGGAAATGGAGGGTTGGAGGAAGAGAGGAAATGGAGGATTGGAGGAAGAGAGTGGAAATGGAGGGTTGGAGGAAGAGAGGAAATGGAGGGTCGGAGGAAGAGAGGGAATGGAGGGTTGGAGAAAGAGAGGAAATGGAGGGTTGGAGGAAGAGAGGAAATGGAGGGTTGGAGGAAGAGAGGGAAAGGAGGGTTGGAGGAAGAGAGGAAATGGAGGGTTGGAGGAAGAGAGGGAAAGGAGGATTGGAGGAAGAGAGGAAATGGAGGGTTGGAGGAAGAGAGGAAATGGAGGGTTGGAGGAAGAGAGGAAATGGAGGATTGGAGGAAGAGAGGGAATGGAGGGTAGGAGGAAGAGAGGGAACGGAGGGTTGGAGGAAGAGAGGGAACGGAGGGTGGGAGAAGGTTGGATCGGAATGAAGTCGGATTTGTAGGGTTAGTGCTTATGTTTATTTTCTTTAATCGTCCTCAATCCGACGATTTTCCACAGCATGAACAATTTTATTCCACCCAGTTTTGTTTCCTGTCTCTTTCGATAATTGGGCGAATGATGATCCAGTCCTAGACTTTAAGTTATCAATCCATCCCATTTTAGATCTTCCCTGATATGAGCTCTTAATCCAGGGATTGTGCCTTAGAAGGCTTAGATTATCTCCTCCAGACAATCTCCGTTCTTCTCCAACACATGCTCGAAATATGAAGCTTCTTCTGCAGGATTAGTCTAAGGAGACTTATTTCTACTCCAGTGGTCTTCAAAACCCACTCGCTTGTCTTCCTCGAAGTTCATGATTTCCCGAGGATCTGCTGCATATATTGCATTTCAGTGCGACTTCCTTCTATTTGACAACCTCACAAGCTTCGACAATATTATTGTTACATTATTATTGTGCTTGAGATTTCAAAGAATGTTCTTTACAATATCGAAAAAATAACTCTTGTAGGCCTACCGGTATTTCTGTAGTTTGTGGCGCTTGATGTCATTGTGAGTAAAGCGCCACATTGTGACTTGAATCAAAGTGCGACCGTACGTTACTTACCGGAATAACGTACGCGTACCGTAAGTAGGCCTACGTTTAAAAAAATAACATATACGGTATGTGAACTGAGTTTTGTGTACAGTCTTGCAGTGCGAGATATTAGCGTATATATTTAGTGCGCTTACTTTAGTTTCACGTGTATATGTATATATGATAAATGCATAACGTTTAATTGTACTGTCTTAGTGACACGCGCGGCCGGCCGATCTGGGCAGCGGCGCGCTATATGTATATTATAAGATTTCGCTTATGCGCACAGAAGACAGGTGTGTCAAGAGGCGCGAAGAATTATGCTGACTAGAGAAGTTTGAATTCGAGTGTGTTCGCTGTAGTAGTGTGGCTGACTAGTTGAGTTGTAATCGAATTGAGTTCTGTCTGTTTGTTTCTTATTAAACTGAAAAGATATTAAACTGTGTTGCTGATTAATTCAGGTTATACTTATACGTAGAATTAGTGTTCAAAAGGTGAACGTTAAATAAGCGTTAAGTACGAAGAGAACAAGGATTTAATCAGAAGGATTGTCAACGGAAGGATTGGGTTGACATTATTGGTGGCAGCGGTGGGATAAGAACTCACGGTGGATAAATACTCACGGTGGATAAATACTCACGGTGGAATATATACTCACGGTGGAATAAATACTCACGGTGGATATAAACTCAGTGGATTAAAATTCACGTTATCACCTCCTTCGGCGGATAGAAGAATCTACGACGGTGATAAAAGAATTTACAACGGTGTTAGAAGAATCTACGACGGTGATAAAAGAATTTACGCGTTGTTGCTGTGTGACGTGTCTACGATATCAACGACGGTGGAACACGAGAAACGGTATAAAAATTTCGTTGTTTTCCACGAACAAATATAAAAGAAATCCCGTTTGTTTATCGATTCACACAACAAGAAAAACCGTGACTTCTTTGAAAAGAGAAATCACCAAAGTAAACAAGTAAGATGGAGAAACTAAGTGCTGAAAGACAAGCAGATATTAAGAAGATGTCTACGGAAAGGCTGAAACAGCGTTTGTTGAAAGCCGGTTTTAAAGAAGAACAATTAGAAGGTATGTCACGTGGTGACATGATGCAGGAACTCGCCGATGTGTGGGTTAAAGAAGAAGTCGAAGAAGAAGGTGCCGTTGGCGGTGCCGTAGAAAAGGCTATTGAAAAACCTCCTGCGCCTATGTCTATGGAGATGTTGATGCAGTGGATGATGATGAAAGAAGATAGAGAGGAGAAACGGAGACAAGAAGAGAAGGATAGAGAGGAGAAACGTAGACAAGAAGAGAAAGAAAGAGAAGATAAACGGAGACAAGAAGAGAAAGAAAGAGAGGATAGACGAAGACAGGAAGAGAAAGAGCTGAGACAAGAAGCAGAACGTGTAAGACAAGACGAATTGCGCTTGCAGAGAGAGAAAGAAGAGAAAGCAGAACGTTTGCAGAGAGAGAAAGAAGAGAAAGAATTGCGCTTGCAGCGAGAGAAAGAAGAGAAAGCGGAACTTGCAAGGCAAGAGGAATTGCGTCTGCAAAGAGAGAGAGAAGATAAAGCAGAACAAGTGCGTAAGGCAGAACTTGAATTGCAAAAGAATCAGTTTGAGATTCAGTTAGAACAGTTGAAAAGAGATAGGGAAGATGCTGAAAGAAGAAGATTGGAGCAGATGATTGAAGTTGAAAAAGCTAGAAAAAGTGATGAAGAGGTACGTCAGCAACAGATTGAAGCAAAGAGAATGCGTGAAGAAGAAAAAGAAAAAGCGCGAACGTTAGAGTTAGAACGTGCGGAACAGATAAGACAAGAAGAACTCAAATTTCAGAAAGAAAGTTTGGAAAAGGCAGAGGCAGAAAGACAAGAACGTCTGAAACTGGAGAAATCAAAATTGACATTGAAAGAAACGCAAATGAGAGAAGAACGGGAAGCTGAAAGAAGGAAACAGCAAGAAAGTGAAACTTTGGTGTCAAAAATTAAGAAAATAGGTGATGCAATGAAGCATGTATTGCCTCAAATGCCAACTGATATGATGGAGGTGCCATTATATTTTGAAACAGTCGAGAACGCGTTTCGTAGCTTTGCTGTGGAGAAGCCGTTTTGGGTTAAATTATTACTACCATTGATGACGCCGAAAGCTCGAACTGTTCTGAATAGATTGTCATTCGATGATCTAGACAATTACGATAAAGTCAAGCAGCACTTATTAAAAGAATTTAAATTGACCTCGAGAGAATACAGAGCCAGATTTGTGGATGCTAAGAAGACAACAGAAGAGACTTATACGATGTTTACGGCAAGACTGAAGAACTTGTTAAACTATTACGTGAGAAGTCGAAACGTGAACAAAGAGTATGATACGCTCTTTGATTTGCTGGTAGCGGATAAGCTGAAAGAATGTTTACCGCCAGGTCCACTACAGTTTGTATTGTCGAAGGAAGGAACTGACTGTCTCCAAGCTAGTGCAGTGGCAGACCTAGCAGACATTCATGTAAACAATCGAATTGGGTTTGCATTTCCAAATATAAACAGTTATCCTTCTCAACGTTCCGTAAACCAAAGCCAGAGTGGAAAGTGGAAAAGTAATCCAGGAACAGGGAATCAGTTCAAAGGTAAAGAAGTCAAGGCTAATGTCCCTGTACCCAATGAGACCAGAGAAGTGGCGTTTGGTCGTCAGGGATTTAACAAATCGTCAGCGCCGTTTGCCAAGAGGGAAGGCAACACATCGTTTACGCAGTATAAGAGATATGAAGGCAATGAACAACGAGGTATGGTGGTGAAGCGTTGTCACAACTGTGGTTCAGACAAACATTTGGTTAAATTTTGTCCAGTTCCAGTGGCAGCAGCTAGTTCTAGCAGAAATCAAGAACACACAAGGGTGAATTTGATTCAAGTGGTTAGTGATACAGATAATCAAACCGCGAGTCAAGAAAACCAAGAGACTGAAGTAAAGTCAGTAATGAAATGTGGTATTCAAAAAGAAATTCTATTGGATGCTGAAATTCAGAGAGAAGTCATAGGAAAAGATGACAGTCGAATATTGAAGAAATCGTTCTTGCAATATGTCGAGGTTGAAATTCGTGCAGTAGACGGTAAAGAGCCAGTGAAAGTCAAAGCACTGAGCGACTCGGGAGCAGAGATTCCGGTGATTAGTGAAGAATTACTGGAAGGCATGAAGGTGGAACAAATTGGAAAAGTGAATTTGCAATGTGTGGCAGGAGATGCCATTCCTGCGAAGTTAGTGAAAGTCGATGTTAGACTGTGTGGTAGTGACGTGGAAGAAGAGGGATTTCCGCGTAAAATCCAGTGTTCACTTACACCTTATGTCACCTTGATGTGTGCTAGTATTGCAAAGATGGGCAGTACAGAAAGATTCTTGTTGCATCCAGAGATAATTGCCGAATTAAAAGCCGTACCACAGATGAAAGTTAAAACGATACAAGGAGATGTGAGTGTACGAGCAAATGTAATGACGAGAGCGCAGAGTCGGAAACAGGAAATGGTAGATGTTGATGAGAAGAATGAAAATGGAAGTTCAAGTGATGAGGAAAACGAAAGTAATGAGCAACGAGGCTTATCGCGAGATGGTGTAATAGCAGAGATGAATGAGCAAGAGATGGCTGCATGCGAGAATGGCACATTAAATGAAACGGAAGAAGACAATGAATGTGATGTGGGGATAGGAGACTTGTATAGAGATGAAGAGATGGACGAAGAACAAAAGGTGCAGATTGCCGATTCGAAGAAGTTCGAAGAGCAACAGAGAAAGGATGAATCGTTGAAGCCGTGGTGGAAGTTAGCACAAGAGAAAGAATCTGAATTCTGTGTGATCAACGGTTTATTGCATAAGAAATATCAGATATTAGACCAGACGATATATCAACTAGTGTTACCAAAAGAGAGACGAATAAAAGTGATGGAATTGGCGCATGAGTCGGTATTTGGAGGACATCTAGGAGAAGAGAAAACAAGAGAACGAATAAAATTATCTTTTGTATGGCCAAAAATGAGAAGAGACATTGTGAAATTTTGTAAGTCTTGCGAGAAGTGTCAACTAAAGGCAAGGAGTCTGGTGATGGATAGAGTGCCTATCACTCCGGTCTCAAGAGAAGAGGTCGCCTTCAGGAGAATGACAATGGACCTAATAGACAACCCGAGGAAATGGCACAAGATAATTCCTTTTCACGAAAATCATTTGAAAGAACTCAAAGAAAATACGGAGAAAGCATTATTGTTTGCAGAATCTTACTCTCAAGAAAAGCAGTTGCAATACACAAATCAGTATAACAAGAGAGCAAGACACAAAGGAATTTGCAGCATATCGAATTCCTTTGATTTATCGATCAGAAGTGGAACGTCAGATCAAAGAAATGTTAAAAACAAACATTATCAAACCATCATCGAGCAGAATGGCAAGCCCTTTGGTTATTGTTAAAAAGAAAGACGGATCTTTAAGACTTGCCTGTGACTACAGATACATTAACTCATTCACAGTGGATTGTAAATATCCTATGCCGATTGTCAGAGACGTTTTGAACAAAGTTGGAAAGTCTAATGTGATTTCTATTTTGGACTGTCGAAGTGCTTATTGGACTTGTCCTGTAAAACAATCTGATCAATGGAAGACAGCTTTTGTAACACATAATGGACTGTATGAATTTACTCGTGTTCCTTTTGGAATGATAAATTCAGGCCGAACTTTTGTTAAGGCGATAAATTTAGTTTTACAGCCTATAAGTGACTTTGCAGAACCGTATGTTGATGACATTGCTGTGCATTCTGACAGTTGGAAAGTTCACTTGCAGCATCTAGATGCATTTTTGATGCAAATGAGATTGCATAACGTTACTTTGAATTTGAAAAAATGCATATTTGGTAAGAGTGAAGTAAGGTTTATCGGTCATGTGGTTGGGTCTGGTAAGATAAAGATGAATCCAGACAGAATTGAAAGTTTGAGTAATTTGAAGATCCCAGAAACTAAGAAGCAAGTTAAGCAACTGCTTGGATTTTTTAATTATTACAGACAGTTTATTAAGGACTTTGCACAGATTGCGAAACCGCTATCTGATTTAACTAGTAAACGTGTTTCTGATAAGATTGATTGGACTGTTGAACATCAGCAAGCATTTGATTTACTTAAAGAGGCTGTGCGATCCAAAGTAGTGTTATATGTTTTTGAAGTGGGAAAACCATTCAATTTGTACTGCGATAGTAGTGACTTTGCAGTCGGTGCTGTTTTAACACAGATGGACGACAAGGGAATAGAACGCCCTGTGTCATTTATCAGTCAGAAATTAACTGATACCCAGAAGAGATGGGCAACTGTGGAAAAGGAAGCCTATGCTATTGTTTGGGCTCTAAACAAGTTAAAAGAAATTATAATTGGATCAAAAATTTTCATTTTTACTTATCACAATCCTCTTACATATTTGACTGAGTCAATGTCTAAGTCTGCTAAACTTGTGCGTTGGGCGTTAGCCTTACAAACTTTTGATGTTGAGGTGAAGTACAAGAAGGGCAGATTGAATATTATTGCTGATTGTTTGTCAAGGTTATAAGTAATCGTAAGACTGTTTATTAATTAGTTAGATATATATATATGTTTCATGTATTTTGGTAATTTCGCAAATTTTGAAATTTAATTTGCTCAATTCCAGAAAAAGGAAGGAGGTAATGTGAACTGAGTTTTGTGTACAGTCTTGCAGTGCGAGATATTAGCGTATATATTTAGTGCGCTTACTTTAGTTTCACGTGTATATGTATATATGATAAATGCATAACGTTTAATTGTACTGTCTTAGTGACACGCGCGGCCGGCCGATCTGGGCAGCGGCGCGCTATATGTATATTATAAGATTTCGCTTATGCGCACAGAAGACAGGTGTGTCAAGAGGCGCGAAGAATTATGCTGACTAGAGAAGTTTGAATTCGAGTGTGTTCGCTGTAGTAGTGTGGCTGACTAGTTGAGTTGTAATCGAATTGAGTTCTGTCTGTTTGTTTCTTATTAAACTGAAAAGATATTAAACTGTGTTGCTGATTAATTCAGGTTATACTTATACGTAGAATTAGTGTTCAAAAGGTGAACGTTAAATAAGCGTTAAGTACGAAGAGAACAAGGATTTAATCAGAAGGATTGTCAACGGAAGGATTGGGTTGACACGGTACACGTACCGGTACCGTAGGCGTACGTTATAAATGCCACAAGTTTATTTGATCATTCCCAAAGAACCTCAATATAACTATATATAGTCTTCTATAACGTACATGTACGCGTACCGCGCGCGTTCGTAACAAATGATCAGTTTAGCTGTACAATATTAGTCTCCCTGTACGCAGGCCTAATTATTTACGAATGGTACCAAAGTTTAGTATTGCCAATAAAATGACCACTAGCACTGACCATCCTATAAAGTGTGCCGTAAAATCTTAATTATCTTCATATTATACATTAGACAGAATATTAGCAATTTGGAATTTAATTGTTTAAAAGTAGAGATAATTGAACAGCCTGATGTACGTATACAATGGTTAAAATTGTTTACGACCGCGTCTGGCCTAAATAATATTATTTAGCTATCCCTGCTGACCTTTATGTGTACGAAGGGCCGAAGGCAATCTAGACAACTACACGTATGGACCCGTCTATACAATTTCAAATCGTGATTTTGCTATCTTTCGTAAGTTCCAGTAATCGTAAGTAATTGTAATTATAACCGAACACTTTTGTAGCGTCACTCAGAGCAGCGGCCCTTTAAAAATTACCTATTTGTTTTTTTTATCATAATTATTACGAGTTAAGTTTAAGAAATAACTTCAAATAAACTTGGATTAGAAGACTTAGTCGGCTACAGAACAAGATCATGATGAGTCGAGAACCTGTAAAACGACTACTTTTCTGTTTTGTTGTTGTCGAATATTAAGAACTAACTTTTCATTCTATTACATTTAATACATCCTCTTGTGTAACATAACTTGTAGGCCTTATAGTGTTTGTTATAGAGTAAACTGAAATGTGTTAATACAATGTATTAACACATTTCAGTTGACTCTATAACAAGAGTCATATAATATCATCTTATACAAGTTAGAACAAGTTGAACAACACAATTAGATTCCTACAAAAAACCACAAAAATGTAATGTTCACTTCAAAAATTTGCTTCGGCTTCAGGTATGATTATAATTGCAGACAGACTTTTACACGCCATTCCAAAACATATTCAGGCATGAAAAATATGCTGCTTTTGTTGGCTTTAAATGTTCTACAACTCAAGTACGAGCATCTACAATATAAACATTTTTCGTTGGGTAATACTCCCGAACCCTCACAGTTCTCACTTAAATCGAAGGGGCTGGGGAGGGGTGGGAAGGGTTTTGGAAGGGGAGGCAGGGAAAAGGGTGGGGACGGGCCGGAACGGGAAGGCAGAGGATGGGAAGGTAAAGTAAGTAAGTAAGTATATCCTTTATTAAGGTGAGGGAATGGGCAAAAAGAGAGGGGAGGTAAGGATAGGGAAGCGGAGGACGGAAGGGGAGGGACGGGACGTGGATGGGAGGGGGTTTGCCTCGTCTTGATTTTGCCTCTGGCTACGGGCCGGCTTATAAGTCAGAACGCGCATAGGCGTAATTTGTGGGGGCACGAGGGGTACCCGTACCCCCACTTTTTAGACTGGGGGTACCATACCCCCACTTTTCGAACAATGCCAATCAATATTTTATAATTGTGCCTTCCCAGAGACCGCACTATCCACCTTACTTCGTGTAGTTAAGAAATTGATACACATAGGCGTAATTTGTGGAGGGGGTACCCGCACCCCACTTTTTGGACTGGGAGTACCTTATCCCCCACTTTTTGAACAATGCCAATCAATATTTTATTATTGTGCCTTCCCAGAGATCGTAGTCTTCCCCTTCCTTCGTTTATTTAAGAAATTGGTACCCCCACTTTTTAGACCAAAGTTACGCCTCTGTGAACGCGAAAACGACAGTTGGGAAGTGCCGCACTATGAGAAAGCCTCGGCCCTTTGTTGAAATTTCACAGAAGCTCCACTGAAAACCGATGGCAAGGAAGACCTTTCCAGATGTTAGCACGAGATCGACGACCGAACTGTTAAAACGATTATCATAGCGCAATGCTGTTGGTTAGCTATGAGTCGAAGACGCTGATAACAACTGTTACAGTTACTCGCGATCTGGTGAGACGAGATATCCTATGGCAAGCAGGGAAACAGTATAATTTCCGCAGCCGAAAGACGTCATGGCCGTCAAACACAGTAAGTGGCTAGCCGGCGTCCGTTTGTTTTTGGTAAAGCGCTTCATTTCGTTGACATTAGACACGCCCTTTGAATGACCGATTTCCTTGGCCTTCGTACTACGGCGTAATGGTTTCAAGTTCTAAATAAAAATTAGTTCCATTTTAAAGTCGGTCTATGAATGCGAGACTTTCTTGTAAGCGCACGATTTGCCTCTCGTATCGACTTTTGCAACTGAGGCTTGACTGTTGGGTAGTGGGTTAGCGTAGGCTTATATATATTATGTTAAAAAGCGTATTATGCGCCGTGGAGCCTTGTTCAGGCTTCCGGCTTCTGCTGCCATTGGTAGAGATTCAGTCGCTATCGTCGTCCCACTCCGGCAGGACCGGGTCTTCAGTCAGAGCGCGGTGTTTGTTTAACGTTAGTCGTAGCTATCGTTTGCTAGCGAATAGTAGTTCATCCACTGGACTCGTCGGAAATTCGCCTCGGCCAGCTGACTACGCGGATTTCGTCAAAGGGACGGTTCGAGGAAAGTTAATCTGTTTAAAAGGCACGGTACGACTTTGCAGTAAGATGTCGACGTCTCTGGTTCTGCGGCTGCTGGCTTCTTCCGTGCGCATAGCTGACAGGGCAGGAAATATAGTACGAGACATCATGAGCAAGGGTGATCTGCAAATTGTAGATAAGGTAATTTCAGTCGTTTTGTATAGATATGTAGATCTGTTTGGGGACAATTTTGTACAGCTGCTGAAGAAGCTCTCAGAGTACTGCAAACATGGCTGACATTGAAACAGATGTGGCTTAGGTAAACAGTTGAGTCGTGCAGGCATGCATGTTATTTTAGGCAGTGATGCAATATCAGATTTTGTCAAACCTGAATCGTTCTGCATGTAGGTGCAGTTTAGTCTGAGGCTTTGTTATGCTAAGGACTGGGTCAAGTCCTTCTACAGTGAGCACTCGGACAATCCTGGATTTAAAAATCATATCTCGTCTTCAGTCACTGCGTAGATTTTCAAAGATACTAATTTTAAAGTAATTCACTCATTTCAAAACAGGATGTTTGCCCTTACACTAGACATGGGCTAGTTTTTCAGATGTTTGAGGAAGTAAAGTGATCATCAGAGCTTCTCATTCGAGGCGAGCGATCAATCGCTCTCCTTGGTCGCTTGCCTAGCAAAGGTACATGCGAGCGGTGAATCGCTCACCTAGATGAAGGCGTCGCACCATCGGTCATTGCTCGATGAATTTGAGTTAGACTCCAAGACGATAGACGGCACTGGAGACAGACCATTAGTTTATTTACCTAATTTGCATTAATTTAATTTACTTACTTGTGGCAGCGGTGAATGTGTGCCATGACCTAATGACTGCTGACTGATTACTCCAATTTCATAGAATATGATTGGCCATAACAACACGGTCGACACCTCATGCCGCATGACATCATTCATAACGCCACTAATTATATGCAGCTATATGAGTACAATACACAAAATACGCTGTACACAAAAGCTCCCAAGATTGACCGCACATCGCTCACCTACTCAATCCAGCACGATCAATTTTCAAATGAGAAACTCTGGTGATCGTAATTCATAGCATATTGATATTATTAGCATTATTATTAATATTATTGGTATCGTTATTAGTCAGTGATGCTCGCTGTGCTAACCTACACGATGTTAAATGTCATTAAATGCAGAACATTTCTCAGTTAGCAAACATTGTTTAGATAAACTAGAAGAGTCACCATTGGTCGGCATGCAAACCCAACCAACAGCATCCCAACTACAGAACTTTGAAAAGCTATGGTAGCATGTTCAGAGTTCTTGAAGCATGTATTATCAAGAATGAATAACTCGACATTTTATTATATTTCTGGCTGTACAGAACTTCACAAGGATGCTAAAGATTATGTGACATTTGGGTATGATAATGTTTTTGCACTTACATTATTCAAACTTTGGTCCTAGAAGAAGACGACATGTTACCTTAGATGGACATCCTATGCTATCCAGTTGCAATGCTGTTGCTGACCACTCTCTTCTTTCAGACTGTGAAATTCTCACAAAGATAAAACTATAGGAAAACATATATTGAAACATTTCACTGAGCTAGACCTAATTTAACATTCTCTCAACAGCCTACATGTGAATTATTTCACAAACACAGCCTTTGATATACTGCTTAAATTCACTAATAATTCTCTAACGGTAATGAGTTTTAGAGTTTCAATTGTCTTATGGTTTGTGCTTTTTCTTGTTACTTGTCAGTTAATAAATATCATCTGATGTGTAATACAACATGACATGGAAACTTCTCATATGATTAAGTATTGTGCTACTGCATTTTATTATCCGGTGCTAGCCCATTTGCATGCCATTTTAAAACCAAGATGAGGTATAATGAAGACAATTTTGCTTTGAAGTTTAGAAATTTCTGAATTTTTAAGTCGGTTCTTTTACATTTTCCTGAAATTTTAAAAATTCAGTGTGCAGCATGATCAACCATCTTATCTACCGGTAAATGATAATGCTCACTAATTACCAAAAGCCATGTCAAATGAGATGAGCTGTTGCAGCAGAATGCTATGATGTACGTGTACCCAAGAGACATCCGCATTATGATGTAGGCTATTTACAATTATTGTTTATATTATTATTATTATTGTAATTAGTATTTTGTGGTATGTTGTTATTATATCAATCAATCAATCAATCAATCATAAAATTTATATAGCGCCTCTTCAAGAGTTCTACTCAGAGGCGCGAGTAGAACTCTTATATATTATTATCAGTTGACCAAAAGTAAGAACGATCCTTCAGGAATGAAAAAATTATATTAAAGGGTAAAAATTTATAATTTCTGGATAATCAGACCTCAGCTTCAAGACTACCTGAAAAAGTGCTTCAGAAGATAATGGCAGTGTAGCATTGGACACACGTGGAAAGACTTTGGAAGAGGGAATGTATTAAACACTGATCATGTGAGACAGCTGATCGCCCACAGCCAAGCTCAGACATTCTGCTCCCTTGGCATTACTAGAGCCAAGAGTTTCAATAAGCATCAGGGACGAAGGTGTGTGTGTGTTGCAGGCGATGTGACATACTGCATTGGTCAGATTTATGTATGGCAGCCTGCTCGGCTGCAGCTCCTGCTAAGATTGCTGTCTGTGGTAGGTAGGAGGTGGCACATTACGGATCTCAACCTAGCCATGTTCTTACCACCAGTTCAGTGGACTGGTAGGGTAGTGCCATCGTCTTGCTTGCCACCAGTTCACAGAAGATGTGTGTATTCCTTCATGCCGGGGATGTCTGCACTTTGGAGTGCTCACCAATTGATGTCGTTTATCGCATGATGGCAAATATATCCGTCCAAATAACAGTTTGCAGACAAATCCGTGATGACCTCCAGGGGTAGTCCACACGAGGAATGTGTGCAAAGGTTTTGAATGGCTTAGGTAATGCCCTCCAACCTTGAGCTTGCTAATGATAGTCCATGGAATGGAACTTATGGATGTGCTGAAGAGCATCTGCTTTGAAAAGTGGAACGCCAAGAAGAGAAACTGCCTCTAGCGTAAGAGACCGGAACTCGTTCTGAGAAAATTGTACTTGGTTGTAAGTGGACATTGCGAAATTACCTCGCACTTTGCACTATAATAGCTGTAAGCCCAGCTTCTTAGATTTCTGTTGTTATTAGTTTTTTACCCAAGGTACAGTAAGTGTGTGATCCCTCAAGATTTAGGATAATGTTTTTCTGGGATAGCTGGTCATCTTATTATTATGATTATTATTATTATTATTATTATTATTATTATTATTATTATTATTATTATTATTATTATTACTATTTATTAATATTAATAATATTATTTTATAGCAATTTCAAAAGCAGTGCTTGAGCACTTGATTAAAACATTGTGCAATCTAAAGAGGACTTTGTGCATGAAAGTAGTCCGTGTTATCTGGTGATAAATCCGACTCCTCGTTCAGCTGAATATTATAAGTGCACGTCATGTCAGGCTTATCAGCCACCATAGCAGCAGGAAATTTATTGTGAATTATCTGTGTTGACATATTTTCGATTTGTTGTAAGATACACATACTACAGTGTGGACTTGTTTATGCACTCCTTGTTTATATCCCCAAAGGCTATTAACTTGACATGATGTACTGGGTAACACGCCATGCAAGAACTGCAGCTAGATACTGACTTTTTCAGTATTTATTCCTTTTAACATGTGGTCTGATTTACATGCTGCGTCATAAGCAGGGGCGTAACTTTGGTGTAAAAAGTGGGTGTACCAATTTCTTACATTCACGAAGCAAGGCAGAGATTGCGATCTCTGTGAAGGCACAATAATAAAATATTCATTGGCATCATTCAAAAAGTGGGGGTACGGTACCCTCAGTACACAAAGTGGGGGTATGGTACCCCTCAGTCCAAAAAGTACCCCCCACAAATTACGCCTATGGTCATAAAGCATGTCTCGCAACAGCTTTGCATTTACGAGTTCTTGCTGTAAATAGATTTACTGCCAAGATTGATGAATGAAAGCAGTATTTCTTGTAAATGCTTTCACTACAAAAGTAGCAAACATCATCACTGATACCAAGCACAAACCATGGCAATTACCTAAAGCAAAATAGTGTAAGTTATATGCATGAGAAATTGTTAAGATCTTAACTAATCTTCTGGCCTGAACAAGCAAAACTAGGATACGGTGCCTGCTAATCATTCAGCAAACTGATGTCTGACAAACCGTGCAATAATTTATTTTCTAAGACCACATTTAGGGTGCAAGGTGTGTAAAATTTTCTGGGCCACAATTTTTAGTTGTGCATTTCCAGGTTTTAAGAGTATAATTACCCTAGAGGACATTCTAATCATGCTCTAATTACCCTTGGAATGTTGTATGAGTAAACTTTTTGCCAATTGATAATTACTTAGATGTTTGCTGTATATTTTGGGAGTGTCTGCTTTTCTTAGATTACCTCCATTATAGCATGTTATTCAATTGAACTGTGTTTCTTGCTAATTACTAATATGTAGGACAGGATAACGAACAAGTGGGAAAGCAAATATTTAACTAAACTACAACTACAGTTCGTGAAATTACATATGGAGTGTCAAAAAAAGAGTTATAAATTTTACATAATAATTTCTGTTACTTTCCTCTCCTGTCATTATTACATAATTATTCTGTAAGTAAATAATGCGTTTGCTTGGTTGAGAGTAGATTCTATTCAAAGGTTTACCGATATGGACACTACTCTTTAACAAACTTGTGAAAGGCAGCGTATAGAATTAGTGAAAACTTGTGGATGTGAATCTGGTTATGAAACAATACATGGTGTGTGGCAATTGTAACAGAGAGGAATTTTTTTTCAGGGTGTTAATGATCTCCAGACCGAGGCTGATCGTAGCGTTCAGAGATGTATTCTAGCATCGCTTCATTCCCAGTTCCCTGGCGTGACAATAATCGGAGAGGAGGAGGTCAGTTTTAATAATAATAATAATAATAATAATAATAATAATAATAATAATAATAATAATAACAGTTTTAAACCTTTAGGTGTTTACATAACAAGTAAACTTATTAAGGGAATACAAATTTCGATAACTTTAGAGAAGTGTCAGAAACTACTCTGAGTTATTTTCAGGCTTGGTCTGCATGCAAGTCTTAACTTGCATGTGAGTCCTTCCTTTTTGTTTTAATTGGATGGGTTTGGGTCTGCTGTTCCAGAGGGTCTGCTATTCCGGGGGTCCGCTCTTCCGGGGATCCGCCGGAATAGACATACTTAAAACATACATACATACATACATACATACATGCATACATACAAACATGCATACATACATACATGCATGCATACGTGTATGTATGCATACATGCATGCGTACATACATGTATCTATGTATACATACATACATGCATACATACATACATGCATTCATACATGTATGATGTATGTATATATACATGCATAATATTCTTCATTGGTTGTCTTGCTCTGCCAGGACAGAATTTTAAGATTTCTGGTAGAGGAGGCTCTTTAGCGACCTTGTCTGCATTATGAACATTGACTATTTGCAGTCAGTGGACAGATCCAATGGTCAAGGACTAGCTTAACCTTTAAAGATTAGAGGATTAGTTTTCCATACATTTCAGTGCATGCTTGTCGTTAGAGTGTTAGGCTCGACACTCTGTGTGTGCACAAAGTCATTTTGTGATTCTGTTTACTTTCTGCTCACTCGGTCCTTTCGATCCCACAAGAATGTTTTGATGCATCCAGTGAGGTGCAGTGTGGTAGGAGCTGTATTATAATGTCGCTTATGAACAGTGCTTTATATTTTTGAGTCTTTTGCTTGTGATTGCTGCATTTAATGGATAACTTATATGACAAACGAAAGTTCGTGGTTGAATGTAGACACGTGGTGTGTTGTAAAAATCAGATTGATTGTCCAGACAGCATAGACTGAAGTAGCAAGACTGTGGCCAGACACCCTGTAACAACAGTGCAGAAATTTTAATGGATAATTTAGAATATTAAAATGCAATGATATGAGTCTGTAATCCATCGTAAATGGTAATGTGCTTCTAGGGTGCTTGGTGATTAATGTGCAACTGACACACATGCATGTGTTAAGATGGTGTGGTGGCAGTACATGGTATGGTGGCAGAGTGCTAAAGCATCTGCCGTTAAGTGTTGCAACTTTGGTTTGAATCCTGGAGCATCAGATACTTATAATTCATAGTTAAGCCATGTGGTCTGTAATGATATGTTGTCTAGTTATGTATACATTGTCATTATCACGCTTCAACTGAAAGATCTTTAGACTTCTGATTTTGCCTTGAGGGACTAATCACGGTTAATAGAGGCAGTGGCACATGTAAATGAGCCATTACGTTTAACAGAGGTTCTTTCTGTGATCAACCAGGTGTCCAAGTTAACATGCATTGTATTAGCACACGCAGGCAACTGTTAGCAAAGTATTAGATGTGACTGATTCCTGGGTAAATGTTGATGGTTTAGGAATCGGCAGCTGATCTGGATGCAGATTGGGTGGAATTGTCACAGTCGGAGGATGTCTTGGCTTGTGATGCAAAGCTTCCTCAGGATCTCAGAAATGTCGTGGAAAAAGACGTTAGTGGACTTTATGCACATCTAATTTGACATTTTGTGGCAGCTGCCTTCAGTTTCAAGCCTTTCTGCCTTTTACTACCATTTATCAGTGAACATGCTAACCTTCAGTCCTTAATTATTTGTTTAAACTGTTATACCCACACCCTTCGCTGATGCCTAGGAAAACCCAGTGCTTTGATATTGAACACTGACTATACTTTAATTAAAACCCTGTTACAAGATATCTTAAGTTGCACAGTGACCTTGTTAGAGAGAAGTAATTTTCTTTTCATCATAAGAGAGTAAGTTGTTAAGTACAAGAAGGCCACTGGCCATCTCAAAACCACTTCTTTGCCTCCATGCATATTCTTTATTCCAGAGATAAGTGATAGGATGACAAGCTGTGGCCAGGAGCATAATTTATGGGATAAGCATATCTAGGTATATGTATGGTTTGAACCCGAAATGTTTCACTCAGTTCCCCCTCCCCAACAGCCTTTCAGAGAGATTTATTTTAATGTATTCCTAAGTAGACATTTGTCTCGTCAATGGTTAAATGCACACGAAATATTTTAGGCTTGTCAAAGTTTTACAAAACTTGTGTTAAAGAATGTCAGCTGTTTAATAGCATATTTGAAATTGTGGCTGATTGGTAAACTGCTGGTCACAAAGTCGTGTCTTTAGTGCGCATCTAATTAGTGCCTTCAATTTCCTTGCCAGTAGAACATATGAACAACAGGAATTAATTAAATCCATAAGAGAATTTGGTATTGTAAATAACGCTTGCTTATCATACCATCAGAGGAAGCAAGGGTGTTAGTTGACACCACTGCACTGGGGAGTCGGTGCAGTGCGCCTGTCCTACGGATTAGCGATGTGCAGAGGATCAAGTAACCACGAAAATCAATAAGCGTTCATTCCGATCCCTGCGCTTCCATTACCTGGTGCAGCCATTCGTTAACGGTTGTCATGACAACCAGAAGCATCGCAGAACTCGCCTGTTGTGCATCGGGGTAAGGGCCATCGAGTCGGATGAACGGCTGTGGATGAGAAAGAGAAGCGAGGCAGAGAAATGGAGCTGATAAGTGGGCTCTTCGATGGGTACCGTAACAAGACGAGGCAGAGTCTGGAGGTCTGATAGATAGGAGATCAATGGGGCTAGAGTTGATGGATTTGTTTTTCTCAGAGATAATGCCATTTGCCTTTTATTTTTCCAGCGGTTTCCAGTTTCAGACAAAATTATTTACTCATTAATTAATTATCTGATAGATGTGTGATATGTATTGCATAATTATCTGCAAATTACGCAGTTATGTGATAGATACCTTAATCAACTTGCAACTTGTCTTTTAGACTGCAGTGGTTGTGGTCATGGTTGTGGTGGTGGCAGTGACTGTGATGGTGAATAATTGTTTTTTTTATTAGATCTGATTGTTTACAGATCTGAATTTAAATTTATTAACTCGTGGCCTGTTTTTGAGATTAGGTGTGTGTTTGGGTTGATCCACTGGATGGAACAAACGAGTATACACAAGGCAAGTAACACCTCAGATTATTCGGGTAAATTGTTGCTGTGCAAATATTATAATTATTACTATACATGTATTTCTGCTTCTTTCAAGCACCACAATGTCAAATGTGTGGTGTCTATGCATCGATCGATGGTGGGAGCACCTCTGAGTAGGCCTCTTGAAGAGGCGCTATATAAATTTTCAGAATGAATGAATGAACCTGAGTAGTTGAATAAAACAGAAGCTGTATTCGTGATTGCTTGATAGATGTATGCAGTTGAAAAGTTCCTGTGTAATCAGAAAGATGTAGTTGGCACCATGTTGTGAATCAAGCCAAGATTGTATGTAAACAATGAGTTCCGAAACTGCAGTGTAAATCATCGCTCTGAGTTGGTGTTGTGGTTTGTTTCAGGTTTGCTGGATCACGTGACAGTATTGATTGGCATAGCAGTGAATGGAAAGGCAGTGGCAGGTGTCATGCATCAGCCGTACTACAACTACAAGGCAGGTCCTGGTGCAAGCCTTGGTCGAACGATCTGGGGAGTTGTAGGTGTAGGTTAGTGTCAGGTTTTACAAGTAATTATTAATATTAATAATCGAATAGCCTCTTTAAGTTGTTTTACTTATTTTTTAAGTTGCACTCCGTCATTCCTATCTTAAGGAATTTGCCAAACTAATGTTCCAGATTTCTTTTGGCTTTGAGCTTTGGTTAGTTGCAGTGGTCATTGAATGTCTAGATGTTTTCAATTACAGAAAACTCGAGTGAGGTTTTATGTGCACGTTCAATCACAAACCATGTCATAGCCATCTGTCTATGACTGATTTTGAAACGTTTCAGCATTTTGATGGTCTGTTAATTGTGCTGTAGATACTGTTAGAGAAACAATGCTCAGATCTGTATCCTTCAGATTGTTCTTTCAGTATTACTATTATTATTATTATTATTATTATTATTATTATTTTATTTTTATTTTTTTTTTACCCGAGGTATCAGTGATCCCTCAGGATTTGGAAAAAATTATTTAGGAGCAGGTAAATTGTCTGGAGGGTCAGGCCTCGTCTTCATGGTTTGAAGGAAAGGTACCTTTAAAAGAGACAAGGTTGTAGCGTTGAATGCTTGTTATTATTATTATTATTATTATTATTACCGGTATTATTATTATTATTATTATTATTATTACTTATTTTTATTATTATTATTATTATTATTATTATTATTATTATTATTATTATAACTATGAGCCTTGATTAGTTCTATAAGCATATGCTAAGGCACATGAAAGACCTGTGTGCTGAAGTATTGTGAATGAGGAAAGTGTAATCTGAACCACTGAGAAGAAGTTCCCCTTCTATCCATGCAAACTGTACTGGGCCTTAACTTGATATAGGGATATAATGACCTGATTCCGGCGTGGTGTATTGTGCCATCGGTTTATGCCTTGTGCATTAGACACGAGAGCGCGATAGAAGTTATTAGTTATTATTACAATTACCAATGACTGAGTTTGACTAACAGTGAGACTTGTGATTGACACCAATGGGTGATGAGCCCTTGACAGAAAGAAGATTTTGACTGACAACCTTAGAATTTGTGTTTACTGGATTTGGTTAGGTACTCATGGAATTGAGCGAAAGTCTCTTAGTCATGACTCAAGGATAGTCGTAACAACTCGCTCTCATGAGACAGAAGCTGTTCGTAATGCCATCGCTGCTTGTGAGCCAACTGAAGTATTACGTGTTGGCGGAGCCGGTCATAAGGTAGGTCAGGACTCAACATTTTAAATATCAGCAGGTTAGCTGTAAATTTTGATCCATACATCGTCCTTCATCGTAAAATTATTAACAATATAACATATATTGTTATGAGGTTCCAGCTTGCTTCAGAAAAACGGTTTAGATACTGTTGTTTCTGGTAGAAAGTGGAGTTGCTGGATATCATTTTGGAAACATTTTATGTTCAGTTGTAAAGAAATTTTGGTCAAAGTTGAAGTGGATTTCGATATCTGAGACAACTGTATAAGGGGTTTTGGTGGTTCTAGATATCTGGGCCAATTATATAGGGGTTCTTGGTGGTTTTAAATATCTGGCCAACTATTTAGGAGGTTTGAGTTATTCTCGATATCTAGGCCAACTATGTAGAGGTTCTTATTATCTTGTTTTTTATAATCTTTTCTTTATTTTAAGCGCCTGCTAACCGCACTGCGCTGTACAGTGAACATACATATAGTAGAAACGGCAGCCATGCAGGGCACCTTACATACATGTATACAGTAGAAGCACATGGTAACAGTTTTACAGGAGTCGAATATAACTGTTTATATGGCAGCCAACAGGGTGCCAATCAAGGCCTAACTATTCATTCAACCACCGCCGCCACCCAGTGAGTGGAAGGCTGAATAAACCTTACGGGTCTACGGGATTCGATCTTGGTACCCACCGCTCTTCACGCCAGTGTGTTATCCATTACTCTACGGGCCCCTTGGTGGTTCTTGATATCTAGGCCAACTATAATAGGGGGTTTTGGTAGTTCTAGATATCTGGGCCAACTATATAGGTTTTTTCTGTGGATATCAGTGCAGGTTGTAAGTATAAAAGGTGTCCAATTGTTGGATATGATTTTGTCTGTACTTCAGCCAGATCTTTCAAGCACTAGGACTTTATTGTGTACTTCAGATCATCGTAAGGAGAGCATTATCAAATTACAGTTGTATTGTGCTGTGTATGCTTTCAAGGAGTTTCCAACTCGAAAAGTGTTGTCATCGCTTCAGTCTACCTTTTCACCTCCTTATCTTTGAAAGCCAGTGTCCACAAACGTGTCTCTGCAGCAAAAGCCACTTATTTATCTCGTCTTATCTCAGAAAGTGTTTGCCTTCAAGATTACTATGGCAAATAGTAAACAACTCTATGCCACTGCAAATGCAATATGCATTATAGTCGCTCTCCATTGAGCAAGGAATCCAGTTAAAAACTCTTACAGTTCAAAAGGAGTACATATAGAGCAGCCGACATATATCTTGTTTATTTATTTCATTATCTTTGTTATCTGTTCTATGCTCACTCCTCGTACTAACAAATGTTGCACAGATACCTTGACTCTTGCTGTAACCTGCACCTAAGCACTACTGGGCTGTTGAACCTTCTCGTCAGCTGATCCAAGGCTTTGGAATTGGTTGCCTGGTTATATTTGTTCTGTTAGCTCTTTATGTCATTCAGGTTTAAACCTGATTCCTCTCTTTTTCAACTTGCTTACCCATCATAGCCTTTGGTTTCTCGTAACGCCTGGATTTCGACTAAGGCGCTCGAGCGGATTATGATTCTAGACTATGACTTTACTTAAATCGACTATCGACTGATGCTTTGAGCGTTGCGGTGCGGTAATGGAGCTATCGAAGTCATTAGATTTGTCCCAGTATTAATTTGTCTTTAACAAATCAATCAGTCAATCAATCAATCAATCAACTAAGCATTTATATAGCGTCCCTTCAAGGAAGCTATTCAGAGGCGCTCCCAGCCCAACCCCGCAAAAGGGAACAGTCTTTAGAGCAGAGAAGAAAGCGGTGGATGAGTCTCGAGGAAGCTCAGGAGGAAGACCATTCCAAATTGTGGGCGCAGCCATGGAGAATGTGACCATAGTAGAGTAGTTACTGTGTAACAAATTCTGTAAACATATCATGCTTGTAACTTAGTGCAAACTAATCATAGTAAACTATTTAATTTCTTTAAATTTGATTGAAAATCGTGTTTCTGTAGGTTTTGTTGCTCATCGAGGGTGAAGCTCATGCATATGTATTTGCAAGTCCCGGTTGCAAGAAGTGGGACACGTGTGCGCCAGAGGCGGTTCTTCGGGCCATGGGTGGGATGCTGACCGATATCCATGGTAACGACTTCAAGTACCATCCGGAAGTTGTCCATCAGAATACTGGAGGAGTTCTGGCAACTGCATTTGCCAATGACCATGCATGGTACTTGTCAAGAATGCCAGCTGAAGTGAAGGCATCTCTTCCCACTTCATAGAGCTCTTACTAGTGTGTCTCTCACTGTTGATGTAAAGAAAATGGTAGTACACCAATTGCCGGTGGTAGTATACCTGGTATACACCAGGAGCGAGATGTGGTATGGTTATATGGAGAAATTTGTTATCTGGCTTCTTTCACTTCTTTCACTTGTTATCCCATTCATCTCATTTTCTTCCCCTCTGTCTGATTGTGCATATCTTTCTGTTGCTATGTCTAGGAAAGCATAGATGAATATGGTAAGAAAGATACTCTTCGACATCAGCATAGGAAACTGGGGGCTTGGTAGACCAGACCTCCACTTTGGTAATACTTGAGCTGCAATATAACACAGTTGGGAATGTTGGTACCATATCTAATTTGGTTTTAGAATGAGACCTTGTTAAAATACAATGCTTCTATAACACAACACACACCTATTAACGGAGGCCATAGGTAGCGTTCTGCGGAGCCGTCAGTGTCGTACTTGTGACAGACATTTAGGAGTTTACATTAATGTAATATTATGTTTGTTCATAAATGTTAACTTATGACCAGAAGTCCTGTAGATGACTTTTTGATGACTATGACTGAACAACTAACTAATCAACAAATTTTATTAATATCAGTTTGTCTTTGCCCAAGTTTCTGTAATACACCTGCCTCATTGTTCTTCGTTCTTTGTGGTCTTGTCGTTACTTCTTGCTCTCCCAAGACTTCTGGATGAAAAAGAATAGATGAACCTTTGACCCTTGTTATAATTTGTTTGTTGTTCTTTTAATTTGAAAAAATTGTAGGTGATTGTAAAGGATGTGTTTATGTAATTACTGTCTCTGTTTTACTATTTTTGCACAGGTGCTTTTGTTTTGTTTTTGTTTTATTTGTATATGCTTGTTCGTCTGCATTTCTGTAATTGATGCTTGACTTGATGGAACTTTTATTTTGCTTCTATGTGAAGTCAATTTGAGATATCAAAGGCAATTGTTCTCTGCTTTTTATTCATCAAGACTGTTCGTTCAAGTTTGAGTGATTCAGCAAAAGGGTTTATAGGTGTTTGCTAGCAAACACTGATTAGAAAAGAATTCACGTGCTTTGATGTTAAATTTTAAAATTGAATCGTTGAAGAATGGTGAAGAAATGTTACTTGCATTTCATGTATTTCAGACATCTAATATTGCCAATATTTTATATTTTTACGAACCTGAAACATTTCAAATGTTCGTTGCGTTTCTGGCAAACGTGGGGCATTCACTTGGTTCCGAGTCGTTAACCTCAGATTTGCATACATTGCTCACTGAGTGAAGGCCTATGTATCACATGTACCTAGCTTTGTGGCGTAAATTTGTTAGCTTTGACTGTTGTCTTGTATAGATAAAACGAGCAGATTGTCAAATCTAAATGTTGAAACAACTGTTTGTAGGGAGCTAGAAATTTCAGGTAGTTGGTCGATCTATAGGTCTTGCAGCGTATGTTTAGGCCTGTGTTCTTCTCTGTGTAATGAACAGTAAAACTATCTGTGTAGAGTAAAGCAAAGGTTTAGATGTGCTGAATGGTTGTAGCTGTTTGTGGTAGCAGCCCATACTTAACGAAGATTAAACACTCGTGAAACCAAGCGATGTCATTGGTTGATTGATTTTACAATAAACTTGTGAGTTTAGGCCACAGTGTTTATTGTACACCCTCCATCTCCAAGCACAATCATAATCGTAAACCCCAAATTTCTAAAGCGCCACTGGAAAGCTAAGTGCAGGACACCAGTGGATTCACGAGTGATTTTCCAGAGAGTAGTCAAAAGGAGGTGCAAGTCCGCTTGCCAGGAAGTCCAGATTTGGTAGAGGAGCTGCTAAAGGCGGGTGTCGTTTAGGTCTATAGGAGAATTGGAAGGCGGAGGATCAGAGGAGTCAGGGTAGGAAGTCATGAAGAGGTTAGAATAGTGTTGAGTAGAAAGCCCATGGGGTTATGAGTAAAGCAGCGGGTGAGTGGCAGTAACGACACTGGAACCGAAAATTTCCGAAATTCAGGAGGGTGATCGTTCCACAGTCGTGGTGCAGTTTACGTGGTATATGGCTCGATTGGAGAACTTTAGATGAGTAGTGACCGAGGGTCGAGTTAGACCGATAGGAGGAGGATCGCGTAGAGCGGGCTGACTGGACGATGAAGAGTTCGTGAAGAAACTTGGGCTGGGAATATTGTAGGAAATTGTAGGTGGGTGATAGGACTTGGAAATGGATTCTCCCTGTGATTTTTTAGCAAATGGAGTGATTTGAGGAGGCATAGTGATATGGTTATGCTTTGGGCGTTCTGGTATCAGCTCTGGACGAGTTGCAGAGGCTTAAGTTGGGTGGATTCAATGTTGAGGAAGAGGGAATTGCAATAATCAAGCTGGAGTGGACAATGGAGGTAGCAGTTGTGGAGGCAGTTTTGAGTCGGATATAGAACGATCACGGATTTCACCCGCTCTACCCACCTTCCACCGTAGCCATATGTGTATATCTGACTGGCTGTCTGCCCACCTGACCCACTGCAGTGGGAACCGAATCTAATCTTGCCTGCCTCACCAATTAATTTTTTATTATAGGCCTACTGATTACAGCCTGGCAACCATAAGTTGTTAACACGGGAGACTGCGAGTGATCTACATGTAGTCGGTAATAAAACTTTTGTAGCCTGCAGAGTGTAGTTCGTGTAAATTAGCCTCACAGAGTTTCTTCCGTTTGTATTCGCTAGCTGGCTATTGTGAGAAACCGTATAAGTCGTAGGTAGCAGCTCTAGGCGAATTTCGGCGGTCGTCATTGATGTCTGCAGGATGCCTATATATAGACCTATACACAGGGGCGTAACTTTGGTCTAAAATGTGGGGGTACCAATTTCTTTCCACTCGTGTTTCACATGAAGACCATCTCTGGGAAGGCACAATGATAAAATATTGATTGACATTGTTTAAAAAGTGGGGGTATGATACCCCCAGTTCAAAAAGTGGGGGTACGGGTACCCCTCGTGCCCCCCACAAATTATGCCTATGCAGACATAATTTATCAATAACCGTATTAAAGATGAAATGAGTTGAAGTGAGATAAAGTGATATGAACTGAGGTAAAGTTAAAAGGTAACGTAAGGTACATGTAGGTTAAGGTATAAGTAAAATTAATCACTCATTTACTGCTTTGATTTTCATTAAGGTTAGGCCTATAATTTTAGGCCTACAGGACGGGCCATTAAAAATGAGAACATCGCGTTCAATCTGAATTATTTATTTAATTGTTATTATAATTTTTCTTGTCAAAATGCAAGTAATTTGTTGCTAAAAGTTAATTTCAAAGAAATCATAAATTATATTCTATGTGGCCGCCTCGGTTCTGAACATTTTTTCTAAACGTCTGCACGGAGACTGCACCACTCGTTAGGCCTAATGCTCCTGTCTATAAATCGTTGGGACATTTTCGCCACTCCTCAGCAATGGCCAATTTCAGTTGTTCTGTTGTTATAAATTTACCACGAAGGTAGACTTTTGTTGGAGGGCATCTTAAATAGCATAATCTACCGGATTTAAGTTTGGGCTATTTGGGGTCATGCAGATAGGCCTATCTGGTTCGATGAAGGTGACGTTCTGCTGATGAGGGAAGTTGACAGTGTTTCTTGCTGTGTGCGAAGGAGCTTCGTTCTTCTGCAAGTGCAACGTCTAATATTATTGTAACGATTACATCTTGCTCGAATATCAGGAAGTAAACCTTTTGTAAAAACGTGATCACAATAGTATTTACTGTTTACTTTGACCCCGGGTTAAAAATTACAGGTAGGCCTACATTGCTTTTTCCCACCCGAGACACACCGACCGAAACCATGATGCTCAGTGGCGTCGCCACGATTTGAAAAGTAGTACGGCAAATTAGACGGTCTGGAGACGGAACCCTTTAACAGACAAAAAGTGGTACGCAAAAGCATGCTGTTGCCGTACCACCTTAAAAGTGGTACGGCAAACTTACTGACTTACTTAATAATCATACAGGCGTCCATGGCCAGAGCGTGCTATGGCCCGTAAATTACTTACTTACTTGAAGAATAAACGACAATATTATACTTATGACGTATGTGCAATGAAGACGCCATTTTGCCATCATTTTTGCCGATGACGTCATCTGGACTGATTGTTTCTTTGGAAGCGCGTCTCATTTTATAACTGGACTTAAAAGAGATTAGACGTGATGAGACATTCGAACAGAATTCACAGAAAATCGAAAATTTCGTCAGAGAAGAGTCGAAATTCGACCAAATAACTACATTTTAGAAGATGCCGCTCAAGCAAGCATCCAATGACGACAGGTATCAACACGAAATCCTCGAACAGAAACTCAGAGCAGACGAAAAGTCGAAATTAAACGTAAGTAGGCCTATTGTTTCATTTGATGATTCATCGATAAGTAAAATGTCTAATAGTGTAATATAACTTTTCTAGCTCCGTTTTAATGATGCACAGACCACCAGACGATGGTCGCTTATAAGCAAAATCTCGTTGCAAAAGAATAATTTAGCCACTGAAGCAGAGGTGGCCTTTGACAGTTTTGTGCTATTAGGTCGCTATAGGCTGCAGGCCGCATGGACAAAAATGCCGCCCCTTACTCAACGCATATATTTCCATTTAATTTCTTATTAACTTAAATTCTATAATTTTTATTTTGCCGGAATTTGCCGCACCTTCAGAAATGCCGCTTTAGGCAGCCGCCTATTTCGCCTGTATCTAAAGCCGGCACTGCACTGAAGCCATTGGAACTAGTCGAAATCCGTTAGGTACCCTGGAACTTAGTATGGCCTAGCTAAGGCCAGTGCTAGTCAAACTGTGGTCCGCGACCAGGTACCGATCCGCGAGTGATTGCATGGTTACCGGCGTAATGATCGCCATAATTAATTTTTTTTTATCGTAGACTTACTCAAAATATTGTAGGTTATAGGGCTTGTAGGCCTACACTGTTAAACATAAAAATGAGATCACGATATATAGTGGTTATTTATACAGAGGTATAGGTAATTGCAAGTATGGATCTAGGAACGTATGATTGCATGTGCGTCGGTATTTGGGTATGTATGTATATGGGAATGTGTGGACACGTGCTTATGTGTATGTATATATGTATGTATGTATGTATGTATGTATGTATGTATGTATGTATGTATGTATGTATGTATGTATGTATGTATGTATGTATGTATGTATGTATGTATGTATGTATGTATGTATGTATGTTCAAGTGTTTGTATGCGTGGTGTGTGTATGTATGTGCGAGTCTATGTATGTCTGTTGACACGCATGCATGATGCATATATGTAGGGCTGTGAAAAGGTATGAGCGTTTCTAGATGTATAAGTAAAGTTGAAGCGTGGGTATTAAGTGTGTATATGTGCGTGTGGACTAATGGGCAAGCAAGTATGTATGTAGGTGACTGCTCATGAATAGGCTGAGGTCTTCCCTGAAGTTTAATCCACGAAATATTATAACGTTCACAGAATTGATCAGGTTGTGTTATCTTGGCGGTAGTTAAGTACTAGTTAAGGACAATGAAACCATTGTACAACGATAGTTATACTTATAGGCTGTAGTTAAGTACTTTAGTTAAGTTGTTAAGTCACTGTATTAAGAATGATGGATGATCAACTGCTTTCCGCTACCAGGTGGCCCTGGTAGCGGGGTCATTTGACCCCTTTTGGGCCTCCTGTTTAGTCAGACTTTGGACTATAATAATGTATGTTTTGCTTTATCTGTGAATGTTTGGTTACCAAATAAACATCATTTCAAGTCATATATCATATCATGGATAATAAACAGTTTTAAGCATATAACAGAATACTTCCATATAATTTCATCTTTAAAAATATTCACACGCTGCTGTATTTCAGTCATATAATCAACAATCTGTATTTCCTACTTTCAGCAGAGCTATGAACCGCTATCTCTATGCAGCTTCATGGGTGAAATTTCAGGCGCAACTGCCTTTGACTGCGGGCTGTGCTCCATCTTATCTCGTGTGTCTCAATCGATCTCATACACTCCTGGTCGTAGGTTTCTTCGCTCTGCTGCACAGAGTGACTGGTTGTAAGTAATCTTTTATTAGCACGAGACTACCGCTCATACTTTTCAACAATACATGCAGTGGCGAAAAGTAGCAAAATATCAGTGGAACAAAAAGCACAGATGAAATATTATAAACAGTTTCATATGTATGAGTTATGAAGGTGCTTTGCGGGTATAGTGGGCCTGAGGGCCACCGACAGAAATTCCGGGCTCCTAGGCAGAGCAGTCACGGGTCCCTAAACTATCATTAGGCTTTATGAGAAAAGTTGATCGCTGGAAAATCGCCGGGCCCCTGGGAATTTGCCCTCCCCCCGCCCCCTCACGGCGGGCCTGGTAGGCCTAATTGGTGAAGACAGTTATGGGGTCATTGGGGTGACTGGGTGCTTTGAAAGAACTTCAGTACAATTTTCTCACAAATCTTCCCCAACGTTAAACTGTCCCAGCTCAAGAGCTTCCACAGTGCAACACATGTAGAAGATTCGCTGTGGTTGATCCAATTCTGAAATAGGTTGCCTAGCACACTACAAAATGCTCTCGTTGCGTTGGTCTTTCTTTGACTCTGTTCCGCAAGCAATTGAAAACCATATCGTTCTATCCTGGTTTTCCGTCGTTAGGCGCTATATAAGTCTGTGGTTACAATTGCATATTCACTGCATGGAAACCTGGAAACCATGAAAACGGTTGACTGAGTACAGAGTACTCAGTCAACCGTTTTCATGCTTCCTTGCCAGTATGGGTGATGTTAGTTTCCATGAGGTAGGCCTAAGCTAGGGTATTATTTTAGGTAATGAAAATTTACTTAGGTAAGGCAAGGTATGATAAGGTTAGATATGGCAAATACGGAGAATGGCAGAAAATAAAAGGTACCCTTAACTGTCTTATCTCACCATTTTTTTTTATCTCGGCGCCTCGTCTTCTCGTCGTCCTCCTCCTTCTGTTTTCGTCCTCCTTCAATCTCTCCTCCTTCCTCTCTTCCTCTTTCTTCTTCTGCTTCTCCCTCTTTTTCAACTCCTCCTATTCCTCTTACTACTCCTCCTCGACTTTGTATGTTTGTGTCAAGCCACTTAATATAGCGCCTTGAGTCGGCTATCTCACAAAGGCGCTGCTCGCATGACAATCAATCAATCAATCAATCAATCAATCAATCAATCCTTTTATTGAAGCCATTTGAAGTACAAGGAAAATACAATATAAAAGTTTGAACTATGGCAACAAGAGGAGACCCAAAAGGGATCTTGATCCCGCTTAGCAGGGCCACCTAGTTAACATTTATCGTAATACAAGTAAATGGCAGCACAATCAATACTTTTAACGGTAACATCGATCAAGTTATATGATCAGCAGGTAAAAGAAACAATGTAAAGAAACAATCTAACTCATCTAGATA
>OY744616.1:31819415-31906915 GCA_963556255.1 Allolobophora icterica
AATAGTAGGGGGCCGAGAACAGTTCCCCTAGGGACACTAGCAGTGAAGACAGAAGGGTCCGATCGAGCAGCACCAATACCCACTCGCTGAAACCGATTGCAGAGGTAAGAAGCCAGCTATTTTAAGGCAGCTCCAGAGACACCGAAGCTTTTGCTGAGTCTAGAATGTAGTAGCTGGTGGTCGACAGTGTCAAAAGCAACACTATAAGGTCAGTGCACTGAGACGCGTGCATTTCAGGTATCATTATAGATGAGAAAGATTTTCTCTTTTGAGGCATTCTAGGGCTTGAATCTTAAGACTGGGTTTCGATCAATAGAACTTTAATCTTCAACAGAGTATCTTCTGTCCACTTGCTAGAAAAAAGTTTAATCATCATTTATTCTGACACGCGATCTGCGTGTCACTCTTGACTCCTCCCTCACCTTTACTGAACATATCTCGACTCTGACTCGCTCCTGCTTCTTCCAACTGAGACGACTGAGAGCCATCAGGCGATCCACTGTACCTAGTGTCTTTTCCTCCATTGTGCATGCATTCAATTGCTCTCGGGTTGACTACTGTAACTCGCTCCTCCTCGGTCTTCCCATGCTCCGCCTCTCCCCCTCCAATCAGTCTTAAATGCTGCTGCTAGGCTCATAGCACGTCTTCCTCGCTTTGCTCATATCTCCACATATATGATTGAAGTCTTACACTGGCTCCCGATTACTTCGCGTATCCAGTATAAGATCCTCCTTCTGGTTTCCAAATTCCAGCTACGGCTTGCCCCTAAATACCTCTCTGACCTTATGCGGCAACCTCTCTCTGCAACTTCAGCTCGTCCTTTGCGCTCTACTGGCCGTCTTGATCTCTTTGTCCCTCGTACTAGGACCAGTCTGGCCCAACGTCGAGCTTTGCTGTCACAGGTCCCTCTGCCTGGAATGGTCTTCCCTCTCGACTACGAACTAAACTCATGATGGGAATCTCCCCAACATCTACTCACTTGCTCAAGACGTTTCTGTTTCCACGGGGCTCATGCACTGAGGGCGCCTCTGAATAGTTTATACTGCGAGAGGCGCCTTATAAATTACTATATATAGATACGATACGATACGATTACAATCGTTGGACACGGTATCCGATTGTTTAGAACGCTTACCTTGTACCGTGGAGAGCATGGGTCCTTCCCTAAGACGGTTACTGTGTGTGGGGGGACCTTGAGTAATTCCTTCACCCATTTCTTCAACATCATTGATTGATGCTTGGTCTTTAGATTGTGGCGCTTAACGAATAATAAACACAAATGTTATAGCTTCACATCATGCAGTATTGGCTTACAGTTTTGCACATGTAAACTAAAAAGAAAACTTAACAAGCTGGTGAAGTTCCCCCCAAAATACTCAAATTACGTCCCTGCCCCTCCCCTGAAAAAAGCTGAAATGGCGTCCCTGTAAACCAGCGTTATTTCAGTATATATGTGATCCGTCGCCTATCCTGCCAACATGCCCATATGGAGCCCACATAGCCATATAGGCCTATGACCCATATTCTCATTTGGGACCCATATAGAGCTCTTATATATCCCATCAAATGCCTATTGGAATTGTGACAAGGTAAGGCCTAAAACCAGCTCCTCTGTCTGAAAAACACCAGTCAGAGGTCTCCCAATGATAAGGAAGTCGACTTAATCTACGACAAAACCCAGGCATAGTAGGACTTGTTTGGACAGTTTGCTTTGCATTTTCCATCTGCATGGAATTAAATGCATGGAATTAAATCACTTACCACTTGCTAAAAATCAATCACATTTTGTACGCCAAAGGTAGACCTACTGAACCAAACTCTCTAGATACTCCAACAACAGGATACGCAGTTTTCCAGAATTAAATTCGTTTAGTCACAATTTATTTTATGTTTAATCGTTAAATTTAATTTAACTATATAACTGAAATCAAGAGTGGCATGACGGCAGATTCGCTCTATTTTTGTTTCTGGAGGCGAATATTGAAACACTTTTGGAAAATTTATCATATTACGAGTATAAGTTCCATTGTATAGGCCTACCGTAATCGTAAACTACTTAAAACTACAAATTTCTAAAGCGCCACTTGAAATCTAAGAGCAGGGCAGAAGCTTATTCACGAGCGTTTACGTCAAGATGCAGTGGTAAGATAATATTTCTCATGATCGTGTTACCTGTTCGGGTTCAAAACCCAACAGGAAGTGAACAGCGCAACTGTTGGAATGTAATGCAAAGATCTAATGTAGATCTTCGAGATTTCTCAGCATCACAAAAAAAACGCTTCCGGTATATCGGCTTATTCCTCGGGAAGGCAAGGCACCAGCGGACGACGCCTTATCCGGAGAATCTGTTTCTCCAGTGGAGTTGAATTTGATGCGTTATCTGCCAGAGGACTCGACTCACTCGAGTCCACGTTTTCATTAGACATCTTGATTCCCTCGGGCTTTTATTGTTGCCTTGCACCGAATAAACCCGTTCCTTACACACATTCTATAATGAAACCGAGCACATAACGTTCGCAGTCATGTACTTGGCATTCATCTCATCAACCGTGGTGGCTTCGTGGACAGCCGTAAGGTTGTCAGCGCCCAGCGTTTGACGGACGTTTGTTTGACCAAGTCTTCTATACTAAACGCATCTCACGCGGTAGTTAAAGAATCTCAGACTGTTGCAATCGATAGTACATTATACAACCGAGGGACAAACTCACCCTCGCTCTGCTCCAGTGGCGTACCGAACGGGGGGCAGAGGGGGCGAGTCGCCCCGGGCGGCACTTTTCTAGGGGCGGCAAAATAGGGTAAAAGAAAACTAAAAAGAGTGAATTTTGGATATAAAAAGGAAAAAATAGGAGAGAAAGAAAAGAAAAAGAAGGAAAGAAAGAAACCGTCACTTTAGTCAAGTCAGCTTGGCTTCCGTTGATCGTTTGGGACGATATCACACTCTACATTAAACATTAAACAGAATTGCAGTAAAGGAAGCAGAATCGCATTATCTAGTAAATAGAGTAACAGACTGTATAAAGCAACTTTAAAGTATATTCTTGTTTTTGCGCCCTTCATAATTATAATATATGTATATATATATTCTTATAATATACATATACACACATATATATATCATATGTATAGGTATTAGGGTGGAGTGAAAGCTATAGGAAAAATATTTTTTGGGGAATCTGCCATTGGCAGGGGGTGCAAAACTTGTGTATTGATACTAGTTTTGCTAGCGTAAAATATTTTGCCTCTAGGATCATGTTTTGAGGTGCCCCAACTCTGAAAACTTATCCCATTAAAACTGAGAAATTGAGATTTAAATAATAGACTAGGCTTGGAATTTAAAAATGACCTTATTGGAAGCAAATCGTTTAACAATTTGCTAATAGGTGTCTGTAGACTAATTTAACCCTTCTGAAAACGAAAATCGTGGTTGGCAAGCTTGATTTTTAACGGTTGCATGGATAAACAAGATGGCGGCCAAAATGGAGGCCAATATCTTCAAATGGCTATAAGTAAAGTCATGTTTGCGATGGAAACATGATTTCAGAGTCTAAATTAACATTTTCGGTATCAAGGAATGCAATGGAACTATAGACACATATGTAGCACTGTCAGAAAACAAAATGGCGGACAAAATGTCGGCCAGTATCTTCAAATGGCTATAAGTAAAGTCATGTGTATGATGGAAACATGATTTTTGAGTATAAATAAACATTTTTGACGTCAAGGAATGCGATGGAACTAAGGACATATATGTAGCACTGCCAGAAAACAAAATGGCGGCAAGATGGCGGCCAATCTGGAGTAGTGTTTTCTTGGTTAAAGAATACGAACGAAATAAAATTCTATATGAAGCATCCATGTTATTGCAGTTTAACTGTCATTATTTACATGAAATTTTTAAAAGCCTGTGATTGCAGTTTTATACATCACGTGTGCACTATTCGTGTTTCTAGAGCTATTTCAAGCAGAATTCTGTTAGCCGTTGTAAGCCATCTTGAATGAACTACTGGGGCAGAATTTCGATTAGCACCTTCATCAGGGCATTTCCTAGCAGATATAGCTTGACATATAGGACCATTGTACAAATACTTCTGATCGATGCCTATTAACACACAGAAAATTGTCATGAGCAACTGCTGTAAAGGAAACTACTTGTATGTTTCCACATGCTTGGTTTGCTTTACCAATTGGACCAGGCAACATTCTAGGACCATGTGATACACTATCGAGTTTCTGTAGTAAGACAATTAGTTTTCATGCAACAATCTAGCCACTGCAGCGGTCTCCCTATCTCCATTTCGAGCAAGGGAATAACACCTCATATATGTTACCAGTATTCACATTTGTGCCATTGCACCCAACAACAAGCAACAAGCAAACGGTTCGTTGTAATTCTTTTTCGGCGGAGTAGATCTGATATTCCTCTTGCTATACTTTATGGGTTTCCAGCTGATGGGATGACAAGTATATTTCTAATTGAGTTCTGACACAACTGTAATATGCTCCTCGGTTATCATTTTCGGATAATACCGTCTTCATTTGTTCACTTGCAGTCTAGTTTTGACTTTCCTTCTATCTAAATATAACCCTGTTAAGGATTCTCGTTCACTAGCTTGTAAACCTTTTCTGACTCTCGTTCTCTAAGAATTTTACTCCTGTCATTAGCCTGCGATCTGCCATCTTCATGCACTAGTCTAGCAAACTCTTGATCAGAGACGTCGTATATATGTCACATTTCCTTGCCACAGCACTCAGAGTTGTTTTGCATCTGCTACTGCTGGACCAAATACTATTTCATCTCGCCTCATGTCATCAGGAACAATTGGAAAGAACTCCATCATGTCAGTACATGTCGAAAGCACTGTTTGAGACAATTCTGTAGGAACACCTACTACTGGAAAGCTACTAGTTTGTATCGTTTTTTGGCTTTTTGGCTGATATTCTCGCAGTCTACCTTTCAGTCTTCGATATATTTACAAAAGGCTTCACCAAAATAAAATCACAATAGTGAAAAAACATGACACTTCAAGTATAAAAAAATTCATAGAATTAATCCAAAATTTCGGAAATTCGTGTTTTTTGGGTGGCCTTGGGGCACCTCAAGAATTTAACCAAATCCGGTATTATTTTACATGCAGGCTACTGGGCACAGTAGACAACTTTTGCACACCCTGCCGATTCTGAAATGTAAATTTCATTTTTTCACTCCACCCTAATAGGTATCTACACGAATTAATTACTTAGAATAAAACTTAATCACAAACTATCAATATCGCCACCACAGCATTTCACCACTTAGTTTAGACCTCGTTTTAAAATTAATATTAAAATTTTCTGGTTTTAACAGAAATTGACGCTATTATTTTGTCATTAATTTTGAAATGATCACTTATTGAAGTCTTATTCTTTCAACACATCACAAGTGAGTCAGCGACAGTCGCAAGTCATGCAATAAAATGTTTTTAATTATGTAATAAAATAATCTCAGTAAGTTGAAAATGTATAGCTAAAACGGATAATTACAAAATAAATACAGTGAAAAGTGAAAAATCCAGAAAGGCCAGGCCCCTATAAACTGCACACAAAAAATTGAATAGCTATGTAATATGATCGTTATGCAAGATCTTAGAGAAAATAGCATAAAGAAAATTAAGTGTCCAAGGGCGGCATATTGGGCCCTCGCCCCGGGCGGCATTTCAGCTCCGTACGCCACTGCTCTGCTCAACGCTGTTTTACCCCTTGAGGCAGGGTTGTAGGGCTATAGCACGCAGCATGTGGGAATGGATAGCCTAGACATAATTTATAGGTAGTGCAATCTGAAGAGGAGAGCCCAATATAGGCCGCCGTAGTATGCTATTTCTACAGACACAAGGAACGAATTGGAATGATGGATAAAATGTGACAGATGGAGAGATAGATAGATAGAGGGAGTGATGGAGTGAGTGAGTGAGAGAGAGAAAGAGACAGACAGACAGACATACAGAGACAGAAACAGAAACAGAGACACAGACAGTCCACACGACGTCATAAAACAACGAAGCAACATAATTATATATAATATAAACATTTTCTCTTTAGCAATCTTTCTGCAGGACTTGAGCCTTATAATTAAAATGCCATTAACTGTACGAGTTAAGGATTATTCACTTCTAAAGCAATCTCAAAAGTCATCTAGTTCAAGAATTAATCATGACAGAATATAATTTGTTTTCGTTTGCTCATCATCTTTAGTCCGAAAGGTCAAATAAAGCTGTCCCATTGTTTGGTTGAAGCAACTTTTATATATGCCGATACTGAGAAAATGAAGTCGGCAGCAACGAGCCATTCACACCTCGGTTGGCTGAAGGCACATCTATTAATATAGTTTCCTTATATGCAAATTTGTCTGTCGGAGGACGCTACGTCACAAACGGCTTCTGTTCCATTGTGAAACATAAACCGGTTGTCTTGACGACGGCGGTCTTGACGACGGCGATAACCAACGATACATATAGGCCTATAATATGACGTCATAATATGCCAGGCAAATACTCTAACACTATATACTGCCGTCATAATTATGACGGGAAAATACACTAGTATCTTCATAATCTTCGTTTCGTTGCAGAATACTGTAAGGTTTAGAAGTTAGTCGAATTACACATTCCTCTTTGGAAGGTTGCAACCTAACCTGTTATGAGTAGAACATATGCGCTCTAGTTTGGCAAAACATGTACGTTGCCTTCTGGGTAAAATCCTCTGTTCCTCCTTGTTTCTCCCTCTAACCTCACTTCTCTGCCGAACTCTATACTAACCGGACTGCCGACCAACCGAAAGACCGTCTCGTATAGCCTTGCTATATTGACCAGTGACCAAGGTTACATCTGTCTTAGCCTTACATGTATATTATATACAAAGACAGACAGAGATGGAGACAGACAGAGAAGAAGATAGATGTGGAAACAGAATGAATGAATGAATAATATTAGATAAGCGTGCTTGAAGTCAATACTTGATAATGAACGACAATTTGAGAGACAGAGACAGAGACAGAGATAGAGAAAGAGAGATTATTTCATATGAGTCCTTCTTGAAGCCTATATCACTGTAGGCCTACTAGAATAGAATTATAATAATTAGCCTAACAGCATCCGCAGATATCATCAGCTCTTGCATAAATTAAAACTAATCGATATTCTTCACGTAGAATTTAACCTTCGGGCGATCCTTGTTGTTTCTATGTAGAATTTGTATCGAACTGTGACTGCCCTAGCTGTTTCAATTCCACCTGCACCACTTTTCCTTCTAGTCTAGTCTTCTATCATCCTCCTTCTTGTCCGCGGCTTATTCCAGGGCAACGACAAAATAAACAACAAAATAAACAACAAAACAAACAACAATCGACAAAATAAACAACAAAACAAACAACAAAATAAACAACAAAACAAACAACAAGACAAAATAAACAACAAAAACTAAGGGCTTACGGGATTTTAAGCCACGCCAGAGGCCCCTGCCTTATTGAGCTTACGGGATTTTAAGCCACGCCAGAGGCCCCTGCCTTATTGAGCTTACGGGATTTTAAGCCACGCCAGGGGCTCAGCAGGTTTACTATAAAAAATAAAAATAAAAATACAAAAAACTAAATACATATGCAAAAACTAAATACAATACAAATACAAATACAAAAAACTAAATGCAAATACAAATGCAAATACAAAAAACCAAATACAAATACAAATACAAATACAAAAAGCTGAATACAAATACAAATACAAAAAAACTAAATAAAAATATAAATACAAAAAACTAAATAAAAAATACAAATACAAACAAACTAAATACAAATAAAAATTAAAAAACCAAATACAAATTCATATAAAAAATAAATACAAATAGAAATACAAAAAACTAAATACAAATGCAAATACAAAAATTAAATACAAATACAAAAATAAACACAAACACAAATCAAAAAATAAACTAAATACAAATACAAAAAACTAAATACAAATACAAAAACGAACAGCAAACCCCATACACAATCCCGACAACACAAAGCCGCAGTGAAACACTACTTTCATCAGAATCCATCCCATCGCCCGTCAGGCAGAAAACTCGCTGCCATAAAGTCCACAGACACCTATCAAAACACAGTAAATAACGAAGGGTATTTACGACAGATAAACAGTAACATGAAATGAAATAAAAATATAAGTCTTTTTCTGGGGCAAGTCCTGTTGGTCGGCATCGCACTGACATTCATCAGGAAGCTTTATGTTCCAGTCTTAAGTCGACCAGGTCTGCGATCGTTGCGCTCAGCTGCATGGCGAGATACGAAACTCTACTGTTGAAACATAAGAAGTTTAAATTTACTTTCAAACCGATGTTGGCAATGTGGTATTTGGCTCACACTAAGGTTAAGGATCACGTCTTTCACTACAGGCAATGGCCACAGAAAAACTAAATTCCACAAAGCTTAATTTTGCTAATTACCTGTTTCTAGAAAACAGACTGTAACCTGAACTCAAAACTTATGTTTCAAAATACTTCATATGGCATCTGCTGCGGACCTCTGAAATGTGTAGGCCTACTACATTAATTAAGCATACAATTTATCAATACAATCCACCCACCAAGTGGTAATTAGGTACCCCTCAGAGTAGTAATTAGTTAAAGAGCAAAACAGCTGGAATTCATTGTAGTGTCAGCAGTGGCGGCGATGTTGTCTGAGAGGTGGGGGGGACAAAGTCGGCCACGATCTCGTCGACGACCGGTTTTGGAAAATCTTGTCCAACAAATTTTTTTCTGCCACTTCATCTCCGAAAAATGTCGCTTTCATCTCCGAAAAAAGTTGATGACCTTTTTTTAGTCCTTCACCTCTTTTAAAAACTTTTTCTTACACTATCCTCTTTTTCCCACACTTCTTTACTTTTTTCCCCACTTTCATTTTCACCAATTCATCTCCGCAAAATATCGATTTCATCTCCCAAAAAAGTTGATGACCTTTTTTTAGTCCTTCACCTCTTTTAAAAACTTTTTCTTACACTATCCTCTTTTTTCCCACACTTCTTTACTTTTTCCCCACTTTCATTTTCACCAATTTATCTTCGCAAAATATCGATTTCATCTCCAAAAAAAGTTGATGACCTTTTTTTAGTCACTCGCCACTTTTTTGACGAATTCCTTCTTCTTTCTCATAATATTAGGGGGGGACACTTCTGCAAAAAAAGTAACTTTTTACCTCGTCTGGTCAAAAACCCTGCGAAAACCCTCACGTGCAATTACATTTCTCCGCCTTTTTTGGTGTTTCTTCAAAATGTGGGGGGGGGACAAATGCATGGAGTGACCCCCACTCTTAAAGGTGGGGGGGACATGTCCCCCGTCCCCCCTAGATCGCCGCCCATGAGTGTCAGCCATACTGTGGGGGCGTGGTGGCTCAGTGGTAAGTTCGGCGCCTTGTGACCAGAGGGTTGCAGGTTCGAATCCCACTCTAGCCGCTGCGTACGGACCTTGGGCAAGTCCTTCACTCGCAATTGCTCGTGGCGCTTCGGCGTGAAAACTCCGGCACAGTATCAATGCTGTAGTCGGGAGCGCCTCTGAGTAGAAGTAGTAGTAGTTGACTTGAAGAGGCGCTATAGAAATATCCGGAATAAATAAAAATACTTACATTGCAAAATGTTGTTTTCCCGATACAATCATTATTGGCTTCCGAGTTTTTCTGAGTTTTTCTGAGGTCTTTTCTGAGGTTTTCATCTCTGGTTAGATGACATACATGTGGACAGAAAGTTAACACCTGGAGAACCAGTCGTGGCATCATTCAGAGAACTTGATAAAACAGAGTTATCTGACCTTAAAAACGATGGCGTAGTTGGTTTAGTAGAGGAGCTGCCTCAGAATAGACTGGCATTCCTGGAGGCTCCACACTGCCACTGCTGAAATCAAAGTAAACCAAGTTCACACTTAAAAATGATAATGTCTAGTTAGAAATTTACTGCAAAACATTTTTTCATTTATTCTCTAAGCCTTGAACACGCAAAATCACTTTCTTTGCACCGGATAGAGAAACAGAGAAAAGACTAAGATTCATAGGTGTAGACTCTGGAGGGGCAGCCGGGGAACGTGCCCCCCAATAATTGAGATGGACTGTACACCCAATGCAACATGTGTAGAATGAATAATCCCCCCATATTTAGGACAAGTTACGCCAGTGCTAAGATTACAGGAAGACAAGAGACAAGACAGAGATGACAATGACCAAAAAAGAAAACAACTGTAGTGAACAAATGTCCTTCAACGACTGACCATAAGAGCCACAGTGTGCTTAGCACTCTTTTATCATAGACATCCCTCTAGTGTCTTTGTCAATCATGGGAGTCCTCTGCTTATGCAACAGCTTGCATACCAACCAATGGTGGTGATCAACTTACTTCACTTTGCAGGCAAATGGTTACACATGAGCTCGACCAAAACACAATCATTTGTAAGAAGTCACCACTCATCCAAGCCTAAGCTACAGCGATCCGGGGCGTAACTTTGGTCTAAAAAGTGGAAGGCACCGATTTCTTACATACACGAAGCAAGGCGGAGACTGCGATCTATCGGAAGGAACGATAATAAAACATTGATAGGCACAGTTCAAAAAGTGGGGGTACGGTACCCCCAGTCCAAAAAGTGGGGGTACGGGTATCCCTCGGACGCCTATGTTCAATATGATGCATAAACACTTAATAAAATATAAGTAAAAATGCACATATATTAAAATAAATTCATACCACAAAATCAGAATGGTAAAGGCATTCATATATATACTTTCTTACTAATAAAACGCTATATCATATATTCAGGAAAGAATCAACTCAGATTATAATTATCGCAGGAAAAGACATCGAACACTAAGCAACAAAAAGCCAGCAACATAGCTGGTGGAGGTGGTGCTGTACTGTTTGTTTTCCTGCCTTTTGTAGAAGACCAATATAAAAAATGCACAGTTGAACCAGAATTCACCACAGCAGAAGACACGCATTCTCCTTCTCTTACCCAGGGCTCCATTCGTATTCAATACTGCTGAAATCGACTTATTGAGAGACCAACAACAAGAAAAGTGGGTTTCTTCTGGAAAAAATTCGAAGTTCGAAGTAAAGAAAGTGTTCAAGTTTAGGACACGAAAATCATCGAAAATCGGTGACTAAAGAAGTAGAAATTTAGATGAAAAGTTGGACTTACGTATACTATTCTGTACTGTATAGCCTGTACAGCTATAAATCTTCTCTTCCGCAGCTGCTATTACCAGGGTTAAGGCTAGTTTTAATTTCTTATCAACGATGTTCGACAATTAATGTCTCCTCTCTTCTAAGTCGACTCGACTCGTTTCCAAGGAACAAACCGATTGGTCAAAATGACGTCACAGTAGCAAAAATAGCAAGATGACGTTTTAATTAAATTTACGTCATTCGTATTATCGTTTATGCGCTAAGTGAGTAAGTAATTTAGCGGCCATGGCACAGAAAAGCGTCAAGTCCATTGATATGTATAAATAGTACTGGATTGATAAAGCTTCAGTCATTGGCCTATGCCCGACGGCGACTCAGTCGTGGCTTCCGGGACTTCCGGTCAGGGATTATGACTTATTAATATAAAAGACTGAAAAGTCCTTATGTGACTGGTTATGGCGTCTATGGAGCATAGCGCCTCTAGCGACAAAAATGTATAACGTCGTGTTATGGCGTTCATGGAGCGTGGTGTCCCTAGCGGCAAAGGCGTATAAGGTTGTGTTTACATAACAAATGCATTGCGGTTTCTATAAACGAATAATTATTTGTTTAAGCAATAAACAGTTGCATGTGCAGAGCAAAACATCATATTTAACATGCGCTGAATTGTGCATTGCCGCGTATATGACATTTTATTTAATGTTAAAGCTAAATTTGTAGAACTTTTGTATTGCGCAATGTTATTGTAGGCTCACCAGACACGGCACTGACTGGCCTTTACGGATAATGTGTCAACAAATATTTAGGTAAAATTAACTTCATTATTAGGCCCTACGTGTTTTATGGCCTTTCCCCTTGAGGTTGAAGTATCTTTTGGCTGAAGCCCAAGCAATCCAACAACATGGAATACATTTTAACCATTCCAAAGTGCTTTGTTATTAATAATTTACTGACCCAGATAGATGACGAATAGGGTGTGTCAAGTTTTGAAAGATCAATATTTTAAAAAGTAGGGCCTACTAGAGATAAAATGTGCAGTTTCATGTTAAAAATCAACATATGGGTATAAATTTTGTTTTGAATAGGATTTACCTACTTTTGTAAATACGAATTCGGAATTGTCTGCAGTCTGCATTCAAAGTTAGTTTGCCTGAATAAAATAAAAGACTCGCGTTTTCATTAAAATAGCGAGTTGTCCGACTTGACAATTTTTTTTATGGAAAAGAAGTCTTGGGCTGAATATGATTTTTTGGGGTCTTGGTCTTGTTCTTGGTCTCGAGGTTCAAAGTATTGGTCTTGGTCTTGAGGTTCAAAGTCTTGGTCTTGGTCTTGAGGTTCAAGGTCTTGGTCTCGAGGTTCAAAGTCTTGGTCTTGGTCTCGAAGTTTAAGGTCTTGACCAGTGATGGGCACTAAACTATTTTTTCTTAGTTAAACTAAAACTATTTTCCAACTAAAAAAAATTAGTTTAACTAAAGTTGGCAACTGATTTTGGAAATTAGTTAAGTAAACTAAAAAAAAGTAGTTGAATGTTCATTGTGGAAAAATAGTTGCATATTGCTGATTTTTTTAGTTAAACTTTTTAGTTAGCAACTAAATTTTTTAGTTAAACTATGGTTTTAACTAAACTTTTTTATTTTAGTTAAACTTCATCCTTAACTAAAAATTTTTAGTTAAACTAAAAGTTAGCAACTTTTTAGTTAACTATTGCCCATCACTGGTCTTGACAAGACTGGTTGAAAGCAGAAGAAAATGGCAAAATGTATCCAGGTTTCAAGCTATTGGAGGTGATTCCTGTAATGTAACCACTGGTTGGGTAGGCGAGTAATGCATTATGTCAAGGAGAAGCTGCAAAGGAAGCTCGTGTGCATTGTTTGCGATCTGCACACAGGAGAACTGCCACTGAGGCACCTAGTAACTGCTTTAGATGGCAAGACACTAAGCAACAACAAATGGGCAGGTCCCTTAGGAAAAATGTTGGATTCTATAACCGCGCTAGACATCAATCCTGATTTTGCAAAAGTCTGTGTGGGTCCTGCTCTCCCTCAGCTCAGCGACTAAGTGATGAAAGACTTAAGCACAGATCAAAGCTATGGCTACAGGATTGTCACTGCAATTAGGATAGGAGTTTTGCCAAAGGATCTGGCTCTGTTGGTTGATAATTTCTTTATTTATTCAACTAAGAACATTAAATAAAATAAAAATAGACACATTAGTTATTAAAATATAATTTTTTTCCTTTATTCATTCAACTAAGAACATTAATTTAAATAAATATGGACATATTAGTTATTACAATATTTCAAATGCAATTCGAACACATACAAATCATTAGGAACAAAAGTGATTCGTTCACAGAGCTAAACTGCAAAGCGTAGTTACTTATGTGTTACTACCAAGTATACTGTTGGTTACCATTTACATTAAATAATTGTGATTTGTTGCACAATGTTTAATGAAAACTTCAGAAAATCATCCATCATGAAGTGCTCAGAGCACAACACAGCAGTTGTACTAGGATTCCAAATGTTGTGTGTGTTTGGGTCAACGCGATTCACTGCTTTCACCCAGGCTGATCGTCGCATCTCCTCAGCAGGAAACCTAAACAAACAAAATATACCATAGTCATGTTTCGTTACTACAGCTATACTATTATTTCTGATAGTGTGCCATGAAATCCTGAAGTACAATATCTAGTGTTTACAGCAAACACTATCTCACCCTATAATACCACAAATATTTTGTGTGTCAAATTTGAGACTATATTCATGTCCAAATGCACGGTTGCTTGATCACAATTGTCGATACTTTATCATTATAATGGGGTACAGCAAATATTCAATAAAGTTTACATTCCGAGTCATTGCTTTTGCAACCGGGATAAAATGATGGCTTATAATCTCTCTATACTATCACAATTTTATTTAAAGAATGCTAATATCACTAGAATGCAGCCAACAAGAGAACTTTGACTATACACAATAACCTTTATCCTAACTGTAGAATTGCTTACCAAGAAAAATCTTCACACTACTGAATAGTTACTTTAGCATGACATAGTCTTTTTTGGCTAGTTTGTTATGCAGCCCCAAACTTACAAAAATCACTAGGCAAGGGTAATGACCTACCGGGTAGACATTTTTGGGTAAAGGGTTTAAAGTAACCGCATTGGCCGTCTTCTTCATTTGCTTGACGTGCATGTGAAGTTTGCTGTAGGTGCCATATATGCAATCATTTGTGTTATTACAGAACTAAGACTTACACAAACTAGTGTGTTTAGCTGCGTACCTGTGAAAAGTTATTTTCCTCCCACAACTGTACGATCCAACTTTATTTGTGCAGCCGATAGCACAACACGAGCTAACCATTTTGATACGTATAATAAGCAGCGAAATTATGTAATGCTTAACATTTTACGATATACTTTATAACTTTACGAGGACTTTATAACTTGTAACCATCAGGACTCCAGACGCGTATACCTACTCTGTGAGCGCCATGCTCGCCTACGGTTTTCGAATATTATGTCTTTTGCTATTACAAGTTATCAAGAGGTGACGCTGTATGATGAACTCGATGAAGCTGTATTTCAGACTGAACTATAGTAATTAGCGCATTAATTGTTTTATTTACTACGATTAAAACGTTTATGTTTTACGATGTTCGGTGTATTTGTTCAAGTTTTCAGCTAAAAGTTAAATCACTGTCATTTGGTATAGGCCTATATACTTGGACAATAATGCCTCAAGTTCATCTAGTTCCTTGTAGCCTGTAGTATACGAAGCTTCAAGTTTAACTGCTCAACAATAGTTACTGTAGATGATATCTTTGAACGTCGTCAAGAGAGGAGGGAGGATTTAAAATGACGTCTGAAGAGGAGGAATCTTGTGTGAAGGCTTCAGTGTTTATGGAATTGATGCGGCTGTAAGATTGAGAGACAGGATAAGGACGTGGGATAGGTATAGTAGGCCTATGTTAAGACATGTGAAAATTTGGTAATGGTCGTAAATAGTAGGGGGCCGAGAACAGTTCCCCTAGGGACACTAGCAGTGAAGACAGAAGGGTCCGATCGAGCAGCACCAATACCCACTCGCTGAAACCGATTGCAGAGGTAAGAAGCCAGCTATTTTAAGGCAGCTCCAGAGACACCGAAGCTTTTGCTGAGTCTAGAATGTAGTAGCTGGTGGTCGACAGTGTCAAAAGCAACACTATAAGGTCAGTGCACTGAGACGCGTGCATTTCAGGTATCATTATAGATGAGAAAGATTTTCTCTTTTGAGGCATTCTAGGGCTTGAATCTTAAGACTGGGTTTCGATCAATAGAACTTTAATCTTCAACAGAGTATCTTCTGTCCACTTGCTAGAAAAAAGTTTAATCATCATTTATTCTGACACGCGATCTGCGTGTCACTCTTGACTCCTCCCTCACCTTTACTGAACATATCTCGACTCTGACTCGCTCCTGCTTCTTCCAACTGAGACGACTGAGAGCCATCAGGCGATCCACTGTACCTAGTGTCTTTTCCTCCATTGTGCATGCATTCAATTGCTCTCGGGTTGACTACTGTAACTCGCTCCTCCTCGGTCTTCCCATGCTCCGCCTCTCCCCCTCCAATCAGTCTTAAATGCTGCTGCTAGGCTCATAGCACGTCTTCCTCGCTTTGCTCATATCTCCACATATATGATTGAAGTCTTACACTGGCTCCCGATTACTTCGCGTATCCAGTATAAGATCCTCCTTCTGGTTTCCAAATTCCAGCTACGGCTTGCCCCTAAATACCTCTCTGACCTTATGCGGCAACCTCTCTCTGCAACTTCAGCTCGTCCTTTGCGCTCTACTGGCCGTCTTGATCTCTTTGTCCCTCGTACTAGGACCAGTCTGGCCAACGTCGAGCTTTGCTGTCACAGGTCCCTCTGCCTGGAATGGTCTTCCCTCTCGACTACGAACTAAACTCATGATGGGAATCTCCCCAACATCTACTCACTTGCTCAAGACGTTTCTGTTTCCACGGGGCTCATGCACTGAGGGCGCCTCTGAATAGTTTATACTGCGAGAGGCGCCTTATAAATTACTATATATAGATACGATACGATACGATTACAATCGTTGGACACGGTATCCGATTGTTTAGAACGCTTACCTTGTACCGTGGAGAGCATGGGTCCTTCCCTAAGACGGTTACTGTGTGTGGGGGGACCTTGAGTAATTCCTTCACCCATTTCTTCAACATCATTGATTGATGCTTGGTCTTTAGATTGTGGCGCTTAACGAATAATAAACACAAATGTTATAGCTTCACATCATGCAGTATTGGCTTACAGTTTTGCACATGTAAACTAAAAAGAAAACTTAACAAGCTGGTGAAGTTCCCCCCAAAATACTCAAATTACGTCCCTGCCCCTCCCCTGAAAAAAGCTGAAATGGCGTCCCTGTAAACCAGCGTTATTTCAGTATATATGTGATCCGTCGCCTATCCTGCCAACATGCCCATATGGAGCCCACATAGCCATATAGGCCTATGACCCATATTCTCATTTGGGACCCATATAGAGCTCTTATGTATCCCATCAAATGCCTATTGGAATTGTGACAAGGTAAGGCCTAAAACCAGCTCCTCTGTCTGAAAAACACCAGTCAGAGGTCTCCCAATGATAAGGAAGTCGACTTAATCTACGACAAAACCCAGGCATAGTAGGACTTGTTTGGACAGTTTGCTTTGCATTTTCCATCTGCATGGAATTAAATGCATGGAATTAAATCACTTACCACTTGCTAAAAATCAATCACATTTTGTACGCCAAAGGTAGACCTACTGAACCAAACTCTCTAGATACTCCAACAACAGGATACGCAGTTTTCCAGAATTAAATTCGTTTAGTCACAATTTATTTTATGTTTAATCGTTAAATTTAATTTATTTATATAACTGAAATCAAGAGTGGCATGACGGCAGATTCGCTCTATTTTTGTTTCTGGAGGCGAATATTGAAACACTTTTGGAAAATTTATCATATTACGAGTATAAGTTCCATTGTATAGGCCTACCGTAATCGTAAACTACTTAAAACTACAAATTTCTAAAGCGCCACTTGAAATCTAAGAGCAGGGCAGAAGCTTATTCACGAGCGTTTACGTCAAGATGCAGTGCATGGTAAGATAATATTTCTCATGATCGTGTTACCTGTTCGGGTTCAAAACCCAACAGGAAGTGAACAGCGCAACTGTTGGAATGTAATGCAAAGATCTAATGTAGATCTTCGAGATTTCTCAGCATCACAAAAAAAACGCTTCCGGTATATCGGCTTATTCCTCGGGAAGGCAAGGCACCAGCGGACGACGCCTTATCCGGAGAATCTGTTTCTCCAGTGGAGTTGAATTTGATGCGTTATCTGCCAGAGGACTCGACTCACTCGAGTCCACGTTTTCATTAGACATCTTGATTCCCTCGGGCTTTTATTGTTGCCTTGCACCGAATAAACCCGTTCCTTACACACATTCTATAATGAAACCGAGCACATAACGTTCGCAGTCATGTACTTGGCATTCATCTCATCAACCGTGGTGGCTTCGTGGACAGCCGTAAGGTTGTCAGCGCCCAGCGTTTGACGGACGTTTGTTTGACCAAGTCTTCTATACTAAACGCATCTCACGCGGTAGTTAAAGAATCTCAGACTGTTGCAATCGATAGTACATTATACAACCGAGGGACAAACTCACCCTCGCTCTGCTCCAGTGGCGTACCGAACGGGGGGCAGAGGGGGCGAGTCGCCCCGGGCGGCACTTTTCTAGGGGCGGCAAAATAGGGTAAAAGAAAACTAAAAAGAGTGAATTTTGGATATAAAAAGGAAAAAATAGGAGAGAAAGAAAAGAAAAAGAAGGAAAGAAAGAAACCGTCACTTTAGTCAAGTCAGCTTGGCTTCCGTTGATCGTTTGGGACGATATCACACTCTACATTAAACATTAAACAGAATTGCAGTAAAGGAAGCAGAATCGCATTATCTAGTAAATAGAGTAACAGACTGTATAAAGCAACTTTAAAGTATATTCTTGTTTTTGCGCCCTTCATAATTATAATATATGTATATATATATTCTTATAATATACATATACACACATATATATAGCCTATCATATGTATAGGTATTAGGGTGGAGTGAAAGCTATAGGAAAAATATTTTTTGGGGAATCTGCCATTGGCAGGGGGTGCAAAACTTGTGTATTGATACTAGTTTTGCTAGCGTAAAATATTTTGCCTCTAGGATCATGTTTTGAGGTGCCCCAACTCTGAAAACTTATCCCATTAAAACTGAGAAATTGAGATTTAAATAATAGACTAGGCTTGGAATTTAAAAATGACCTTATTGGAAGCAAATCGTTTAACAATTTGCTAATAGGTGTCTCTAGACTAATTTAACCCTTCTGAAAACGAAAATCGTGGTTGGCAAGCTTGATTTTTAACGGTTGCATGGATAAACAAGATGGCGGCCAAAATGGAGGCCAATATCTTCAAATGGCTATAAGTAAAGTCATGTTTGCGATGGAAACATGATTTCAGAGTCTAAATTAACATTTTCGGTATCAAGGAATGCAATGGAACTATAGACACATATGTAGCACTGTCAGAAAACAAAATGGCGGACAAAATGTCGGCCAGTATCTTCAAATGGCTATAAGTAAAGTCATGTGTATGATGGAAACATGATTTTTGAGTATAAATAAACATTTTTGACGTCAAGGAATGCGATGGAACTAAGGACATATATGTAGCACTGCCAGAAAACAAAATGGCGGCAAGATGGCGGCCAATCTGGAGTAGTGTTTTCTTGGTTAAAGAATACGAACGAAATAAAATTCTATATGAAGCATCCATGTTATTGCAGTTTAACTGTCATTATTTACATGAAATTTTTAAAAGCCTGTGATTGCAGTTTTATACATCACGTGTGCACTATTCGTGTTTCTAGAGCTATTTCAAGCAGAATTCTGTTAGCCGTTGTAAGCCATCTTGAATGAACTACTGGGGCAGAATTTCGATTAGCACCTTCATCAGGGCATTTCCTAGCAGATATAGCTTGACATATAGGACCATTGTACAAATACTTCTGATCGATGCCTATTAACACACAGAAAATTGTCATGAGCAACTGCTGTAAAGGAAACTACTTGTATGTTTCCACATGCTTGGTTTGCTTTACCAATTGGACCAGGCAACATTCTAGGACCATGTGATACACTATCGAGTTTCTGTAGTAAGACAATTAGTTTTCATGCAACAATCTAGCCACTGCAGCGGTCTCCCTATCTCCATTTCGAGCAAGGGAATAACACCTCATATATGTTACCAGTATTCACATTTGTGCCATTGCACCCAACAACAAGCAACAAGCAAACGGTTCGTTGTAATTCTTTTTCGGCGGAGTAGATCTGATATTCCTCTTGCTATACTTTATGGGTTTCCAGCTGATGGGATGACAAGTATATTTCTAATTGAGTTCTGACACAACTGTAATATGCTCCTCGGTTATCATTTTCGGATAATACCGTCTTCATTTGTTCACTTGCAGTCTAGTTTTGACTTTCCTTCTATCTAAATATAACCCTGTTAAGGATTCTCGTTCACTAGCTTGTAAACCTTTTCTGACTCTCGTTCTCTAAGAATTTTACTCCTGTCATTAGCCTGCGATCTGCCATCTTCATGCACTAGTCTAGCAAACTCTTGATCAGAGACGTCGTATATATGTCACATTTCCTTGCCACAGCACTCAGAGTTGTTTTGCATCTGCTACTGCTGGACCAAATACTATTTCATCTCGCCTCATGTCATCAGGAACAATTGGAAAGAACTCCATCATGTCAGTACATGTCGAAAGCACTGTTTGAGACAATTCTGTAGGAACACCTACTACTGGAAAGCTACTAGTTTGTATCGTTTTTTGGCTTTTTGGCTGATATTCTCGCAGTCTACCTTTCAGTCTTCGATATATTTACAAAAGGCTTCACCAAAATAAAATCACAATAGTGAAAAAACATGACACTTCAAGTATAAAAAAATTCATAGAATTAATCCAAAATTTCGGAAATTCGTGTTTTTTGGGTGGCCTTGGGGCACCTCAAGAATTTAACCAAATCCGGTATTATTTTACATGCAGGCTACTGGGCACAGTAGACAACTTTTGCACACCCTGCCGATTCTGAAATGTAAATTTCATTTTTTCACTCCACCCTAATAGGTATCTACACGAATTAATTACTTAGAATAAAACTTAATCACAAACTATCAATATCGCCACCACAGCATTTCACCACTTAGTTTAGACCTCGTTTTAAAATTAATATTAAAATTTTCTGGTTTTAACAGAAATTGACGCTATTATTTTGTCATTAATTTTGAAATGATCACTTATTGAAGTCTTATTCTTTCAACACATCACAAGTGAGTCAGCGACAGTCGCAAGTCATGCAATAAAATGTTTTTAATTATGTAATAAAATAATCTCAGTAAGTTGAAAATGTATAGCTAAAACGGATAATTACAAAATAAATACAGTGAAAAGTGAAAAATCCAGAAAGGCCAGGCCCCTATAAACTGCACACAAAAAATTGAATAGCTATGTAATATGATCGTTATGCAAGATCTTAGAGAAAATAGCATAAAGAAAATTAAGTGTCCAAGGGCGGCATATTGGGCCCTCGCCCCGGGCGGAATTTCAGCTCCGTACGCCACTGCTCTGCTCAACGCTGTTTTACCCCTTGAGGCAGGGTTGTAGGGCTATAGCACGCAGCATGTGGGAATGGATAGCCTAGACATAATTTATAGGTAGTGCAATCTGAAGAGGAGAGCCCAATATAGGCCGCCGTAGTATGCTATTTCTACAGACACAAGGAACGAATTGGAATGATGGATAAAATGTGACAGATGGAGAGATAGATAGAGTGAGTGATGGAGTGAGTGAGTGAGAGAGAGAAAGAGACAGACAGACAGACATACAGAGACAGAAACAGAAACAGAGACACAGACAGTCCACACGACGTCATAAAACAACGAAGCAACATAATTATATATAATATAAACATTTTCTCTTTAGCAATCTTTCTGCAGGACTTGAGCCTTATAATTAAAATGCCATTAACTGTACGAGTTAAGGATTATTCACTTCTAAAGCAATCTCAAAAGTCATCTAGTTCAAGAATTAATCATGACAGAATATAATTTGTTTTCGTTTGCTCATCATCTTTAGTCCGAAAGGTCAAATAAAGCTGTCCCATTGTTTGGTTGAAGCAACTTTTATATATGCCGATACTGAGAAAATGAAGTCGGCAGCAACGAGCCATTCACACCTCGGTTGGCTGAAGGCACATCTATTAATATAGTTTCCTTATATGCAAATTTGTCTGTCGGAGGACGCTACGTCACAAACGGCTTCTGTTCCATTGTGAAACATAAACCGGTTGTCTTGACGACGGCGGTCTTGACGACGGCGATAACCAACGATACATATAGGCCTATAATATGACGTCATAATATGCCAGGCAAATACTCTAACACTATATACTGCCGTCATAATTATGACGGGAAAATACACTAGTATCTTCATAATCTTCGTTTCGTTGCAGAATACTGTAAAAAGGTTTAGAAGTTAGTCGAATTACACATTCCTCTTTGGAAGGTTGCAACCTAACCTGTTATGAGTAGAACATATGCGCTCTAGTTTGGCAAAACATGTACGTTGCCTTCTGGGTAAAATCCTCTGTTCCTCCTTGTTTCTCCCTCTAACCTCACTTCTCTGCCGAACTCTATACTAACCGGACTGCCGACCAACCGAAAGACCGTCTCGTATAGCCTTGCTATATTGACCAGTGACCAAGGTTACATCTGTCTTAGCCTTACATGTATATTATATACAAAGACAGACAGAGATGGAGACAGACAGAGAAGAAGATAGATGTGGAAACAGAATGAATGAATGAATAATATTAGATAAGCGTGCTTGAAGTCAATACTTGATAATGAACGACAATTTGAGAGACAGAGACAGAGACAGAGATAGAGAAAGAGAGATTATTTCATATGAGTCCTTCTTGAAGCCTATATCACTGTAGGCCTACTAGAATAGAATTATAATAATTAGCCTAACAGCATCCGCAGATATCATCAGCTCTTGCATAAATTAAAACTAATCGATATTCTTCACGTAGAATTTAACCTTCGGGCGATCCTTGTTGTTTCTATGTAGAATTTGTATCGAACTGTGACTGCCCTAGCTGTTTCAATTCCACCTGCACCACTTTTCCTTCTAGTCTAGTCTTCTATCATCCTCCTTCTTGTCCGCGGCTTATTCCAGGGCAACGACAAAATAAACAACAAAATAAACAACAAAACAAACAACAATCGACAAAATAAACAACAAAACAAACAACAAAATAAACAACAAAACAAACAACAAGACAAAATAAACAACAAAAACTAAGGGCTTACGGGATTTTAAGCCACGCCAGAGGCCCCTGCCTTATTGAGCTTACGGGATTTTAAGCCACGCCAGAGGCCCCTGCCTTATTGAGCTTACGGGATTTTAAGCCACGCCAGGGGCTCAGCAGGTTTACTATAAAAAATAAAAATAAAAATACAAAAAACTAAATACATATGCAAAAACTAAATACAATACAAATACAAATACAAAAAACTAAATGCAAATACAAATGCAAATACAAAAAACCAAATACAAATACAAATACAAATACAAAAAGCTGAATACAAATACAAATACAAAAAAACTAAATAAAAATATAAATACAAAAAACTAAATAAAAAATACAAATACAAACAAACTAAATACAAATAAAAATTAAAAAACCAAATACAAATTCATATAAAAAATAAATACAAATAGAAATACAAAAAACTAAATACAAATGCAAATACAAAAATTAAATACAAATACAAAAATAAACACAAACACAAATCAAAAAATAAACTAAATACAAATACAAAAAACTAAATACAAATACAAAAACGAACAGCAAACCCCATACACAATCCCGACAACACAAAGCCGCAGTGAAACACTACTTTCATCAGAATCCATCCCATCGCCCGTCAGGCAGAAAACTCGCTGCCATAAAGTCCACAGACACCTATCAAAACACAGTAAATAACGAAGGGTATTTACGACAGATAAACAGTAACATGAAATGAAATAAAAATATAAGTCTTTTTCTGGGGCAAGTCCTGTTGGTCGGCATCGCACTGACATTCATCAGGAAGCTTTATGTTCCAGTCTTAAGTCGACCAGGTCTGCGATCGTTGGCTCAGCTGCATGGGGAGATATGAAACTCTACTGTTGAAACATAAGAAGTTTAAATTTACTTTCAAACCGATGTTGGCAATGTGGTATTTGGCTCACACTAAGGTTAAGGATCACGTCTTTCACTACAGGCAATGGCCACAGAAAAACTAAATTCCACAAAGCTTAATTTTGCTAATTACCTGTTTCTAGAAAACAGACTGTAACCTGAACTCAAAACTTATGTTTCAAAATACTTCATATGGCATCTGCTGCGGACCTCTGAAATGTGTAGGCCTACTACATTAATTAAGCATACAATTTATCAATACAATCCACCCACCAAGTGGTAATTAGGTACCCCTCAGAGTAGTAATTAGTTAAAGAGCAAAACAGCTGGAATTCATTGTAGTGTCAGCAGTGGCGGCGATGTTGTCTGAGAGGTGGGGGGGACAAAGTCGGCCACGATCTCGTCGACGACCGGTTTTGGAAAATCTTGTCCAACAAATTTTTTTCTGCCACTTCATCTCCGAAAAATGTCGCTTTCATCTCCGAAAAAAGTTGATGACCTTTTTTTAGTCCTTCACCTCTTTTAAAAACTTTTTCTTACACTATCCTCTTTTTCCCACACTTCTTTACTTTTTTCCCCACTTTCATTTTCACCAATTCATCTCCGCAAAATATCGATTTCATCTCCCAAAAAAGTTGATGACCTTTTTTTAGTCCTTCACCTCTTTTAAAAACTTTTTCTTACACTATCCTCTTTTTTCCCACACTTCTTTACTTTTTTCCCCACTTTCATTTTCACCAATTTATCTTCGCAAAATATCGATTTCATCTCCAAAAAAAGTTGATGACCTTTTTTTAGTCACTCGCCACTTTTTTGACGAATTCCTTCTTCTTTCTCATAATATTAGGGGGGGGACACTTCTGCAAAAAAAGTAACTTTTTACCTCGTCTGGTCAAAAACCCTGCGAAAACCCTCACGTGCAATTACATTTCTCCGCCTTTTTTGGTGTTTCTTCAAAATGTGGGGGGGGACAAATGCATGGAGTGACCCCCACTCTTAAAGGTGGGGGGACATGTCCCCCGTCCCCCCTAGATCGCCGCCCATGAGTGTCAGCCATACTGTGGGGGCGTGGTGGCTCAGTGGTAAGTTCGGCGCCTTGTGACCAGAGGGTTGCAGGTTCGAATCCCACTCTAGCCGCTGCGTACGGACCTTGGGCAAGTCCTTCACTCGCAATTGCTCGTGGCGCTTCGGCGTGAAAACTCCGGCACAGTATCAATGCTGTAGTCGGGAGCGCCTCTGAGTAGAAGTAGTAGTAGTTGACTTGAAGAGGCGCTATAGAAATATCCGGAATAAATAAAAATACTTACATTGCAAAATGTTGTTTTCCCGATACAATCATTATTGGCTTCCGAGTTTTTCTGAGTTTTTCTGAGGTCTTTTCTGAGGTTTTCATCTCTGGTTAGATGACATACATGTGGACAGAAAGTTAACACCTGGAGAACCAGTCGTGGCATCATTCAGAGAACTTGATAAAACAGAGTTATCTGACCTTAAAAACGATGGCGTAGTTGGTTTAGTAGAGGAGCTGCCTCAGAATAGACTGGCATTCCTGGAGGCTCCACACTGCCACTGCTGAAATCAAAGTAAACCAAGTTCACACTTAAAAATGATAATGTCTAGTTAGAAATTTACTGCAAAACATTTTTTCATTTATTCTCTAAGCCTTGAACACGCAAAATCACTTTCTATGCACCGGATAGAGAAACAGAGAAAAGACTAAGATTCATAGGTGTAGACTCTGGAGGGGCAGCCGGGGAACGTGCCCCCCAATAATTGAGATGGACTGTACACCCAATGCAACATGTGTAGAATGAATAATCCCCCCATATTTAGGACAAGTTACGCCAGTGCTAAGATTACAGGAAGACAAGAGACAAGACAGAGATGACAATGACCAAAAAAGAAAACAACTGTAGTGAACAAATGTCCTTCAACGACTGACCATAAGAGCCACAGTGTGCTTAGCACTCTTTTATCATAGACATCCCTCTAGTGTCTTTGTCAATCATGGGAGTCCTCTGCTTATGCAACAGCTTGCATACCAACCAATGGTGGTGATCAACTTACTTCACTTTGCAGGCAAATGGTTACACATGAGCTCGACCAAAACACAATCATTTGTAAGAAGTCACCACTCATCCAAGCCTAAGCTACAGCGATCCGGGGCGTAACTTTGGTCTAAAAAGTGGAAGGCACCAATTTCTTACATACACGAAGCAAGGCGGAGACTGCGATCTATCGGAAGGAACGATAATAAAACATTGATAGGCACAGTTCAAAAAGTGGGGGTACGGTACCCCCAGTCCAAAAAGTGGGGGTACGGGTATCCCTCGGACGCCTATGTTCAATATGATGCATAAACACTTAATAAAATATAAGTAAAAATGCACATATATTAAAATAAATTCATACCACAAAATCAGAATGGTAAAGGCATTCATATATATACTTTCTTACTAAGAAAACGCTATATCATATATTCAGGAAAGAATCAACTCAGATTATAATTATCGCAGGAAAAGACATCGAACACTAAGCAACAAAAAGCCAGCAACATAGCTGGTGGAGGTGGTGCTGTACTGTTTGTTTTCCTGCCTTTTGTAGAAGACCAATATAAAAAATGCACAGTTGAACCAGAATTCACCACAGCAGAAGACACGCATTCTCCTTCTCTTACCCAGGGCTCCATTCGTATTCAATACTGCTGAAATCGACTTATTGAGAGACCAACAACAAGAAAAGTGGGTTTCTTCTGGAAAAAATTCGAAGTTCGAAGTAAAGAAAGTGTTCAAGTTTAGGACACGAAAATCATCGAAAATCGGTGACTAAAGAAGTAGAAATTTAGATGAAAAGTTGGACTTACGTATACTATTCTGTACTGTAGCCTGTACAGCTATAAATCTTCTCTTCCGCAGCTGCTATTACCAGGGTTAAGGCTAGTTTTAATTTCTTATCAACGATGTTCGACAATTAATGTCTCCTCTCTTCTAAGTCGACTCGACTCGTTTCCAAGGAACAAACCGATTGGTCAAAATGACGTCACAGTAGCAAAAATAGCAAGATGACGTTTTAATTAAATTTACGTCATTCGTATTATCGTTTATGCGCTAAGTGAGTAAGTAATTTAGCGGCCATGGCACAGAAAAGCGTCAAGTCGAGTTTAACGATTAGGCCTATTATGATGTCTATGGTTCCACGTCTCAGCTCCAATTGTGATTGTAGCCTAATAAATTGTAATTGAACATAATATAGTGAATATTATGCCATGCTTTATAATAGTTCAGAAACCAAAAGTATATCAATAAACATTGAAGCACGTTTTTAGTGAGATATTTGGCTTTGAATTGTGCTTGCAATTTTTCTTATTTGCGGTTGGTCTTCAGGTCGGACGGACCATTTAAAATCACGGCAGTAGAGTATATAGAGAAACTCTATGGCTTCAGTTCATTCTACTATCAGTCAGTCAGTCAGTCAGTCTGTCTGTCTGTCTGTCTGTCTGTCTGTCTGTCTGTCTGTATGTCTGTATGTCTGTCTGTCTGTCTGTCTGTCTGTCTGTCTGTCTGTCTGTCTGTCTGTCTGTCTGTCTGTCTGTCTGTCTGTCTGTCTGTCAGAAGTATCTGTCTGCCCTCCGTCTGCCTTCATGCCTGTCTTTAGGCCTGTCTGCCTGCCTGTCTGTCTGTCCTCTGTCTGCCTTCATGCCTGTCTTTAGACCTGTTTGCCTGTCTGTTTGTCTGTCCTCTGTCTGCCTTCATGCCTGTCTTTAGGCCTTTCTGCCTGTCTATTTGTCTGTCTGCCTGTCTGTCTGCCTGTCTGCCTGTCTGTCTGTGTGCGTGTAGTTCTTCCTCACTCCATTCTTGCCTCCCATGGATCTCCATAATCCGTTGTCCATTATTATCGCCATTCAATGGTTTTTGTTCGTAATCGTTGAACGACGAACTAGGTCGGTCGTCTCTTCTCCATACAACGAAGCTTTAACTATTTATGTTGCGCCGTATTCATGGAGTCTAATAAACAGCGAAGCCTAGCCATACAGATGTATATCAGGTCTTCCATACAAAAGTAGGTTCCTATTATGCGTATGTTCACGCATAATAGGAACCTATTATCGTTGAGTGCTTGCGAGTGTTGGCAATACTTGTCTGTCTGTCTGTCTGTCTGTCTGTCTGTCTGTCTGTCTGTCTGTCTGTCTGTCTGTCTGTCTGTCTGTCTGTCTGTCTGTCTGTCTGTCTGTCTGTGTAACTGTATGTAATTATGCATATGTGTGTATGTATATATAAGCTGGTTCACGCGATTTCCCTTTGTTTGGACGCTGTAGAAATTTCGAGATTACGATAATGATTGCAATATGTATGTATGGGTGGATGTATGTATGTATACATATATGTTTGTATGTATGTATGTTTATTTGTATGTATGTATTTACGTATGTTACTATGAATGTACCATGTATTGCATTTATGTACAGTTATTTATGTATGCATGTATGTACGTATGCATGCATGTATGTATGTATGTATGTATGTATGTATGTATGTGTGTATGTATGTGTGACTGCATGTATGTATGAATGTGTGTATGCATGTATATATTTATGTATGTATTTAACTATTTATGTATGTATGTATGTATGTATGTATGTATGTATTCATGTATGCATGCATGCATGAATCAACATCTGCTGTAAGATATGTTGTTCCTGGTACACGTCTTGTCTTTGACCAGCTTTCATCCACAGTTGCTGGTCCCTCCATCTGAAACGCTCAGCCTCCTCCTGTACTGTTCGCAACTCTTCTACCGAGACTGTCTTTCGCTCTAAACTGAAAACTTACCTCTTCCAGTCTACCTATGGCTCTTAATGGGTGCTTGGTTTCAGTGTGCACTTCTGAACTGTGAAAGGAGGGCATTAGCAAATTACAATTGTTTTGTATAGTTACAGTTGCAGTTCTGAACTTTGTTAAGGAGGGCAATATCAAAATACAGTTGTATTGTATTGTATTGTATTGTATTGTACAGTTGTATGTATTTTGTGTAAGCCTTTGTATGTACACGTACCTATGTACGTAGAGTTCTACATTTAACACTCTGCGTACACGTGTGCAGGGTTCATCTTCTCTGTTCACGTTTTTTCATGTGTTCTACGTAAAATCGATCACTACATTAAAATGAGATGTAGGACGTGATGGGTGCCTTGCATGGCTGCCGTATACAGTTAGAATTCGACTCCTGTAATAACTTGTGATCATCCGTTCATACTGATTTGTAATCATACTGCGTAATTGTCAGTTTGAAAATATTAGACGAAGATTATTATTTTTTCCCCAAGGTACATATGATCCCTTGGGGACTTAAATATTAATTGAAATAAGTAAATCATCTGGAACGGCCTCTATTCCTCAGGATTCGAGAGGAATTATTATTATTATTATTATTATTTTTTATTTATTTTTGTCCCGAGGTAAACATAATCCCTCCGGCGTCACAAAAATTTGTCAGGAGACAAAAGAAAACTAGTTATTCTGGAATGGTTGCATCTCCTCCGGGTCGGGCTCGACTAAAGTGCCATTATTATTATTTTTTTTTTGCCCTGAGGTACTTCATTCCCCCAAGGTCTTATAAATTAAAAGTGCTATGCTTCTGGAACGGCTATTATTATTATTATTATTATTATTATTATTATTATTATTATTATTATTATTATTATTATTATTATTATTATTATTATTATTATTATTACATGGTACTTTTTCGAAAGGGTTTTCATAACCTTTCTTGCCCTTTCCTTTTCACCGTTCGCGATTAACATGAATGTCATATGCATAGACACTTTTAGCTCTTTGCCGGAAGACGGATATTTAGCTACTCCATCTTCGACGTCGTCATGGTCAACTGTGTTCGCTTAGCGACCGGTCGCCGCGTTTCGTGAATAATTGATCCAAGCAGGAAAGAACCTTTCTCTCTCCTGTCGTGAACTTCAACAAATTAATGATAAAACGCTGTGAATATATCCAGGGGTTTGCTGTTACTGCCAGGTGCAACTTTCGGGCTGTCTGCCGAGCTACCGATACCTAACCTACTTGTTATGGGAGGATGAACCTAGGAGCGAATTCAAGTGTCCATCTCAGAAGTATAAGTGGATTGAAGTTGGATTGAGTGAGTTCGATTGAGTGAATTGGGTCGAGTATACTGCGTGGATGGATGGGTGAGAGATTAGGTGGGTGGGTTCAATGAGTTTATCCATCTATCCAGGGGCGTAACTTTGGTTTAAAAAGTGGGGGTGCCAATTTCTTACATACACGAAGCAAGGCGGAGACTGTGATCTCTGGGGATGCACAATAACAAAATATTAATTGGCATTGTTCAAAAAGTGGGGGTGCGGTACCGCCAGTCAAAAAAGTGGGGGTGCGGTACCGCCAGTCAAAAAAGTGGGGGTACGGTTCCACAATCCAAAAAGTAGGGGGTACGGGTACCCCTCGTACCCCACAAATTACGCCTATGCATCCCTGCATCCATCCATCCATCCATCCATCCATCTACACATCGTTCCATCCATCCAACATACATCCACTCATCTATTCCTCTTTCTATCCATCAATCAATGAATTTATTCATCCATCCTTCCGTCCATCCATCAATCAATCAATCTATCCAGGTAAGTAGATAGGTACACAGGTAGGTGCCAAGGCAGGTAGGTAGGTGAATGGATAGATGGACGAACCAACTGACTGACTGACGAATGAATATTGTTTAGGATTAGAAATCAAGATGACTCAGATGGCTCTACTTTTATCCCCCTCAGTGCGTGGCGTAGTTAGACTTGGTGAAGCCCTAAGCTATATTATAAAGCTTGAAGGCCCTTTTTTAAAAAAAAGTTCTCACAAAACTTGAAAACATATATGTCTTTTAATTATTGAATCGCAAGGCATTCAGAGTGAAAACTTTTAATTATTTTCAAGTGAATGCATCTACTAACTACATATTTATCATTTTTTAAACAGATCTAAGTTGTTTAGGCCCCTGCAGATTGTGAGGCCGTAGGCTGTAGCTTTTTTTAACTTATGCTTAAATCCAGCACTGTCTCCCATCCTCCAACACTTCCTTTGCATGCATAAATATATTAAGCGCCACTATCTAATGACTAAGCGTCAAGCATCAATCGATGGCGCTGAGTGATTATGAGTGAAGGACTTGCTCAAGGTCCCTGCACAGTTACTGTCTCAGAGGAGGTCGAACCTGTACTCTCCGTGCTACAAGGCGAGTGCTCTAACCAATCGGCTACCGGATCCGGTATATATATATATATATATATATATATATATATATATATATATATATATATATATATATATATATTCCTTCTATAGCAATTCTTCCTTGTTATACATAAACCGATTAGCGTCTTTCTGTGAGGTCCTCCGTGCGTGTATAGTAGTAGTTTACCGTGTTGAACGAGATCTTATGGCTGCCATGTCGTTAATGTCGCCCTCTTAGAGGCTTGGGACTGGAACTATCAAGGCAGGCCTATACATATACGAGCAGTGGCGGAGTTCGCATGTTTCTTCCTGGCTACAGTAACTGTTCTATTCGCATAAAACTCTAGATCAGCACGAAATGCGACGTTTTTAGAACACCTCGAGAATCAGCGATGTTTGCTCTCTCCGTTTCCCTCAGTGACTGTCGTGCATTGGGTGAATTCAACCACTGATGACCATCTGCCACGCCTTCTTCGTCCGTCTAACAGGTTAGAAGTCATCGGCTGCCTGTCAGTGGTCATTTTCAGCGACGATAAATCACTTAACAAATGCCTTATCTGAAGGCAACCTATAAAACGCGATAAGTTTTGTCGCTATCTCTTAATTTTGCGTATCGCATCGCGTATCGCATCGCAGTATCTCCGCAGCGACGTCTTTACAGGTGTGCCTGCGTGACAGACGATGTAATTCTCGACTTAGACCTATATTGGCAATATAATTAGAATCGTATCGGAGTTTACGAGCCACGGTATTACTTCGTGGAACTTTTATGTCAGACAGAGACAAACCAATACTTGTAAATAACAGAATTAATTAACGTATAATAACACACGTTCATCACGCAATGCAAATCTACTACATGATAAATAACCTATGTGGAATTAACGGAATGAGTTTGAAGGTTCTGCGTGCTTAGCACTAGCATCGCCACCAATCTTTAGTTTTCCACAAGTCTTTGTAAGTGTACAGCGCCTTTGAAAGCTACATGAAATACGTTCTGCAAAAGGTTCACATCCATATATATTATGTTCTATATATATATATAATTATATTTGCATAAATACATACATGTATATGTATGTGTGTACCTGGACTTTTATGAAGCGCATTTTAGGAACCCTCAAAAGCGCATGTCCATGCATCCATCTATTTCACACATACCTATTATACATACATGCATATCTACATACTGTATATGCAGCGTGAGAATTGTAGAAAAGACTGGGGTTAGACTTCGATGAATATAATCTATGTGGAGTTGAATATTTTATCCGTATTTTGCAAACTGAAAGAATTCAAAAATGCAACAGAAAACTTAAATTCCTTAGAGCGATGACATCACCAAATAATGTATATTAATAAATTTGGTCCAAATTTATTAGTAGGCCTATACAATTCACATGGTCACAAAACTCACAATAAACCAGAGCATTACTGTATTAGTAACCCACAAAGCGATTTGTTGAAGAAAATGCTAAAATATATGCACAATAAAATCACACTACACAACTGAGGGGGGTTGGAAACGACCCCCTAGGGTGTGCAGTGAAGACTTAATTGGGGGTCCTAAGAAAGACTAGACAGGTTGAACCCGCCAGCCCCTCGACAATTCTCACCCTGCATATATGCATACCTATCTGCAACCATACATATACACATACCTACAAGAACACATTCATACGTGCATCTGTAACGATTCTGTCGTCACAACGTTTCTGTATGCACTGTTTCCACTTATTAATATGCGCTATAGGAAGAGACATTACGTAATGGCTATTTTTAGTTCATAGCTATTTTTAGACCGCAGAGTAGGGTCGTGTGAAGAAGGTGTTGATGCTGTCAGGACGGACGAGAAATCGATGCCTGTTTCGATTTAAGTTCTTCTCTTGATAATATGAACAGTTCTGAGTTTTAGGTTGATCAAATGTCGGTTTGGTATCCTTGTCACAATATGTCATAACTTTTGGCCGTAGTTTATTGCGATAATTGCCCATTTGAAACGTGTAAGCGAGAGTCCTGTCCCCGTCACATGTTTTACTTGAGAGAAAAGAGGTCGCCATTTTGAGTCACTTGATGTGTTGTAAGATTTAGGTTGAATATCGATGTAAAATCCCGTTTCGGAGCACAAGAATCGTCCGCTATTTGTGATCGCTTTCTGCCTAGATAAAGTGTTGCCATAAGGAGATTAGAGCTCATAGGATTTGATCTTTGTTGACCTTTGACCTTTGCGCTCAATGTTAAGTCTGCCACGCTGGTAGGTCTGTGTAACGGTGTGCCATTGCTTTGGTATAGGTGTAGATAAGATTTGCTATATTGTAAAATAAGTTTAAATAGTTAATTGAACTTGATATTGGTAGAATAGAAGTTCTCTGGACTCTTGAGAAGAAATACTTTGTTTGAACTTTGAACTGTACTGATATTTGTAATTTTAGTCAAATTGACACTTTCTGTTTTATTGAAATATTGATTACATGGCGACACTGCCTAACTTTTCGCTGGCATCTTTGCTAGATAGCACTGAATTTAGATATAGTTTGCTTCAGTATTTCCCACAATTAGCAACTGATAACAGATTTAGAAATTTAGTAAATGAAGAAGCAGAAGACGAAGAAGAGGTTGTCCAAAGTCCAAAGGCCCATTCACTTAGTCACCATAGCCTTCCATTACCAGAGGTGAAGTTAGCCCCAGGAAATGAAGAAGTAGAAGAAGAGGATGGGGACACTATGAACCCTGAGTATAGGGGAAATCCTATGTTTGTTTCCTACTCGGAAACCACGGACACCCACAGGTCATACCCTGGTGATGAAATAGAAATGGTAAGTATGACGTCATTGCCTCCAGAAGAACCGCCAAATGTCACTATGCCTAGACGTAGTAAGCGCCTGTCTAGCTTGCCACCCACCTATTATGGTCCTGAGCGCAGGGGTTCGAATCCTCAGGAAATGCACGACCGGCAGTCCTCATCCCGGCGTTTGACGACCGCCGCCGCTAGGGGTCGCCCCGCCACACATCCATACATACACACATGACTAGACGCTCAGTTGAATTGTGATACGTTTCTGGCCAAAAACCCTTAGCCTGTCTGCCTGTCTGTCTCAAGACAAACAACGCAGCCAATCTCTTTCAGACCAACACGAATGGAAGGATTCTACATTACGAAACCGGGGTGTGTATTTTGCAGCGCATTTTAACTTGTACGCAAAGACTAATGGGATCCACTGGTAATAGCCTCTCGTGCAACCGACCTTCTGGCGCGCGCCTGCTGTACAGGATGCCGTAACCCAGCCACGAATGCAGAACATTATCTTGACTTCAATGGTTAATGCAACCATTCTGTGTGTTGACTGTGCGATAAAACGGTCAACAGCGGCCTGGACGTCTTTATATAGCGGTCGACCCTAAAAACAGCAGTCGAGTGCAATGTCCATACTCTGTTCGCATGACATATGCGGTTTTTAATTTAGTTTTATATAGCGCCTGATATGAATGCGCAAGGCAACACACCATGGCGTTGTAATATATATATATATATATATATATATATATATATATATATATATATATATATATATATATATATATATATATATATATATATATGATGGCTGTTGGATAGTCACTACCACGCGTGGCGGTCTCCGGATATAACTCGCGATTTCGAGGGTCACAAACGTTACCTAATCTTCGAAAATTGCACGTTTTAAGGCGAATGGTCTGAAGACTCTCATGGATTACTCTATTTGGTAAAAAAATCAAGAATCTGGTTAGATTTTTAACATTAAAAGTCAACTTTGGAAAAAAAAGGATGGGCTCCATAATACCTGTCTGTCGCTAAACAGGGAGGATCGATAAACCACCGACCGCGCAGGCGCCAACTTGAGTGTACATCAAACTGTGATAAAACTAATACTGGTCTGGCGGTGTACGCTGGTGTTGTCTTCTGTCTAATGATCACATCGCTATTCTCGGTACGTGGACTATCTCAGGAAGATCAGTTCAATCTACCTCAACTTTCTTCGTCTTTCACTGGTTAACCGGCGTCACCATGTCTAAGAAAGCCTCTCGGGTCGACGAGCTTGTTGAGTTACTAAAGGACGAAAAAATCGCGGAGGTACTAGTTGCTCGTCTTGAAGAGCTCATTGAACGAAAACTCGATAAAATTATCGAAAAAGTCTTACTGAAATTAAATCCGATCGTCGAGGCAATGGTTGCGACTTCGGTAGCGGCGCAGCAGGAGGTTCTTCAAAAAAAACTCAATGACTTGGAAACTGAAAATAACAAGTTAAAAACACGCTTGGACATTGTCGAAACTGAAGGTCGTGCCACTAACCTGATGATTCATGGCCTCCCTGAGGAAAACGTCGACTCCGGCTCCAAGGAAGCGGTCAGTGAGGCAACTCAGGCGACTCTCAGGATGTGCAACTCAACCCTTGGCTTAGCTGTACATGAAGCAGACATCGCGATGGCGTTCCGATTGCCGAAGAGAGGCAAGGAAAAACATCGTCCCATTCTGGTCAAGTTCAACAGCATCAAGACCCGTAAGATGGTTTACGGCTCGCGATCGTTACTAAAGAAAACTCCCGTTTTCATTAACGAACACTTAACGCCCAACAACGCCCACCTGTACGCAATAGCCCGTGGTCTGGTTAAGGAGGGCAAAGCCATCTCTACCTGGACTGCTGGCGGCATAACCTACATCAAATGGGTGGAGGACCCCAACTGCAAGCCAATGCGCATTACATCAAGCGTTGATCTTGACAAAAAGATCGCCTCCCTGTCTCTGTCCTTGGATGGGACGGCTACCTAGTCCTGTCGTTTACGCCACTTCCAGCTCTGGATATTCGGCACTCATGGATCTTTCGAAACTTTCGGTGGAGAAGACCCTTACTGCTGCACAATGGCGACAAGATCATCAAGGATGCGTTGGACTCTATTCCACCTACTATACAGGTCTACCTATTATGCTATTCCACGTGCTATGTTCATTAGCACTTTACTATTTACCAAATTACTGGTTAGCATTGTGGAGTCATTCGTAGATTTTTTTTCATATCTAGTTAGTCCTGCTAGGCCTACTAATGATTCTGTTTAATTTGTTTGTCTTGATCAGCAGGAAGCTGACCCTATGCTGACTGATAAATCATTACATCTATTTTATTTCCACCAGATTTGATCATGCTTGCACGGATTAAGATTCGAGTTGAATTGCTGTTCCCTATGCTTAATGTCAAATGTCAACTTGGCAAATGTCATGAACTGCATATTCACTGTTAATGATCCATGTTATGAACTGCATAGCTACTGTTAATGCATATTAGGCCTACTGTGATTTGATCAAGTTGGTTATTATTTGAATAACTTGGTTTTTATTTTACTTACATTACTTTTTTTCTACAATTGTCTCTGTTTAATTTTTTTTTATCAGCAGGAAGCTGTCCCTAAGATGACTGATAAATCATTATATCTATTTTATTTCCACCAGATTTGATCATGCTTGCACGGATTAAGATTCGAGATGAATTGCTGTTCCCTATGCTTAATGTCAAATGTCAACTTGGCAAATGTCATGAACTGCATAGCCACTGTTATTGCATATTACTGTGATGTGATCAATTTGGTTATTATTTGAATAGCTTGGTTATTACTTGAATAGTAATAGATATTACTTCACTTACACTACTTTTTTTTAACGTACAGTAACTTGCCAGCCCGCTTGCTGTTGTTGGCTAATTGGTCGCACGACGGATTTGTGTTGTATTGTATCGTAGCTGATTTCGGGCCTAGTTGCTAATGCGGTACAACATATGTGTATATTCGTTTTTGACCCTATGTATCTAAATAGGAGATCGCTGCACGAGGTAACTAAGATAGTCGTCGTGGATCTAATTAGTGATCCCCTGTGCGATGTTTGCACTTTATCAGTATCTTCTGTCCAAATGATTAGGTGCTCATGCTGCAGTCGAACTTTCCACCAAAACTGCTCTATACTTAGGCCTACGAATGAGGGATTGGCGGCCCAATTAACATGGGTGTGTTCTACTTGTAATCTTTACCCTTGCTTGGAATTAGACGATGATGAAGAAATGAATGTGGAGGAGACTGTAGAACTGAATTCAGGCCGCTGTGTTGATATTATGGAATTAACAGATGGACCGGAACTGCAGGTTTTTCATGATGAAACAGAAACTAATTCAACCCTAGATAACCTAAATGCTGACCCAGACTACAACTATTTTAGAAATTCCAGCTGGTCTAGTAAATATATTGCCCCACATGAACTTGCTAAATTGTACGAACCTAATATAAAAGAAGGGGAATTTAGGACCTTACACATCAATTGTCGTAGTGTAGCTCATAAACTGGTAGAAATTAGTGACCTGACCAATATGGTACAGGCATCGATTGTAGCTCTAACCGAAACATGGCTTGAACCCAATCTTGAAGACTCTATGCAAATTGCGGGATACACTTTTCTGGGAAAGTCTAGACTTGGAGGGAGAGGGGGAGGAGTAGGCATATTCATTAAAGAAGGCCTTAACTTTCATCAGTATACACCCTTGGCTGGTCGGATCGAACATAAAACGTATGAGAGTCTATTCATCAGGTTGAACTTGAAAAAGGGCTTCCTTCTGGTAGGGATAATTTATAGATCGCCGGGACAAAAATTAAACGAGTTTAACGAGGAAATTGATGAACTGATTGAGGGAATAAAGACCACCTGTAAAGATATAATATTATTAGGAGATTTCAATATTGATCTATTAAAAGTAAACGAACACAAGAAGACTAATATCTTCTATAACCATTTGGCTACTCATCTGTACCTACCCGTTATAACTAGACCTACTCGAATTACTCCTTCTACTCGAACTTTAATTGACAATATATTTACCAGTTCCTGGTCGAAGTTGCTTGATGCCCACATTATTGTATCTGACATCTCTGACCACTTCCCAATTTGTGCTCGATTTACTCTTACAACTATACCTGTTGTAAAGCTGAACTATGGGGTAAATAGATTGGTAAATGAAGACCGGATAGCTAAATTCAAAACTGCTCTATATGATATTAACTGGGATCCTGTGCTGAGGATATGCAACCAGGGTGATGCTAATGAAGCCTACAATTCCTTTATAGACAAATACAGCCAGGTCTACAATGATGCGTTCCCTCTTTTATCTGAATCTAAGGACCGAAAGTTCAAGTTTAAAAATCCTTGGATGTCTGCGGGGCTCCTTAAATCCTCCAGAAGGAAGAACCTCCTATATGTCCGATATTTAAAAAATCCGAATGACCATAACAAAAGGAAATTTATTGAATATCGAAATAAATTTAAATCAGTAAGACTAAATGCTGAACGTGCTCACTATACTAACGAATTTCAGAAATGCCATAATGATATAAAAGCTACATGGAAAGTAATCAGAACGATCATGTTACTTGATGATAAGAAAGTGATGGTTGCCTCTCTAAATGTTAATGAAACCCTAGTAGATGATCCAGCTACAATTGCCAATGTACTTAACAATTACTTTGCCACCATAGCCGATGAATTAGCTAAGAAAATTCAATGTACACCTGGAACTTTCATGGACTTTCTGCCCCCGTCCAGGCTGAATTCTATGGGCATGACTCTGACTTCTCCGGAGGAACTTTTAAAAATCTGTAGTACTTTGAAAAAAACCCACACGAAAGGTGTAGATGGTATTGACCCTTATCTCGCCTCGTCAAATTTATCGTTGATTGCTCAGCCTCTTGCAGCAATTATTAACTGCTCTCTTTTAAATGGCGTGGTTCCAAACAACATTAAAGCAGCCAAAGTCATACCTATCTACAAAAAAGGCGATAAAAATAACCCGGCCAATTACAGACCTATTTCTGTACTTAATTACTTCGCTAAATACTTCGAAAAAATTGTCTACGATCGACTTAGCAATTATATTGGTAGCTTTAACTTAATCCATCAATCTCAGCATGGCTTTCAGCAGGGTCACTCGACATTCATGGCCTTATTAGACTTAGAAGATAAAATTACCAAAGCAATCGACAATAACGAGTACTCCGTTGGAATATTTGTAGACTTAGCCAAAGCTTTCGATACCGTAGACCATGTAATTTTACTTAAAAAGTTAGAAAACTACGGTATCAGAGGCCCACTTTTAAAATGGTTCGTTAGCTATCTTGATAACCGTACCCAACGCGTTTGGATCAATGGTGCCTGGTCCGATAGCAGTGGTATTAGGTATGGGGTCCCTCAGGGCTCTAACCTCGGTCCTCTACTTTTTTTAATATATATTAACGACTTGGCAGATGTCTCCAAAACCCTTTATTTTATCTTATTTGCCGATGATACAAATATTTTTTTTGCTCATCATTCTTGGCAAACACTAATGCAAATAATAAATTCTGAATTAATACTAATTAATAACTGGTTCTCAGCTAACAGGCTCTCCCTGAATATAGATAAAACAAGCTTTATCGTATTTAAATCTCACAGAAAGATCAGGCCAATTGATCTCTCCCTAGAAATTGCAGGTACCCCCCTAACACAAGTAGAGTCAACCAAATTCCTTGGCATTCTGGTGGATAGACACTTGTCCTGGAACGACCATATAAATTACATTTCCCTGAAATTAGCAAAGAATATTGGAATACTTAAGCGGATCTCTTACTTGCTCCCCACATCCATCCGGTTAAACTTATACTATACATTAATTCTCCCTTATTTAAGCTATTGTAATTTAATTTGGGCAACTAATTATGAATCGAGGCTACACAAACTAGTGATTCTCCAAAAGAAAGCTGTTAGACTCATCATGGGAGCCCCCTATGGGTCCCATACTCGTCCTTTATTTCATCACCTTAAATTATTGACCATAAATCAAATTCGTTCCCTACAAATAGGAACCTTTCTTTATCGATTTGAAAATAGGTCATTACCGGATTCATTCATGAATTACTTTATCCTAGGCTCACAGCTACACTCTCATAACACCAGGAATGCTCTCGCCTACCGCTCTGACAAAGCTCGTACCAATGCAAGGGTGTTTAGTATAAAATATTATGGGCCCAAAATCTGGAATGCCCTGCCTATTGATATACGCTGTTCGCCAAATCCCTACTTATTTAAGATTCGATTGCGCAAGTACCTTCTGAATGTGGTATGAGTCTCCCTAGTCATTAGAATTGATCATTGTGTTTCTTATATACTGATTTTTTTCCCTTATATAGTTTGTTTGTTTTTGTTCTCTTGATATTGCGTGAACACGCACATAGGTAAACTTAAGTATATATAATTTTGTGTTAGTTAAGGTTAGTTAAGGAATGCATACTATCAATCTCAACCTAGCCTCTATATAAGTTAATTGTAAAGCCGATTGGCTTAAATTGATTGTGAATGAATGTAGTGAGGCTACCCTTCGATCCTGTCAGTCATATTGTTCATTGGTACATATATCTATTTAGGTGTCCCTAGTTAGCGGGATGTATATCCCTTGGGGGCCACCTTTTGCCGCCAATGACAAGTTTTTTTACCGCTGTGTACACTACTTTTTCTGTTTTAATTGTCAATCATACTGCTATTTTACAGTCACTGTACTCTGTTATAATTGTCATTTGGATGCAATAAAGATTTTTGATTGATTGATTGATTGATTGATTGATTGATATATATATATATATATATATATATATATATACAGACATTTCGTGAACGAGAGACTCGCTCGATGTCCCTTTACAGTCATCGTCCAACCTAAGACTTGAATCCGTACATTAACCAGCGTTACCAGGTGAACGTTGGAGTAATCAGCCAACGAGTGATAAGGTGTTGTGCACAGATGCAGCGACAGATAGGTCGCTGCAGCTATCTTTAGAGTATGGATGCTGGATAGGTGCTATAGATGAGTGCGTGGATGCTTGAAAAGAGGCGTGGGCGGATGGATTTGCGCGCCTGCGTATATGTGGGTGGGTAGATTTTTAATTAAATACGTGGGTGTGTATTGTATTGTATTCATGGGCGGCGATCCTGGGGGGTCGAGGGGCAAGACCCCACCTTCAATAATGGGGGACACACTATACAGTTGTCCCTACAAATTTTGAAGAAACACCAGAAAAGGTCAACAAATTTTTTCGCGCGTCACCTCTTTTTTTACCAGATCAGTTCAAAATGTCCCGTGTCCCCCCACCTTTCAAACACGATCGCCGCCAGTGATTGTATTGTATCTGAACGTTTAGAAAGCGTCTCTCACAGGGTTCGCTAATCAGAGGCGTGGTTGCTTAAATGGGTAGGTAGATGGGTGATGTTGAATGGGTTGGTAGATATTTTGATGAATATGTGGATGTGTGGGTGGTTGTTTAAATGGGTAGGTGGATGGGTGATGTTGAATGGGTGGGTGGATATTTTGATGGGTGCGTGGATGTGTGGGTGGTTGTTTAAATGGGTAGGTGGATGGGTGATGTTGAATAGGTGGGTGGATATTTTGATGGATGCGTGGATGTGTGGGTTGTTGTTTGGACGGATAGTTGGGTGGCTGAATGGGTAAATGGATGCGTGGGTGGGTGGGTGGGATGGCGGATGGAAAGGATCTACAGTCGGCTGCAGAGAGTTTTTCCGGGCGATGAGACGTCATCGTCAACCAGAATGAGGCAGTTAGTCTGCTGCTGACTCCTTCTGTGTCCTCTTCGGACCCCATCCATGGCAGGTCCAACGACCGTCTCCATATCTCCATCTGCCGCTGCCCCTTCGCCGGCCACTCCCACTCCTCGACGGATGCTGACCAGCTTCTTGAAGGTGTCTCGGAACTGTCGGCTCATGCCGCAGTAGATGAAGAAATTCATCGGGTAGCTGAGCAGAATGAAGAAGTTGATCCAGAGCGGTGCTACGAAATTCGCTTCTTCGTCGATGACCCCCAGTTCGAGAGTATTGTCGACGCTCATGACGATAAAGAGGAGTGCCATCGGGAGCTCGACCAACAGGAACACTCCAACGACAGCAACGAGCATCAGCGTCGTTACGCTGCTCTCCGCCAGGCGCCGACACTCAGACTTCCGGTTCTGCTTGAGCAGCTGCTTCCGGCGCGCCTGCGCATTACGCATCGTCTGGACGAGGAGAGCGTTAAGGACGATCAGCAGCGAGCAGGGAACCAGATGGATGAAGATGACGCGGAACCAGTAGTATACGTTGAAGTAGACGTTCGTGTTGCCCTTGACGAAGTCGGCGTGGTCCTCGAGGCACCCGGCAACGATCGTCTGTTCGTCCAGTCTGGACCTCAGCAGGACGGGGATGAAGTTGTTCTCGACAAAGCGACTGACCTGCGAGAAGAAGGCCGCCAGGTACAGACCGACGACGACCTTGACGACGTTCGAGGTCGTACACCACTTCTTGGCCACTAAGGAGTGGCAGACGCAGACGTAGCGGTGGACGGCCAGTGCCACCGTCAGCCAGATGGACGCCGTGTGGAACACCGTCGGGATGTAGTTCGTGAGGCAGTAGTAGATGAAGCACCAGCGGAACGGGACCCAGTCGACGTAGTGACCCATCGTGTAGAAGTAGGCGTAGCACGGCAGCGGCCAGACACCTGTTAACATGTCGGAGATTGCCATGGCGACGAGGAGAGTGTTGGTGGGGTTGCGCATCGTCTTCTTCAACAGGACGATGCAGATGAAGGAGTTGGTGACGACGGTGAACAGAATGATCGGAGGGGAAAGGATCCCGTGAACCGGATATGAGAACGCTGTGTCCGGTATCAACAGCGGCTCCACGCAGGTTGCGTTCTCATCTTCAGCAGTTGCAACAGCAGCGGATGCGGAATAGGATGCGAATGACGTCAGCTCCGGGCAGATCCAGAACAGTGTGCCGTACAGCAGAACGTTATACGACGTCAGATTGGAGACATCTCCGAATTCGGAGTAGTCGTCTGGATCAAGTCTCATTTTGACACGGCTATAGATCGTAATTAGCTCCGATCCCTGTTCATCTGTCCATCCGTCCATCAATCCGTATATCCCTCCGTCTGTCTATCCTTCCGTCCGTCTGTCCACTCTGGGCCGCCCCCTTAGAGCGATTGTGGTCGCCGACCCCCCTAAGCATGTAATCCAAACGTGCGCTTATCTAATCAGTGTCTCATCAGTTCATCGCAGCTGCTACCTTGCTTTCGAATTCCTCGTTCGTCGGTTGACAGCGCTCTTGTTATCTCGTCCTCTTAGTTCTTGACAGAAATCATTTCCTGCAGAGACTCAAAGTCCTGCGTAGAGGATTTGATGGGCTTATGTTGCGTTGTGGATCGCGCCGAAACGCTACGAAGTAACAACATACCAATTACATTAGCTGTGCATTGTAAGTTTATTTTTAACGCAAAGGCGTGTAAAAAAAGTGTATAACTTTGCCCTTAAACAGTGTATTTATAAATTTAAGTCATTTGTAAATTCAGCGAATGAGGCATGGTTGGTAGAGGTTTTAAAAATGAAATTCGTGCTCGACTAGATCTATTTATTTATATCGATTATACGAACCATTACTTCTGACGACTCTGGTGGTTCAAAACTTAACATTTTATGTACTACATGTATAGCTCATCGTAATGCAGAGATCAAAACTTAGATTCTGTTCAATATAGAACTTCCGACTACGGGAGTGAGGCGGCCTTGCCCCAAATCCGATGCACCAGTTACATGCAGAATTGGCTTCCTGTTGAGTTAAGATTAAAATTTTATTGACCTGTTTGACCTACAAAACCCTAAGCACCAGCACACCTCCATATTTTCAATCACTACTAACTTCTTATATCCCTCCTCGTTACCTGCGATCATCAAGTACGGATCTGGGTCTTTTAGCTGAGCCACGATGCAGAACAGTTATCGGCTCGTGTGCATTCCCAAGGAATCGACTGCCACTCTTTCTTCGTAGCTCAAATTCACTTGCTTTCTTCAAAAAGCGGCTAAAAACTCTCTATTTCTCCTTAACTTTCACGTTCTTGGATATATAACTGCGTCTTCTCCTGGCGACTGACTTTCCGCGCCTCAGAATCACATTTCCGCATGACAGTGCGCGCGTTACAAATTTAATTAAAGCCTATAATCTACATTTCTGAAACCGTACTTGAAAAAAACGCCCCAGAAATCATTGCAAGATCAAGATTATTTTGAAACAGGCCTGTCAAGTGCAGACAAAAAGTCTATAAAACATATTTATATATGACACAATGTCATATATGACGTAGGTCCCTGACCTATTTTATTATATGAATACATGTACTGCATGCACCTATAGGCTATATATACAGGATGGGCCAGCATAAATGAACCGACTTTGCATGCATATAACTCCGCCAATTTTTGTAAGTTATTTACGTTTAGCGCGTCAAATTAAAGATATTTCAATCTAGTATTAGCTTTGAAAAATTCGAATTGGTACTAGTTTACATTTTAAGGAAATGTTTGGAACAGCCCTAGCTACCATATTTTGTTGTCATTAGTGACGCAATATGGCGCCGCTGACAGACGATGATCGAGTTTTGATCCGAATTTTGCGAACTGATAAGGGATTTAATGCGTTTCAAATGATTAAGAGTTTCCTAACAGAGGATGGAATAAAAAAAATACGTTGAATTGTCTGATACGGAAAATTGATGAAACATGAACTTCGCGTCGTAAACCACACGAATCGGTACGCACGGCGCGTGCACCCACTAACATTGCTCGTGTGTCCGAGTTAATTTGCAGTCAAGACGGTGACTCGGGTACAAGCAATCTCCCCGGGAAATTCAGCGCGAAACAGGCATTTTCCAGAAGCACCGTAAGACGTATTGCAAAAGATGATCTAAAGTTGAAGATATTTCGTCGACGTGAAGTCCAACAGCTAGCTCTCCGACTCTGACGCAAATAAACGACTGGAAGCATGCAAGCGTCTGAAGCAGCGCATGGCTTTTGATAATGTCTGTTTCGCGCTGAATTTCTTGCTTACTCGGACCCAAAGTAATCTTGATCCTTGCTGTAAATTGTAATCCTATATCATGTATACAGAAGAAATGAAAACTCACGCAAAATAATTGTACATCCTGCGCATCTATAGGCGCTCAAACTCGTCACTCAATGTTTAATAAGGAGTCACGAAGCGTACTGCTATGGCGCAGCGTAGGGCATTCTCCGTGGTGGGTCCTACCGCTTGGAACGACCTCCCTCTCTCCCTTCGCTCTCTCCCTAGAGACCTCTCAGGTACTTTCTATGGCCTTCTTAAGACCTTTCTTTTTGACCGGGCCTGGGTCGGGAGCGCCACTGAGTAGATTTCTTGAAGGGGCGCTATAGAAGTTCATTATAGATAGATAGATAGAGATAGAAGCCTGTGTTTTATTGTCCTTGAACTGAGCCACAATATTTCGTCGATTTTTCTTCATTGTCTTAAATTTATTATAGATGTAATAGCCTAAATTATGATTTTCTTTGAAACTGCCATGTGCGTAAGCACTCCAACTCCAAACTTTGAGTGATTACTCAACTTTAACAACACTTTCCAAAGTTTCCAGTCTTGTTTATTACTGGTCCCTGCTCTTAGGTTAACTCGTAACGGGGTTCAATGAAGACGACAGTAGGCTATACATTGCATTTTTGCGTCAAGATAAGAATTGTGGTGCAAAACGTTAACCCAAAAACTTCTAGACAAAACGTTCACTCAATAAACTGTCTAGAAAATGGAAGGACTTAACAAACGCCAGCCAAATTTGATATAACCGGATCTTTCAGATGTATTAATAATTTTGTAAAAATAATATACCGTACTTCAGTTATTGCAATTCATTAGCAATAGCGTTCCTCCTTTTGGACACCGTATATACATGGTGCATAATTATTATGCTCGTGTATAGCTACGTGATGAACTGCCTGACACGGTGTCGCCGAATGGGCGCTGCAGACAGAATATTAAACTGGAAGAAAACGAATAAAAGATATAAAATATCTGCATGTTTGATAGACTTATAGGTCGCCTCGATACGAAAAATTATTCAGGCTCTCCATGCAGGGACGTCTATACCCCTAAGTCATTGGAGCAACGTCCCTTTTCCCCCTCTTCTTCCCCCTCTCCGTTCCTTCCCCGTAAAATGGTGGCACAAACACTGACAGATCTTCCCCCTATTCCTTGGATGGAGCATTTGCTCCAAGGTTTCTATGGTGTAGAAGCCTCTGTCTCCATGGGTCACAGCATACAGTTTGCACCATTTCTGCTCCTAGTCCCAGTTTGTCTGTCTTGCTTATCACACTAGCACTCCCATACAACGCACGCGGGCAGGGTCGAAATGCCAAATACCAGTGTTTCGTCATACAACACTTGGGCTTCATAAATGCCTAAATTGCACTCGCGCCCTTTTACAGTAGACCAGAGGAAAGAAAAGACACGGACAATCTGAGTAATCTGACGAGCGGGTGCATAGATCAAAAGAAATGATGATCCATGGCTTTACGTCCGTCTCTTTCTCTCCCTCTCTCTGTCTCTTTCTCTGCCTCGGTCTTTGTCGACAGTTTTGTAGCCGCGTATGAACGAAATCTATGACCGTAATGATTGCTTTCGAGCAATTTTGCTCCTCCGCGCAAAGGATTTGCGAAAAGCGTTCAGCTGTGTGATCTATCGCTGCGGTTGTTGTAGGAAATCAAAGGCGTGAAGAAAAGAGCGCTCTTTGACAGAAGTCTTTTGTTTTGTTGAGTTATACGCCTTGCACAGGTTAAGGATTTGCATCTAAACGCTAGCATTCAATCAACTGGTAGTCTCTGGTATAATAGGCCGTACATAGCCTATCTATAACACGGCTTTATGATCGTGCTCTAAGACATCGCATTCACAGTCTGGTAATGTACTAAGGTGCTATATAAATGACATTTACTGCTGCTTCTTGGCTCCTATTCTCTCCGGACAGAAACATCACGTGATGGACTCATTCAGTTGGAAGTGAAATTTATGTCTTTCTCGCAGAAAAACACAGATCTAGGCCCTATAACGTTGCAATCAATCTTTGCCGAGAAAATAGGTTTCGTATCCAACTCTAGTACATACAGTCTCAGTCTACTGGTGCGTTCAACTGCGTTGTCGTTAAAAGGTTCTTCCGAACTGCCTCTCTCTGAAAATATAAGTGTAGATGCACACGTTTCTCAATAGCGACCACATGGCCTTGACACTGCTCTTTTTTCAATAAGCTGATTGGGTGAGGTCCTTCACCGCTCTGATCTGAGTCTGCTCTGAATCCGCTTCAGTCTTTAAATGTAATTTGTAACTCATATGGTGCCGGTCATTGATATGTATTAATAGTTAATACATATCAATGGTGCCGGTGCCTAATCCACAAGGCATCAGTCGATAGCGCGCCGAAATTAAGCCGCAATAGCCTAGGTCAAACCAAACCATAATGAGGTCAAACCAAACCATAATAATGGCAGACCAAGCCTTAATAGGGTCAGACCAAGCAGTAATAAAGTCAAAACAAGCTGTAATAAGGTCAAACCAAGAAGTAATAAGGTCAAAGCAAGAAGTAATAAGGTCAAACAAAGCTATAATAGGGTCATACCAAGCAACAAGGTCAAACCAGGAGCCGTAAAAATGATCACACGAAGCCATAATAGGGTCAAACCAGACAATAATAAGGCCAAACCAAGTCGTAATAAGGTCAAACCAAACCAACATAGGGTCAAACCAAACTATAATAAGGTCAGACTAATAGCCGTAAAAAGGTCAAACCAAGCCGTAATCAGGTCAAACTAAGCCGTAAGTAGGTCAAACTAAGCCGTAAGTAGGTCAAACTAAGCCGTAAGCAGGTCAAACTAAGCCGTAATCAGGTCAAACTAAGCCGTAAGTAGGTCAAACTAAGCTGTAAGTAGGTCAAACTAAGCCGTAATCAGGTCAAACTAAGCCGTAAGTAGGTCAAACTAAGCCGTAATCAGGTCAAACTGAGCCGTAAGTAGGTCAAACTAAGCCGTAATCAGGTCAAACTAAGCCGTAAGTAGGTCAAACTGAGCCGTAAGTAGGTCAAACTAAGCCGTAAGCAGGTCAAACTAAGCCGTAATCAGGTCAAAGTAAGCCGTAAGTAGGTCAAACTAAGCCGTAAGCAGGTCAAACTAAGCCGTAATCAGGTCAAACTAAGCCGTAATCAGATCAAACTAAGCCGTAAGTAGGTCAAACTAAGCTGTAAGTAGGTCAAACTAAGACACGTAAGCAGGTCAAACTAATCCGTACGCAGGTCAGTGCTCCTATAATCGTGCACGGAGATTCGAGAACCTTCTAATGTTTCTACTGAAGACCATTTATAACACTAGTCAATTGTCTCTGATTTTTTATTGTCTCTTGTGTTTGTATGACTGTAGTCCATTGATGTGTAAAAGCCAAGTGCGAATTCTATGAGCAGCTGAAATGACCTAGAAGTGCATCTGTAACGACATCTGGTCAGTCCGGAAGTTTATCTGTAGCGACATCTCCTGAGTAGTATTGACACTTCGGGTGTTGACGGATGACATTTGGCGGTTGGCCGTGACATCTACATAGTGCCTTTGAGTGTTACGCAAGAGGCGCTATCTAAATGCCAACAATCTATCCAGGTAATCGACTGCACTTAACGTGGTGCTGCCATTTTCGTTATCTGGTTCTCACGCCCATCCTCTGTTGAGGTCCTAAATCTAATCTAATCTAATATAATCTGACATAGTATACATCTAATTCAATCTAATATGAAATCATCTAAATCTATTTCAATCTTATCGAATCTAAACCCAATGATTTCAATTTGTATTCATTCAATTCAAAACCTTTATTGATACCAAGTATAATTACATGTTACAAGAAACATCGATAAATAGCTACCTGAAGGCAATCTGTAATCGTTCCTAGTCAGTGCCGTTTTAAGGCCTAGGCACGCGAGGCAACAGGGGGCCCCGCGGCGACCCAGAAACAAAATAACAAGATCGTAAGTTCTGTTCTAACAAGTTACAATTCTTCAAAGCAAAGTAAGAACAATAACACTTTTTAAACAAAAGTCTGCTGCGTTCTGCATTTTTAGCTAAATATAATTATTGCTAATAAGCGCAGAGCGCTATAGAAGTTAGACTGAAATAAATCAATAATTTTAACGCATGGCCATGGGCGTCCGGAGAGGGGCAATTTGCCACCCTGGATTTTGAAAATTATCTCGTTTTCTGTTTTCTTGAAGAGCTATTCCATGCAAAAACGTCATTTTGGCCCCCTAGAAAATGTTTGTCTCCCCTAGAAAATTTTGTCAATAATCTATGCCATGATAAAGAATGACAACCTGGAATCAACGTTTTCAAACATTGAAATCGCAATAACAATGTTTCTGTCAATGATGATTATTGACGGGTGAACGTTCTTTCTTATAGCTTAAATTAATCAAGAACGAGCTTCGCAGCCGTATGATGCAAGAACGATTGAATTGCCTGTCTGTCATGAGCATAGAATCAGATGTGTTGGAGTCTGAATTTCGATGATATTATAAGAGACTTTGCTCAGAGCAAAACACGAAAGCGATGTTTGTAAGAAAATGTTGTCAGTTGTGACAGTCACAATCCATGTATAGCAAACATTTACTCATTACAATCTCACTTTTAGTTTGTATAACAAATTAATAATGGAAATTGTAACGTACGTTAAACTAGACTTATTTTACACTTGTAGTACAAAGATTGCAATGTTAGCTGTGTTGGTATGAATTTAGTAATAGTACCTCTGAGAGGTTCTTACGGGGCGCTGTATAAATGTTTTATTACATTTACATTACATTAATAAATTTAACAAAATGACACATATGCACATGCAATACTCTAGATCTGAAACTGAGAGATTGAGGCGTAAATCGGGTTACGTTTAAGGTTAGGTAGCATGGGCGCCGACTCCTTGGGAGCCTTGGGTGCGAATGCACACACAGAGAAAGTTCAGTGGGTGCCTGTCACCCAGAAGAAGCTGGACAGGAGTTCGGACCTTAAATTCAAATTTTTTACAACTTAGTAATCTCACAACTTGAGAAGTACAACTACAACACAAATACCCAACATTGCATGATCTTACGACTAGTCACAGCCCGTGCATAAATAAATTATTTGTTTATTTATTATTTAAAAAAATAAATTATAACACTGGAACGTCGTCACCGATTTCCAATACTATTTCTAAGCTCGTAACCTTTGACAAGGAAACAAATTTCCTTCTCCGAAAATCCGCTAAAACTAACCTACCTAAGGAAAATGGGAAGGGAGGCAGGCACCCGGAGACAAAAGCAAAAGTCGACGCCTATGTTAGTTAGGGTTTGTTCGGATTGTGCCTAGGGCCCCAAACTCCTTAAAACGGCTCTGCTCCTAGTAATGATTCGACAGTAGAGGGCCCAGCTTGAATAATTTGATACAGGCAGTAACATCAACAGCACGTGCATCAAACATTACATTAAGATACAATTTAGTAAACTGGTGCTAGTGCGAAAACGGTGCTATGTACATTGTACATTCTGAATCAAGCAAATACCATTTAATGTGCAATTTAAATTGATACACAGTAGGTAGATTAGTAGTCAATAGTCAGTAAGTGATGAATTCCAAACAGATGGTCCACAAAACCTTGTCTATTATGTTCTATCCGACTCTATTCTAATCGATTCTTAGCTAATAAACTGGTTAATTTCATTAGATAACAACGAATTTATACCGACGGGGGCCCGTAGAGTAATGGATAAAACACTGGCGTGAAGAGCTGAAAGTACCAAGATCGAACCCCGTAGACCCGTAAGGTATATTCAGCCTTCCACTCGCTAGGTGGCGGCGGTGGTTAAATGAATAGTAGGCCGTGAATGGCGCCCTGTTGGCTGCCGTATAAACAGTTATATTCAACTTCTGTAAAACTGTTATCATGTGCTTCTACTGTATACATCTATGTAAAGTGCCCTGCGTGTCTGCAGTTTCTACTATATGCATGTTCACTGTACAGCGTAGTGCGGTTAACTGGCGCTTAAATAAAGAAAAGATTATTAGTATTATTATTATTATTATTATTATTATTATTATTATTATTATTATTATTATTATTATTATTATTATTATTATTATTATTATTATTATTATTACATCATTATGCATAAAACGTAAATAGATGGTCGCTTCAAATAAAATCGTAGTCACGTTCACAATCCGTTGGAGAAAAACGGACGAAATCCGCTAAGTCAGATAAACTATGGAAGTCAAACTACGCCGAGTAAATAAGCTTAAATAAGTGTTAATCCCTCGTTTACTGCAATATTAAAGGCAGGATTCTGTAATAGTTCCACAGTTGTTCATAGAATTAAGTTTCATTTCGAATACAGTCTGAGGGAATTAGGCCTACTTGTTTTGCTGGTGTATTCGCACATAACTCTCTATAATCTCGTTTTTCTATTGGATTTCGACTGGAATTATTGCAACTGATTGCGGTTGATTTCCAGGGTTTCACTTGAAACAAGGCTCGATTTATTCCCTGTGATTAAATAAACCGCTGCTACAAAATTGTTTGATGAGATTACACGTATAGGCTTTATATATAAATATATATATATGCATGCATGTATGTAAGTATGCATGTATATACGTATGTATGTGTATACGTATGTATATATGTATGTATGTAGGCCTATGTATATATGCATGCATGTATGTAAGTATGTATGTATGTACGTACGTGTGTATGTATGTATGTACGTATGTATGTATATACGTATGTATATATGTATGTATGTATGTAGGCCTATGTATATATGGATGCATGTATGTAAGTATGTACTATGTATGTATGTATGTACGTATGTAACTATGTGTGTATATACGTATATATATGTATGTATGTAGGCCTAAGTAAAAAAAACCTATGTATGTATGTACGATTGTACGTATACTATGTATGCATGTATGTACGTACGTATGTATGTATTTATGTATGTATGTACATATGTATGTATGTATGTATTTGTCGTGACTATATATAAGTCTTTTAGCTTCGTCGAACTTGGCTGAGAGGAATATCTCACGTTGCATCATGTGATATTCATTGAGGGGATGAGGAATAGATGAATGGTACCCTCTGGCCTGAAGAGCATTAGACCTTGAAAGTCGCTCTTTGATACCCGTAAGCCCCCTCTAGGTCCACTAAGCCTTCCACTCCCTAGGGAGCAGCAGTAATTAATCAATCAAGTAGACATTTATATAGCGCGCTCTTCAAGGTAACTATTCAGTAAACTGAGCGGGAGCCTCACAGGCTGCCAAGACGTGTGTTAGTTAAGATCTTGATAATTGTACCGCAATGTTTCACTTGTTTCAGTGCAACTTACTGCGGTTTGTCAGTGAGCTTGTCAATAAACACGAATATTATTATAGAGGATAAACACCAGACGTGTGGGTGTAGTTTTGTCAGTTATATTGAAATAGAAACAGTTCACAATTAAATCAATTCCTAGCTACCTATGACCGGATTTAATTACTAAGTATTATTATATCAGCTTATCTGACTTTTGGAGAGTAGTTTAACGGCAGTAACTGTTCCGTAAGCAGCGTACAGCGTGGCGATGAATCAAGGTACTTGCAAGTCCAATATCTATTGTAGAATGTAGATCGCTCGCAAGTCTCTTCACTTTCGGCGTGAAGTTATCGGCGTTTAAAGATTCGTCAAGTCTCTAGTATTAATGGGATTAGGCAAACCCATATCGGCTACACATCGATCGTCGTGCGAAATCATAAAACAATCCACCGAACAACCTGGCAAATTCGAATTACCCGTGGATCTCAACTTGAAGATCGTCCATTCGATAGCGGGTTCGTATTACTGATCTGATCGCCAAATGAAGTTCACTGACTACTGCCGATAATTGTCTACTCATCTTGACATTGAGAAATCCATGTATCGACTCTCTAACTTGATGGCCAAGTTAACTGACAGTCTTGTTTGTACTCGAGACCGAGGTCTTAGTCTCCAGTGCATTCGAGTTCGTTTTTAAAAGTTTTGGTCTTGGTCTTGAAGTTCAAAGTCTTGGTCTTGAAGTTCATTCTTGGTCTTGGTCTTGCAAGACCTACCGAAGTCTTGGAAGGCTGGAAGCCTTACCGAGAATTGTTTCAGAAACCAGACGATCTTTTAAACCAAGGGAGGATTAAAAAAGACTCACGACTTGTAGGCTACATTTACATCCAGTGTCTGAAAAGCTGCTGTGTGTGCCAGCGTTTTCAGCACCTGTGAACGTGTTTTTCACATGGCGGAATTTTAATTAGTCAAGTTAATTTTAATTAGTTAATTCATTCGTTCATTCGTTCTTTCGTTCATTCGTTCATTCACTCATTCATTCATTCATAATAGCTATTTACACAGGGTCAGTGCATACGTATAATAATTAGTCAGACTAAAGTAATTTATGATTAGAAATGTATTCATCTCCTCCCCTACAAGAACTAACCAGCGGCGCTCTCTAAGGTAGACGTACATTTGTAAGCGGATTGCTCGTGGACTTCAAACGGCTTATAATTCACGGAAGAGCGGGAGGGTTGAGCTGTGATGGCGGGAGGCAGGACGAGGGGAGAGTCCGTGGAAGGGCGTATACATTTGGGGTAAAGAGACGGGCAACGATACGAGATATCAAGGGAGACTTCTAGAGGGTTTATCTGACTATCGCAGAGATGATCGCATTTGTATTGGTCACGATCGATCGTTTAGTCTTTGTTATTACCCTAATGGCCGAAAATGGCTGTAGATGGCTAATCGCTGTAATGGCTAATGGACCGGACAAGTTGCGACTTCATGTTCAGCACACATACGACCATGAATTCATGTGTTTGTTTGTGTGTGTGTGTGTGTGTGTGTGTGTGTGTGTGTGTGTGTGTGTGTGTGTGTGTGTGTGTGTGTGTGTGTGTGTGTGTGTGTGTGTGTGTGTGTGTGTGTGTGTAGGTGTGTGTGTGTAGGTGTGTGTGTGTAGGTGTGTGTGTGTTTGTGTGTAGTTATTTCTATAATGTGTGTATATGCATATATACATACATATGTGCATAAGTGCATATTGTATTGTATCTGAACATTTATAAAGTGCCTCTCACAGTGTTCGCTAATCAGAGGCGCTCCCATTGCGAAAGACACAGTGAATAGAAAGTGGTTTTAAGACAGCGGGGCGAGGCACTTGGGCCACTGCAGCTAACATAATGTAGACGATTATATATGCATCTATGTATGCAAACATAGGTATGTCTCTCTCTACATACACAGAAGCGTGTGCAAACACAAAAACACACAAACACACACACAGTGACACACACATATACATATATATATATACATGCATAACCTTCGACTGGTAATGCATGTATGAACTTACAAAACTGATTTCTAATTTTGGATGGGTTCGATCCTCACCGATAAATCCCCTCGAATTAAATGAAGAGATCTACCCACCATGGCTTCGGTGGCTTTGGACTTTCATGCATGATTGACAGCGTCAATCAACGTAAGAAGATGAGCAGGTGTATGCTGACGACAGCTTCAGATCAGGATTCGAACTGTAATTCCGATGACTTACGGAAAAGCAATCAGTCCGCCATCCCTTACATTCGATTGGAAATAACATAAATAATACGAATTCCTTTAAATGTTTAAGTTTAAATTTTTATTATTATTATTATTTATTATTATTGTTACAACAACAACTACTACTACCCCTTCACTACTACTATTAGCGCTACCACTATTATTATCACCAACCAGTGTTCAATCTAGTTACCTCTGGGGGAATTCCCCTAGGACTTATTCCAGAGAAATATAACAAAATATTAATAGTTTTGAGTTGTTGTTGTTGTTGACATCATAATATTATATGAACTGTTATAATATATAATGATGATAATAATAATAATTATAATTATAATAATAATAATAATAATAACACTAATAATAATTATAATTATAATAATAATAATAATAATAATAATAATAATAATAATAATAATAATAATAATAATAATAATAATATTCGTTTATTAAATTCAACCTGACAAATATGCTGTAAGATTATATGATATAGTAATAACAGACGATTACAAGTTTAACAGGAGTCGAGTTTAACTGTAGGGTAGTGATGTTTTAGTTTTGCCTCGAGTTTTAGTTTCAGTTATTATTAGTTTCCCGTGCTAGGTGTTTTAGTTATTATTAGTTTTCGTTTTTACATCAAGTTTTAGTTTTAGTTATAGTTAATAAAAACTGAAACCTCCTAGTTTCAGTTTTAGTTTTTTTAGTTTTCGTTTTAGTTTTAGTTTCAGTTATTTGGTCACTGATAGTCTGATACTTATCCATCGTGAAAGTGCATCAACTTATTACAAAAAGCAATCATTAGGTTTACAGCAAGGTGTTCAGTATGGTAATATGCCATGGACATAGGCCTATACATGTTTAGCCTTTTAATGACTGTTCAATTTAGCTTCGACACATTGGAAAATTCTAACAGTTGAAGATAACGAGCTTCGATGTAAGTCATGTAACCGCACAAACTGCCGACTAAAAAATTAGTAGGGCCTAAATGACGTGATTCTAAAGACTAACTGTAGCCGGTGAGCGGGATGGACGTTTCGCAGATCGAGTAATGACTTGCGGTGGTTCCGTGGTTCTTAATGACTCATCATTGGAAAAGATTTAACGATAATGAGTTGGGGCTACTGGCCTACTGCGTCCGTTGGCAACTTGGGTTATAACTGATGCGTTCAATTAGCACCAATTAGAAGCGCTGCGGCCGCTGGGAATGAGAACTTGGGAGCTGGGATGATCACTAGCGCTGGCCGCTGGGTTTATCTCACACGATTGGCATCACTGACAGCTAGTCAGGAAATGTTATCCTGTCGCCCGAGTGGCCCGACTACGTCCGAATTAATTACTTCGGGAGGTGGTGGGCTGGTGGAGCTATGTTCGATAAATCATGAAGTGATGAAAACCAATAATCGCGATGGTCCTACACAGCTATAGGTTTTCGTTGGGCGTTTTAGTTTTGGTTTTCGTTATATGTTTTCGTTATTATTAGTTTTGACTGTTTTAGTTCCAGTCATCGTTTTTCGTGGGTTCCGTTAGTTTTAGTTTTTATTTCGTTATCGTTTTTGTATAAGTTTTCGTTTTAGTTATAGTTTTAGTTAACTAAAACCTTAAGTTTTCGTTAACGAAGGTTTTCGTTATCGTTACCGTTAACGAAAACAACACTACTGTAGGGCAGCCTGCAAGGCGCCCATCTCTCCTACTGCTCATTTTACAGTCGCCCCCAAGGGAGTGTAGGTAGTGAAAAGGCTGATTCAATAATATGATATAATGATATTATTTACTATTATAATAGATGATACTATCACATTTTAATGAGTATAATATACTGTTAATATAATATTTGTACAAATATATAGGCCCTACTTGTTCCCGCCGCTGTCTCCGCTATGAAGGCGATGGATATCGACTGGTTCGATATTTTTTATTTCAATTATTATTCTATGCCCCGGGTACGCATAAATCTCTCAGGAACTTAAACATTTATTATTATTATTGTTGTTGTTGTTATTATTATCATTATCATTATTATTATTATTATAATTATTATTATTATTATTATTATTATTATTATTATTATTATTATTATTATTATTATTATTATTATTATTATTATTATTATTATTATTATTATTATTATTACCGGTTTCCAATCCATTACCACGTCACCGTTGCAATCAGGTTAAACATTTGTGAAGACTATCCATGTTGCATATCAACGCTGCAAATGTTATTTTGCCATCGGGAGGGATGAGATATATATGCGGGTTTTAATAAATGATAACAATAATCGGAGACCGATATGAATATATGCGGGTTTTAATAAATGATAACAATAATCGGAGACCGATATGATCCGTCTCCTGCATTAAATTTGCGACACAGTAAAAAGTTATTCGTTAATTTTTACAGCGTTATATAAAACGCATAAAACACTTGATAAATGTAGGCCTAATTTCATTTCCATTTGTTAAATATATTTATATATTTATAAATTCGCCAAAGCATACATAAATCGATGGCGATTGGAGAGATAGAGACAGATAGAGATAGAGGCAGAGACAGAGGCAGAGGTAGAGAGCGAGAGAGAGATAGAAAGAGAGCGAGAGAGAGAGAGAGAGAGAGAGAGAGAGAGAGAGAGAGAGAGAGAGAGAGAGAGAGAGAGAGAGAGAGAGAGAGAGAGAGAGAGAGAGAGAGAGAGAGAGAGAGAGAGAGAGAGAGAGAGAGAGAGAGGAGAGAGAGAGAGAGAGAGAGGCTGTATATGTGCAAGAAATGGACTGAGAAAACATAGACAGAGACAGAGAGAAATAAAGAGACAGAGTCAGGAATGAGTTAAGTTAAGTAAAAGTTAGTAAAAAGATTCGGGCTTAGGATCAACGGAGAGAAGACCAAAACAATGACAATTGGCAAGGAAAAAAAGAAGATAACCATCACCTTGGAAGGAGAGGAGTTGGAACAGGTGGCGGAATTTGTGTACCTTGGGGGTGTAATTACGGAAGATGCAGAATCGACAAGGGACATAAGGAGAAGAATTGGGCTAGCATCAGCAATGTTTGGGAAGCTGAGGAAACTATGGAGATCAAGCAACATCTCAATAAGAACAAAAACCAAGCTATATGAAACACTGGTAATACCAGTCCTTATGTATGGAGCAGAGTCTTGGTGCGTGAAAAGGGAGGACGAGAGAAGACTGCTGGTGGCGGAGATGGGTTGGCTACGAGGACTACTGAATAGATCACGGAGAGAAAAGATACGGAACGAAGTGACACGAGAAGAACTGGGACAGAAGAAAACGGTAGTGGAAAGAATAAAGAAAAGAAGACTAACATGGTATGGACATGTGATCAGAATGGAGAGCGGAAGAATGCCGGCAAAGTCGCTGCACGGAGAAGTGGAGGGAACGAGGAGCAGGGGACGACCGAAGAAGAAGTGGATAGATAATGTACTGGAGGACATAGAAGACAGAGGATGGGAGTTAAAAAAGGCAATAGAACTCGCAAGAGACCGACCGAAATGGAGAAGTTTTGTTGGAGCCTCATCGTCGGTGAACACTTGACGGAGGAGAAAAAGAAAGAATACATAGCCTCACATGCATGCATACTGGAGGCAGAGCTGAACTGCTACCCAGCGCGTCCACAGGTGGCGGATAGTGGAACGGCCTTCAGTAAGAAGGGTATCTGCGAAATAAGCAGGGAATTTATCTCCTAACGAATAAGCAGTCTCGGACCAACAGCGGCAGTAACATCAGGGTGCAGTGGGAAGGCGAGTGGCGTCGCCATCCCCAAGAAAAGCTGCATAACCCAATTGATGGAACTGTGACAAGGCGAATACAGGTCGCCTTAAAATAAACCTGGCCCCTGCTGCCCAACAGGTACCTCGGGAGAGGGACAGGGCTGAGAGAGAGAGAGAACTCTGAGGACAAACTGCATCTTATCTCTGGAAGATCCAGAGCTAGTCCCTAAAGAGGAGGATCGGACGAATGGGTGCAGATACTTCGCCGTAAAGAAAAAGACGATAGAAATCCACTATGAATACACACCGGGCACAAACAGGGAATCCTGGAAGAATCAATGCGCAGTGGACACCTACGGGCTGTCAGCCCATGGACTATGAAGAAGAAGAAGACATGCATACATACATACATACATACATACATACATACATACGCACATACACACACCTACACACATATATACAATTATACATACATACATACACACGTGCATACATACATACATACATACATACATACATACATACATACATACATACATACATACATACATACATACATACATACATACACACACAATACACATACATAGTTACATACACACATACATACATCCACACATACACACATGCATACATACACATATACACACACATACATACCAACATACATACCCACATACATATATACATACACACAAGCTTACATACATACCCCATACATGCCTGCATGCATACATACATAGATCCGTATGCCTATATTGTAGACGACACGATCTCGTTGATTAAAAGATGTTTCAACGAGAACTTAAAACGCGAGTCTCCATCAGACGCGGATCATTCTGGAAGGCACGCCGAATTGTTCACGACGCTGTGGCACCTCTCTTAAGCAACCCCTTCAGCAGGAGCAGTTTCTTTTGCTGCCGCCGAAGATGATGACAATGATGATGTAGCGGATGTGGAAGGCGACCTCCGGCTGCTGCTGCTGCTGCTGCTGCTAGTGGTGGTACGGATGCTGGTATTGTCTGTCGGTTGGTTGTATCGTAGATTCTCGTCTAAGTGGTTTCTCCTACGAAATCCCAGAGGGGCCGCGGAAATTGCATAACGCTTGGGCGGTGCGGCCAATTCTAAAAGCAGATTAAGTAGAGGCCACGCCACGAGGAAGAGGAAGAGTATTAGGAGAAGGAGGAGGAACAGAAGGAGGAGGAGGAGGAGGAGGAAGAAGAAGAAGAAGAGGAAGAGGAGCAGGAGGAGGAGAAGGAGAAGGAAGTAAACATGGGAAGGAGACTGAGGAAGGGGAAGATTAAGAGGAAGGAGGGCGGATTAAGAAATGGAAGAAGGAGGAGGGAGGAAGAATGGGATGGAAAAAGGAGACCAAGGAAGGGAAGAGCAAGAGGAAGGTAGGAGGATTAAGGAATGGGAGGAGGAGGATGGAGGAGACATGGGATGGAAAAAGGAGGCCTAGGAATGGAAGAGTAGAAGGAAGGAGGTCGGAATGAGGAATAGGGAGGAAGATGAGGATGGTGTTTGGAAAAATGAGAAGCGAAAAAGTTGAGAATAATACGAGGTAAAATGAGAGATGAGGAAGGACGACAAGTCAGGAGTAGAGACTGGAGAAAAGGAAAAGAGCGAGAAGAATAGAGTAGGAAGAGATGGAGGAGAAAGCAGAAGGAGAAGGAGCTGAACAAAGACGGAGGTAGAAAAAGAGGAAGAGGAAGGAGCATAAGGGAATCAAGAAGCAATGGAAGGATGAGTGGAATGGAAATGTGCGAAAAGGTCGTTATTTCCACGTCCTTCCTTTTCCTCTTCCAGCTGCATATTCATTGCTCATAATACTTATTATTTATTGCATCTATATTCTATAGAACTGTCATGTCCGTCCAGCTATACCTTTATTTTCTGTCCGTCGGGCTGTCTGTCTGTCTGTCTGCCTGCCTGCCTGTCTGTCTGTGTGTCTGTCTGTCGGCCTGTCTGTCTGTCTATCTGTCTGTCTGCCTGCCTATCTGTGTGTCTGTCTGTCGGCCGGTCTGTCTGCCTGTCTGTCTGCCTGTCTGTCTGTCTGTCTGCCTGTCTGTGTGTCTGTCTGTCGGCCTGTCTGTCTGTCTGTCTGTCTGTCTGTCTAACCCAGCCCTGAAGCTGGTTCAGGGTCAAAAGACAAAAGAACCCGAATCACATTTATTCTTTAACCAACATTAAAGAACATAATTATATGTGATTAGGATACTTATGCTAATTTAACAGATGGCCGACCACCCAACGAGAAAGCACCCAGACGACGCGTGGCCCCACTGACGTTAACATTTTGAGGGTCGCTGAGGAATTATAGGCTTCCGATCCCATGGTAACCGCGGATGCTTTTCAAAGGCGACTTGGGATGATTAACTAGAGAAATTTTCTCCCAATTGCACGCCATGATATATATATATATATATATATATATATATACCTGCGTTAACGGTTTCCATGGTAACCTTCAAACTGTAGCCTCATTGGGGATGCAGATTACAGACTGATGGGGTGTAGAGAAAGCATGTACTCGTTGATTCATGTCCGGTGGGTCTGTCAAATGGTCTCCCGCCTAAGCCTCGGTTCGTCTTGGACAAGGAACAGAGGTGCGTGTCGGTGCAAACAACCGTGACCGATTTGGTTTTTAGTTGCTTCAGATGGACGTCGTACATCATCATCGCACGACAGCCATAATCCCAGACGACGTTGCCACATAAAATCCCAGAGTTCCATTCGACGCCCGAACTAATCTCTCTGCGGCCGCGAAATGGCTCACAAGGCGCCGAAACGACCTCAGTTGAGCGCATTCGCTTACCCATCGCCGTGTTCACGAGTCTCCTTAAAACTGTTACAGCCTCTTACTTAGAGGTTGCAGCATTAAACGCGTCGTATATATATATATATATATACGTATATATATATATTAACCTACTTTCCTTTCGCTTTTATTGATTGCTCGTCTATGCGCTATTTATGTATATGACACACAAATATACAACACACACACACATATATATATATATATATATATATAAGATGAAATGGCTTCGTTAAATTAAACTCACAGGTTTATTTGCATACTTATAAACAGTCATAAATAAAACTAAACAAAGAAGGAGGAAGAGAAAATGGGCTAAAAAACACATAAAAATATATGCATACATAAAAACTAGATGCATACATAAAAAATATACATACACATTACACAATTCCATACATACATAAAAAAATAGTTGAATGCACATTTGCATACGTATACCGCGCCTCTGAATGGTTTATACCGCGAGAGACGCTTTATACGATACCTACATTCACACATCAATCAATCATGCATTCATGAATAAATAAATATATACGCACATGTCATAAAGTCATACACAAAGGCACATATATGTACATACATACATACATACATACATACATACATACATACATACATACATACATACATACATACATACATACATACATACATACATACATACATACATACATACATACATACATACATACATACATACATACATACATACATACATACATACATACATACATACATACATACATACATACATACATACATACATACATACATACATACATACAGGCATGCATGCATCTGGTCGTAGAAGATGGTCGAAGACGGAATTCTATTAGAAAATGTTGAAAAGTTGACATACCTTGGGAGCAATATGACGCATGATTTGGACAGTAGAGGAAAGAAGTACTGGTCAGAATTGCAAAGGCGACAGCTGCAGCACTAAAAGTTATGGATAAGATCTGGAGAAGCAAAGCCATAAAGCTAGAGACAAAACTGAGCGTTTTGCAAACATGCGTCTTCAGTAGCATGTTATATGGATGCGAGGCCTGCATGGGTAATAACGAAAGACATTGAAGGAAGGATACTGGCCTTTGACAGAACATGTTATAGGAAGATTATGAGAACAGGATGGACACAAAAGTTGGCAATGCAGAACTATATGGATGAATACATCTCAAAGAGAACATGATGCTGAAGATAATTCAGCTGGGATTGTTTGGCCATATATGCAGAATGAGCAATGATAGAAAGATCAAGACATTAGTGTTCGGAAGGATGGATGGTTCAAACAAAAGAGGATGACCTCATTAGGAATGGTTGGACGATATCATCGGATGGTGTGGAACGTCGCTTCAAGAGTTGAGCCGCATTGGACAGACTACAGTGGAAGAACATAGTGAAAATGGCATCGCACACCCACGGGCTATGCGCCCACGGTTACTGATGATGACGATGACGATGATGATGATAATGATGATAATTCTGACGACGACGACGACGACGACGATGATGATGATGATGATGATGACGACTATGCTACTGAAGATGCATGTTTTCAAAACACTCAGTCTTGTCTTTAGCTTTATGAATTTGCTTCTCTAGATCTTATCCATAGCTTTTAGTGCTGCTGTCGCCTTTTCAATTCTGATGATGATGATGATGATGATGATGATGATGATGATGATGATGATGATGATGATGATGATGATGATGATGATGATGATGATGATGATGATGATGATGATGATGATGATGATGATGATGATGATGATGATGATGATGATGATGATGATGATGATGATGATGATGATGATGATGATGATGATGATGATGATGATGATGATGATGATGATGATGATGATGATGATGATGATGATGATGATGATGATGATGATGATGATGATGATGATGATGATGATGATGATGATGATGATGATGATGATGATGATGATGATGATGATGATGATGATGATGATGATGATGATGATGATGATGATGATGATGATGATGATGATGATGATGATGATGATGATGATGATGATGATGATGATGATGATGATGATGATGATGATGATGATGATGATGACGATGCTACTGAAGACGCATGTTTTCAAAACACTCAGTTTTGTCTCTAGCTTTATGGCTTTGCTTCTCCAGATCTTATCCATAGCTTTTAGTGCTGCCTCTGCAATTCTGATGATGATGATGATGATGATGATGATGATGATGATGATGATGATGATGATGATGATGATGATGATGATGATGATGATGATGTGCATCTATACATACATGCATACGTATACATACATACAATAATACATGCACACATATTCACATAAGTGCATATATAATATATATCCACATATATACTCATACATACATGTATATATATATATATATTCCTACACACGGAGATACTAACATACGTATATATATATATATATGTATATATCTCCAATGTTGCAGGTCGAGTATAGGAACAGCATCAGCTATATATATATATACTGAAAAGGCAGTCCTTTGTTATCCATAACACGCGAATTCAGAGTATTAATGGTGGAGTGAATGTGGGCGTACGGATGGGTGGTTTGTTGGGTGGATGTCAGCGTATACAAGGGTGAGTGGTGCATGGGGAGAGGAACGGAGGACGGACGGTAAATTAGCATCGACGGAACTTGAATTAGAAACGGAATCGTTAACTGCGTCTCGAGTCGAAATAGACGCATTAGTCGGGCGACGATTATTCCCTTCCTTTTCATCGAGACGCTCCGCACGTCAGCTCTTTGGCATGTACAGACAAAACACAATCCGAGGGTAAAAAACGCACCCATCAGCTCTTTGTCCTGAAATACTCCGACATAAAAATACACACATCAGTTATTTGGCATGTACAGACAAAACACACCAAGGGAAAAACACACACGTCAACTAGTTGGCATGTCCTGAAATATACTCCGACATAAAAATACACACATCAGTTCTTTGGCATGTAAGCTTACAGACAAAACACTGCAACGGGAAAAAACACACACGTCAGCTCTTTGGCATGTGCAGATCGAATCCCGTAGAACCCGTAAGGTTTATTCAGCCTTCCACTCGCTAGGTGGCAGCGGTGGTTAAATGAATAGTAGGCCGTGATTAGCGCCCTGTTTACCTGCCGTATGTCATGTCATGTCAAACACCGACGTCGCTGCGCGACGGTTGGTCACATGCATGGACTAGGGTTCTCCAGTGGCGCCTGTTGCGTGCAGCAGCGAGAAGATAAGATCCAGAAAGATGGGACCAGGAAAGAATGTTGTCTATCCAGTTAATTCGTGGTCTTCCACGGCGTCGATATCCTTCAACGTGACCCAGCATGATGGCATTTTCTAAGGAATCCTGAGGGAGCCTGATGATATGACCGAAATAGGAGAGTTTGCGAGCCTTGACGGAACCCAAGAGTTCGGGGGAAGTTCTAGCAAGCCGATAAACTTGCTCTGTAGTAAGCTTGAGCGTCCAGGAGATGTGCAAAAGCTTTCGAATGCATTTATTCTCAAAAATTTGAATTTGCTCTTCCTCAGGTTTTTTTAGCGTCCACGATTCGCAACCATAAGTTGCGACTGACCACACCAGGGATTTCATCAAGCGGAGCTTGGTTTGGGTGCTGATGGATTTGTTTTCCCAGACCTTACCTGCCGTATAAACAGTTATATTCGACTCCTGCAAAACTGTTATCATGTGCTTCTACTGTATACATGTATGTAAGGCGCCCTGCGTGGCTGCCGTTTCTACTATATGTATGTTCACTGTACAGCGCAGTGCGGTTAGCAGGCGCTTAAATAAAGAACAGATTATAGATATAGATATAGAATTACTCCAACATAAAAATACACACGTCATTTCCTTGGCATTTCATTTCCAAAGTCCGTCTCACACCTCGTCGTGGTGGGGGGGGGCGTAACAGCCGAGATGGGGATTGCCTGCTGAGGCTGTGCCATCAGTGGTGAAGGTTTCTGAAGTACCACCTTGGGCGCTACGGCGAGGTGGAAAGGCTCAGCAGGAACGCTGAAAAAGCTGGCTAACGTGAGCGGCGTAGAAGGCCACTACTCAAACCGCGAGGAAGGCAACGGGAAACCACCTCGGCTATTTCCCAAGACATGATATGGACAATGGAGGAGGTCGGAGGGGAACACGAGGTCGTCCATGTCACAAACCTGCTCAACAGCTGAAGACTGAGAAGAAGAAGTGCAGAATAAACCCTCCAAGGGAAAAAACACACACGTCAGCTCTTTGGCATGTGCAGAAATACTCCTCACATAAAAATACACACCTAATGGAAGACATAATGTCATTATTGTTTGCAGTGAGGCGCACGTAGTTTCGACAATCATTATCAATCACACGGCTGGGGTGCTGCAAAGTATGGGCGTTTATCCGAAATTTAAACGCCATGCAGTCTTATGTGAGGTCCAGTTTATTTCTGACGTTTTTTAATAGAAAAAGATGTATTTAGTCTACGATGCATAGCTGGAGATATCAGTTCACTGGCTAACCTTTACAGATCCGTTCTTTCTGCGGCCTTTTATACTCTTTCAAAATGTGTAGAAGTTATACAATATACATATCATGTATGTGTATATATCTGGGCTTTTATAGAACGCATTTGTAAGAATTAGCTCTCAAAAGAGCTTCACAGTGTCACCTGTCATTGGCGTTTAAAAGTTTAAAAGTTTTGACGCGTTTCTGCTCTTTTCACATTTTTATGGTTCTCAGGTTATTATTATTTTCAGAAACCTGTTCTCAGGTTTCTGTACACGATAGTCACGATCAAGGCTAATAAAATAGAAATTAATCTGCACATGAAAAAGATGTGTAATCGGCATTGCTCGTGCAGAGGATTGTGTGATAGACCGATTCCGAAAGTAATGTTTGTTTGCGATTGTACTGGGTAAATGTTGTGGTCTAGAATAAAAGAAACCCAGCCATTACAGTTATGGAATGCTCTGAGATTGAGACTTGAGCAGATATCGATAGTTTTTGTAGTGATTCCTTATTCCGTTTGCACTTGTAAAGCGTTGGCTGTCGTTCCCAGCGCGTTTCCTGCTTAACCAACCAAACCCTTTTGAAATTGCATTAAACCATGAAAAATGCAAATCACACGTAAACAGTGAACATCTGTACCAAGGTCTGGACAATTTCAATCTGGCATGGAATGACGTCTGCGTTATTTTCTATGGGTTTTTCATTTCCGCTTAGCAAGGTGCGAAGCCAAACGCCAGATTATTCTGACAAACAGTTCGTGCACAATGCAGAAATCTTTCTTCGTACACATGTTTTGTTAAACTCGCTCAAAGGTGCTTCAATTGCAATCTCACAAAGTACTCGAATAAAAAAAAAGAAATAAACATGTTTAGGCCCTACATTTATCATCTATCGCTGTATAAGGACCAAGTTGGCTCCACAGTACACATTTGAAAATATGTATACCAATGTCAGGTACGTCATTTGGGGGGGGGCAAGGGGGCATTTGCCACCCTGATTTTTGAAGAAAAAATGAAAAAGCTGGAACAAGAAAAGGAGGAAGAAGAAAGGGGTAAACAAGAAAAAAATGATACTCAAATTCATGGAATTATTATACACTATTAACAAAACTAGAGTCTGCATAGGTTTTTTTCACAAGATATCACACCTCTTTGACAGTGGGGATGGCACATTATGCATTTTCCCCCGAAAATTTATGAAGAAACACCCAAAAACTGTAAAATTTCTTCGCGTGGAGCGCGAAATTTTTTTACCTCTTTTTTGACGTCCTTGCCCCCCCCCCCAAAAAAGCTGAAATGACTCCCTGACCAATGTACGAGTCACTGGCGTATACTTGTCCAAAATATTGGGGGGGGGGTTGGTTATTCATTCTACACTTGTTGCATTGGGTGTACGGTCCATCTCAATTATTGGGGGCACGTTTCCCGGCTGTCCCCAGAGTCTACGCTTATGGTACCAGTTGCATGATGACTGCATACACAGGTTTATATTCCGATATAGGGTCTACATTTATTATTTTGGTAACCGGGTAATTCGGCGCCGGACAGTTCGGCGCGGACAATTCGGCGCGGACAATGCGGCGCGAATATAAGTCGCACCAAATAATTGTTATGTGCGCTCCATCCGAGAAATAACTGTAACCGCATCGTTAAATAAGTGGATGACACCTATATGACTGTTAGTTGGATCAACTGCTCAACTACTTCGAAGTTACGTTCACTAGAAGACAAGTGCGACGACGAAGTAGTGCTGCTCTTTTTCCTAGGAGATCTGGTATTGCTACGAAACAGTCCGTCAAGATAATCCTCGCACTAACAGCCATGCAGTCGAGGATTGGCATAATGCACTTGGACGGTCAGTTCAAATCGCCCATCCAACTCTGCCGCGATTAGCAGTCAAACAGCAACAGGAAGAGAATATCAACCGAAAGAATGTCGAGCGTCTAATTGCAGGTCGAAGATCCTCCTCTGTGGAAAAACAAATCTATACATAGGGATCAGGATCAGGCAGTGATGGGCAATAGTTAACTAAAAAGTTGTTAACTTTTAGTTTAACTAAAAAATGTTAGTTAAGGTAAAAGTTTAACTAAAAAAAATTAGTTTAGTTAAAACCATAGTTTAACTAAATTTTTTTAGTTGCTAACTAAAAAGTTTAACTAAAAAAATCAGCAATATGCAACTATTTTTCCACAATGAACATTGAACACTGTCAACAAAAAACCATTTTAACACTGCATGGTTTTAGGATTAACAGCCTGTGTTTTCAAATTCATACACTACGTACAGTATTGCTGTAACTGTATGTCAGAAGAGTACACATTGCATAGTTTGAAGGTGAAATTGTCATTGACGCTCTGCATTATTACAGTTCACTTACCTCTGTTATTGTGAAAATGCTTGTCGTAAATAGTTGGAAAAAAGTTGGAAAAAGTTTAACTACTTTTTTTTAGTTTAGTTAACTAATTTCGAAAATCAGTTGCCAACTTTAGTTAAACTAATTTTTTTTAGTTGGAAAATAGTTTTAGTTTAACTTAAAAAAAATAGTTTAGTGCCCATCACTGGGATCAGGATCGTCGTTTTGCGGAATGTGGTCTAAGATTACTGAAACCGCGCACGCACTGCTTACTTATACTAATGATAATAATCATATTCTTTATTATTTCAAACCGCAGACGCAGTAAGATTACATTGAAACATGAAAGTGCAATCAAGATATTAATTACACACACGGTTTGGCAGCCATGCAAGGCGCCGCCCTAGAGGGGGGTTACGGGAATCGATCCGCGTACCTTATGCTCTCCTGGCCATGAGTGTTACCATTACTCTATCCCCCTCTCCTTGCTCTCCTGGCCATAAGTGTTGCCATTACTCTATCTCCCCTCTACTTGCGCGGATGCAGCCACAACATTAGCTTATTACATTAAATTAATCACATATAATTACGTTTTGACGGTTTTTCAGAAAACGCTTGGCCAACTTCTTAAACTTTTCATTCCTGACTTATTTATTATGAAGTAGTGTGGTCTTAGATTACCTGTTAGATTACCTGTTAGATTACCTATTAGATTACCTGTTAGATTACCTGTTAGATTACCTATTAGATTACCTGTTAGATTACCTGTTATAGCATGATTAGATTTAATTGAAATTTAACTTTGAATAACAGTTTTACATATTCTCCTAATTGTCCGGCGCCGAATTGCCCTGGAACCATTATTTCTGCTGTAAATGATTCAGGGTCTATACCCCAATCTGTTAGAATGAATTCAGATCATTACATTAACTATACATATTCGTTAAGGAATATAAACCTCGTGTGATATAATGCCCATAAGTCAAACCGGCATAGCAGAACCTTGAATAAATACAAAGCCAGCAGAGGTGCAAGCATGTGTATATAAGTATATATTTAATATAAGTAAAGCATATATATATGTATAAGAATATAGAAGTACTCATATTGTATAGTCTATATATAAGTATATATATATATATTTCTGTTTCGTGTTTTCTGGTTGGAGTAATACTGTTTTGCCCGTGGCAACGACCTACCATGCGTTTATTCATGTTGAAGAAGACTCTTCGAGAGTTCGTTCGAGAGCAACCTGCTCTCTTTAGAATGTTGGACCATCAAAATCCCCGAGTAGGACTTACAGCGCCGCTTCTTTTGCTGACAGGTGGAACGATATTGAGCTAAAATCCGCTGATTTCTGTAAGCATACAAAGTCTTCTACCAGGACTCGCTTTACTGTAGGCCTACATCGCATGCATCATTCTCTGAATCGAACCCCATGGAGTTGGACGATTACTTCAGTATAGACCACTTTACGCAGATCATTGATAATGGCTGAAAGTGACGAGTTATAAATATTGAACAGCTCCTCTGTGCTGGAGACATCGGCCTCGCAATAACGGTTGTCCAATATAAGCGTTTTGGAAAGGCATCTCTCTCCAGAGACTTGCGATTTCTAGCAACGACCTCTCTCTCTGATAAGTGGACAGTATATAGTAGAGGAACGCCTCAAAACTCACTGCTTCTCACTGGCTTTCAAACATCTAGATATCTAATTGCTCTTCATCAGGCGACTGACTACTAACCGCGCCTCAGATTCACATTTCTGTGTGACTTTGCGCGCGTTTAAAATGTTCGTAATAAATAAATAATAATAACGGAATCGTTTACGTCAGCATTAGGTGATGTGACACTGGTGGAGGAGCTGTCATGGTGACATGCAGATGCAGACCAACAACAGGTGATCAGATGTTTCAGCTACTCCGCCCTGCGACATCCTGGCTTCCCGTATGAACGTTGACATCGCCCGTCACGACTTGCTGAATATTGTATATTGCCATTGTTTCGAGAATGTAATGAGAACTCGTTAATAACCGCTGACGATCGTGACAGGTTAGTGGGTGTATCGACGTGTCTGTGCAATGTATACATGCACGTACGTAAGCGTTCGTGCATAAGCTGGTGCTTTGCATTTAACTTTAGAGCAGCGCTTTGGAGATTTTAAGTCTACGGTTACGAGAGGAAACCACAGAGACTTCTAAACAAATATGTTTATGCGTCTGCGAGATCCATCTGTATTATTCAGAATCGGAGTCCTCATGCACGCTGGATCAATCGCTATAGCCTCTTTCCACTGGTCCGCCGTATATAGACATTCGCTAACGTTTTGTATACGGTCCTCATGTCCTGGCGCAGGATGGGGGGGGGGTTGAACATGAAACCCAATCCACTTAGAAAAGAAACCATGATCAGAAAATCGGTTTGAATGTGTACCGCGGAGCCGAGACAAACAATATGCTTTCTCGACGCCTAAAAGCACCATATCCTTTCCTCGCGAACGGCGCGCTTATCGATTGCATATAATATACAACAATGCAAGACTACAAGATATATATATATATATATATATATATATATATATATATATGGGTCTTATAATATATATAGGTTCATAATACATGCATCGATATAAACCTATAAAATATATAAGCTTATTATATATACAAATACATACACCGTTAATGTGTATATACATCTATTATGATGATGATGAGTTCTCTGCCCGAAGGCCGGTCCATTGGCTTAATGCCACCCGAGGGGATACGATGAGTGATTTGCTTTCCCGTTGCCTTCCCCACTGACAATTGTCGGTGAGCAACTTGTCCTTGATCGCTACGCAGTGGTTTGAGGTAGATTCGAACCTGCGAACCTCCGGTTACAATGCACAGAACATACCGCTACACCACCGCATATAACCTTACATTTTATGCATGTGTATAGTTCTACATTCCTTGCTGTACGGTAACTCGAAAATGCCTTTCTATCGCGATGTGATGTGGTGCCATTGAAGTTATTACAGTAGAAAGATCATGTATAGAAAAGCGTGTTTCTATTACACATTGGCATGTGTTATCACCGATGGAGAATTGCTAAATATGCGAACGTCGATGTCCACTCCTTTTTAATACTTTTATCTTCACTACTTCTTACCACCTACTTTAACTGTTATTCTGCTTCTACGTATAAGTTGTTCAACTGTGGTAGTGCGTGTCTATCAATTTACATGCTGACAAGGTGAAGGACGGAAGAGAGAAAAGAAGGAAGACAGGAATGAGTGAAGGAAAGAAGGAAGGAAGAACGGAAGAAAGGAAAGTTGAAGGAAAGAAATGATAAGAAGGAATATCATGAAGCCAGGAAGGAAGGAAGGAAGGAAGGAAGGAAGGAAGGAAGGAAGGAAGGAAGGAAGGAAGGAAGGAAGGAAGGAAGGAAGGAAGGAAGGAAGGAAGGAAGGAAGGAAGGAAGGAAGGAAGGAAGGAAGGAAGGAAGGAAGGAAGGAAGGAAGGAAGGAAGGAAGGAAGGAAGGAAGGAAGGAAGGAAGGAAGGAAGGAAGGAAGGAAGGAAGGAAGGAAGGAAGGAAGGAAGGAAGGAAGGAAGGAAGGAAGGAAGGAAGGAAGAAAGGAAGGAAGGAAGGAAGGAAGGAAGGAAGGAAGGAAGGAAGGAAGGAAGGAAGGAAAAAGGAAGGAAGGAAGGAAGGAAGGAAGGAAGGAAGGAAGGAAGGAAGGAAGGAAGGAAGGAAGGAAGGAAGGAAGGAAGAAGGAAGAAAGGAAAGAATTGTGTAGAGTTGTGAAAGGGCGACACCTCACCCCACGCTTCATGGCCATTGATCTAGATCAGCGATTTTCAAATTTAAATTTTTCTTGTACCACCACGCAAAAAGTCGAATGTTGGCTTACCATCAGCTAAGCTCAGAAGTCCTCTTGCAATTAGTGTAGGTCCGTAGGTAGACAAATTTAAGAATTAATATATAACTCATAGAAAGGGAAGCACATGGCGGACGTAGAATAGCTAATCAAAGAAAGATGGGCATAAACTCATAGAAAATTTAAAGAATAAGAAGCGCATGGTGGACGTAGAAAAGTGACTTCAATAGTCAATAGCTAATCAAAGAAAGATGGGCGTAAAATCATAGAAAAATTAAAAATTCTTTTGAATTTCTTCGCGTACCACTTAGCGACACCTGCCGTACCACTAGTGATACGCGTACCACTGTTAGAAAACCGCTGATCTAGAACATTAAAGGGAAGGTTGCAGCAGGAAATGATGTTCTGAACTTCTATTCAGGCAGGTCAGCTGTATAGCTCGTATCGAGTTTCGGCGCTGTCAGGCATGGCTGGTGATAGTGACTGAGAGAGCAAACGGAAGCGAGACACACGTACATTCCCAGGTACATGGACGCAGAAAAACTGAAAAACAATCATCGGATTTCTCTCCGGCCAAAAAGAGGGAAGTCGAACAAAAAAGAATAATTGACATACTGACCCAAGAACACAACGATACAGCCATGCTGATCGGCAGAGATAATGGCATATGCACCGACACATTGACCGACAGAAAATGACCTACATAAATAAAAGAAGATTCCCAGATAGACAGCCAAACCTACATCAGACTAAAATATCATCAGACAAACACCTACCCAGTCAGAAAGGCAGACAAACAAACACAGATTCCCAGACAGACATCCCCACTTACAAAGACAGACAGACGCAATGGCATTTGAAGAGTTTGGCAGGAGGACTACGAGATAAACAGGCAAACAAAACAGATTCCCAAACAGACATACAGACAGACAACTGCAGAGACAGACAAATTTGATTCACTGACACACAGACTAACAGACCAAACAAACTAACACAAGGACAGACACCAGACAGACAGACAGACAGACGGACAGACAGAAAGACAAGCAGACAGATCCACACCCCGACAGATTGATTAGTGAGACAGAAGCAACGCATCATCGCGGAGCTTTTGGCATCGTTAGAATAATTGATGATGCATAAACTTCCAACCCACTTTCCGACCTTTGACCAATAAAACCGTCGAGAACGCATTCGAAATCGTCGAGCAATTGCTCCTTGTGACACGGACCTCTGACGTGTTGACACGCCAACACACCCCTAACCCTCAGAGGCCGAAGAATAATGATGATGACGAATGAGCAATTGTAACCCTGATGGAACTCCGTTGGCTGGGTTGTATACGTCTGTGCGAGAGACAACCATCAGAGACTTCTCCAGTTATCTTAGCGTCATTTGCTTAACAGATAAACGTGTTCTTCTTGAAGAACTTTAGCAGTTGCATCACATTCACATTATAATTGCATAACATTAAAATTATATTACATTGTAATTTCATTACATTATAATTACATACACTATAATTACATCACATCATTATTACATCAAATTATAATTACATCACATTATAATTACGTTATATTATAATTACATAGCATCATAATTACATTATAGTATATTATATTATAATTACATTACATTATAATTGCGTTACATTATAATTACATTACAGTATATTATCATTGCATTATAATTACATTACATTACTCTATAATTACATTGCGCTTATGTTACATACATTGCACTGGCCGCCCATTGAGCAAAGAATCCTGCATTACAGATAGCAAAGTACTATATTTTAACCAACCGGCCTATCTTTGTTCCATGCTCATACAAACAGATATTGCAGTTGATCAATAGATGCTGTAATTTTCGATTTGCTCACACCCGAACAGTGTAGGGTTCTCGGGCTTTTTCGGCCCTGCTCCAAAGCTGTGGACTGAGCAGAGCGAACGGGTACATGAAACGTAATCGTAAACTCCAAACTTCTAAAGCGCCACTCAAAAGTCAAGCGCATGGCACCAGCTTATTCACGAGCGCTGGCTTATACACGAGCGCTGGCTTATACACGAGCGCTGGCTTATTCACGACCGCTGGCTTATTCACGAGCGCTGGCTTATTCACGAGCGCTGGCTTATACACGAGCGCTGGCTTATACACGAGCGCTGGCTTATTCACGACCGCTGGCTTATTCACGAGCGCTGGCTTATTCACGAGCGCTGGCTTATTCACGAGCGCTGGCTTATTCGTGATCGCTGGCTTATTCACGAGCGCTGGCTTATTCACGAGCGCTGGCTTATACACGAGCGCTGGCTTATTCACGACCGCTGGCTTATTCACGACCGCTGGCTTATACACGAGCGCTGGCTTATTCACGAGCGCTGGCTTAAACACGAGCGCTGGCTTATTCACGACCGCTGGCTTATTCACGAGCGCTGGCTTATTTGTGATCGCTGGCTTATTCACGAGCGCTGGCTTATTCGTGATCGCTGAAAGGAGTTTCAAGATTAAGGTCCAGCCTTTGATATTTTGTTTCCAGCACTATTCATTTCTGTAATACTGTTCTAAGCATTTGCTGCCTTCGAGCGTTTATAACGTGTTAATAATACTTTCCTCGTGCTTGTATTTATGTTTTTTTCCTATTCATTTTTATAGTGCACTGCATATTCGTGATTGGATCTTACATCAGCAACAGTAGCTGCTGCTGAAGTAGTAGCAACAGAAGCCAAACCTCCGAAGCGTTTTAACGGATTGTGTCCATCAACGAGTCTGAATATTAAAGCCAGGGTCTTGCTGCGATCAGTAATTTCAAGGAAAGATCCCCATTGATAAATTCACCGAGTCTCTGCTGTGAATGCGTCTCAGAGGCCTTCAAGACGGACTGTAATGTAATCTTAAGCAAGACGAAGATGATAAACATTGACAGGAACGATGGCTTCTAAAGCCTCCGTTAACCATAAAATCAAATATTAATACCTGATTTACCTTTTCAGAATTGGCTTTTACTTGTAGTCAGTTGAAATTTGAGAGGCTTTCGTTTATTATTACATGCAGTGCTGCCTGAATGCTTCGGAACGGCGTTCCGACACCTTTTTTAAGCTATTAAAAATAATTTAGTTATTTTAACTTTATGTGACGTCAAAACTTTCCTTGGGGAAGGTCTCACTGAGACATTCCCCAAACCCCACACCCTCCCCGTTTTTTTCCTCGGGCTCGCCCTCGATTTAGCCTTTCCATAATTGTTCCCTTCCGGAATATTTTTATAGAAAAACACTGATTACATGTAATTCAAAATCAATAAAAAGGACTTAACTTATGATTTCATGTAATTTTGAAAATGAATATATGAAGAAGTCTAGTGTTTCATGTTCTCATTTTCAGCTTGTCATTCAAATACTGAGACATTATATTTTTGAGAATCAAACAGTTGTCTCTTGTGATTTAATGATGTGACGTAATGTAAATATGGTATGTTGCATTGTGGTGTGATCTGAATTAATGTAGGAATCTGACTGAAATTAATGCGATGTGCTTTGGTGATGTGAATTGATCAATGTTCTTAGGATCTGGTGTAAATCAATGCAATGTGTGTTTAGAAATTTTTGCATCTGCAAACCTTTTCTGATTACAATATCAATAAGAAACCGCTGGGTCTGCGTCACTGAAATCGAATATTTCCAGGACAAGGGCGAAAGAATCGCGTCATAAACATGTTCCTTAGCAACCACGAAGCGTTTTCTCGCCAATAACGTCACGTTTCCATGACAACAACACAGGACTTCCATGATGAGGTTGAAATCGACTGAGAATTGCTCACACTCTGCGTGGGGTGGAACAATTGATGTCAACCGGTTGAGCAGCGGTTATTAATCACTATCTGAAAGGCTTTCCACATTCCATATTGTTCGCAACGAGCAGAACTCACAAGGACAAGAGCAGATGAAGAACGCGTCGAGCGACGGTTCAAAGTCCCCTCCCGTTTGGCTGAACAGAATGAAAGACCCACTACACGACATACAGTCGTTAAAGTATTGTCTATACTAGCCTATATATACAGATATTGGCCCTGATTAAAATACTGATGTATAACACGTAAACCTGGTAGGCCTATTATTCATTCATACATTAACATTATAGGATGCGTGACCTTTGACTTTGTTTGTCACATAATGACATTCGCTGATTGCTATCGGCATTTAGCGTGCGTCGCTGGCCTTATCTTTCAGAGATATATCTGGATTGTACATCTACGAAGCAATTGTAATTCACAGTTTTACACAATTTAGCGTCAACTATTTACTGAAATCCGATTTTTACAGTATTTTCCGGACCTCGACGGAGCTTCTACAACGAATTATCATTTTGACCACGATCCTCTTGGAACAGCCAGCGATTGATGCCTTATGAATTATAGAGCAGATGTGTTTTACACCTACAGCCTTTGTGTTTTTATGACGGTTGAGTTATAACACGCTGGCACCTAGATCAGAAGGACGCGGATTCGATACGCGACAGCGGCTAGCCCTATGGAGGTTGACTCAGCCTTGTCACTCCTTACGCTCCCTAGGGGTGACTGTAAAATGAGCAGTAGGACAGATAGGCGCCTTGCAGGCTGATATACAGTTAAATTCGACTCCTGGTAAACTTGTTATATATACAGGGTGGCGCAGAAAAACTGGGACTGCATCATGAAATCTTGTGCAATATCTATACATTATAGTTTCCTTATATGCAAATTTGTCCGTCGTAGGAGGCTACGTCATAAACGGCTTCTGTTCTATTGTGAAACCGTTTGTGATGTCAGTACTGCCGTCTTGACGACGGCAGTCTTGACGACGGCCTTGACGACGGCGATCAACGACCAACGATATACACTGCCGTCATAATTATGACGGGCAAATACACTAGTATATACACTGTGAGCCATAAAAAACCGGGCCACTTTATGTTTAGCTATATCTCTGTCATTTCTTTATCGATTTTTACACTTTTTGCATTATTTTAAACAGGAATCAATACTCTAAAGAGCAGAAATAAACATTATCGATTTAGTCCTACATGTATGCTAAACTTGTCTTGCGAAACTGAAGACACTAAAAAACACGTGAGAATCGATAAATGCTGCATTTTTACTACTTAAATGCAAACAATTCTTCAGTGCCTTTATTTGTTTAAAGTTTGTGTTCAAAATGACTTCCTTTTTCACGTACACATTTTGCCAAGCGACGTCGCCACTGATCAATTGCAGTGTCAATAAGATGTTGTTCCAGATCGTTCCAGACGGATACGAGACACTGCCGAAGTTCATCAGTGTTCTGAATGCGCTGTTGGTACACGCGCTGTTCCATAATGGACCAGATGGAATAATCGAGTGGATTTAGGTCAGGCGAATTGGGTGGCCACATCTCTGGCCCTATGAAGTATGGTGCATTGCGAGACAGATACTCAATTGTTTCACGAGCCCGATGCGCCGGAGCTGAATCTTGTTGGAAAATGAACATGTCGCCAGCAATGTGGCGCATTTGTGGCAACAAATGTTGTGCTACATCACGTCTCGATAATATTGGCCATTGATTTTGGCTCCCGGGTCAACGAATATAACCTCTGTGCGACCGAGTTTCGAAATTCCCACGGAAACCATGAGCGACTTGCTGAATGTTGTCTTGGTACGCAACAGACGGTCTGATGAAATCTGTTTCTTTGACACTGAACGAGGCACATAAAGACGATCGTTTTGAGTGTTTGACGGCGCAGCAACTGTAAATAACTTTTCATCAGTGAAGAAAATGAAACCGACATCCGATACTGAGAAACGCTGCAGCAATTGTCTAGCTCGTACCAAACGAGATTGACGATTAGCGGTGGTCAGTTCCTGAGCCCGTCATCTTTTTAAGCATTTCAGTTCCAAATCGTTATGAATAATGCGTCTGACCGTCGTTTGTGTAAGATTCAGCTCTCTCGCGATTTGTCTGGTTGAAAGATGTGTTTTAGGCTTGTCTTCCTGGCTCTGAACCAATTCATTGACGGCGGCGATATTATCTTCAGTTCGCGACGATTTTGGCCGACCACTTCCCGCAGCGCGTTCAACTGAACCGGTAGTTCTCAACTTTCGCAGAAAGTCATCTAATGTTTTTCTTTTCCAATTCTTGTTCGGAAACTCCTTAATTAATCGTCTAGAAGAATAATTTTTGCATTCCCGCAGATTTTTAATTAAAATTTTATCCTCAAAACTCAACATTTTAAAATTTTAACTCAAATTTTCAACCATCAACTTTATTTACATTATGCTGCGAAACGGATATGACGTCATCCGCGCAAGTAAATAAGTAAATCGTAGAGATTTAATTTTTCTTTCAAACGACACAAAAACTATAAAAAAAATTTAAAATACCGACCGCGATATAGCTAAACATAAAGTGGCCCGGTTTTTTATGGCTCACAGTGTATATAGTTTCCTTATATGTAAATTTGTCCGTCGTAGGACGCTACGTCACAAACGGCTTCTGTTCTATTGTGAAACCGTTTGTGACGTCAGTACTGCATGCCGTCTTGACGACGGCGGTCTTGACGACGGCGGTCTTGACGACACATATAGGCCTATAATATGACGTCATAATATTACGGGGTAATACTCTAACACTATATACTGGCATATATACTGCCGTCATAATTATGACGGGAAAATACACTAGTATATATATATGTTTTGGGCGGTTTCATGAACTGAAAAATATCCTTACTCACTAACTCAACGTGTGACGTCACTATTTCGTGAACTTCCGGTCGCCATCTTTATTGTTTATGCCATTTTTACGGTGTTTATAAAATGACAAAAAATAACAGCAGAAGATCGTATTCTCATTAAAAATTTGCGATTTGAAAAACAATGGGGAGCCCGGCGAATGATTACTGAGTTTCCTAATAAAGCATGGAGTAAAACAAGTCTTGATCGACTCTGTAAAAAATTGATGCCGATGGTACGACAGCGCGTAAATCAGGAAGCGGCCGCCCGAAGTCTGTTAGAACAGTTTATAAACAGAAGCATTGACCAGTGGCTAAGACGTTTAGAAAAAACTGTTGAGAACCGAGGACACATTGAATCTGATTTCTGATTTTGAATAATTATTATCATTTGGCAACAATTTACTTGATTTTCTTAGAAGAAAAACTTACAAAGAAGTTTATTACTTGATATTATACTAGGCGGTCCTACTTTCTTTGCGCCACCCTGTATATATATATATATATATATATATATATATATATATATATATATATATATATATATATATATATATATATATATATATATATATATATATATATATATATATATATATATATATATATATATATATATATATATATATATATATATATATATAGACGTTCATGAGTAGGGTAAGGACATGTAAAACCCTGTATATATATATATATATATATATATATATATATATATATATATATATATATATATATATATATATATATATATATATATATATATATATATATATATATACAGGGTTTTACATGTCCTTACCCTACTCATGAACGTCTATTATGCATTAAACATCTTAATGTATATGGAAGTTCTATAGAGGGGGATAGATGAATGGTAACACTCTTGCATGAAGAACATAAGATCTTGAAAAGACGCGATTATATACCCACAACCCCTCTAGGTTTACTCAGCCTTCCACTCCTTAGGGGATGCAGTAGGATGAGTGGGCGAGTAGTAGTAGTAGTTGTAGTAGTAGTATTAGTAGTTGTAGTAGTAGTAGTAATAGTAGTAGTTGTAGTGGTGGTGGTGGTGGTAGTAGTAGTGGTAGTAGTAGTAGTAGTAGTAGTAGTAGTAGTAGTAGTAGTAGTAGTAGTAGTAGTAGTAGTAGTAGTAGTAGTAGTAGTAGTAGTAGTAGTAGTAGTAGAGGTTGTAGTGGTAGTAGTAGTAGTAGTAGTAGTAGTAGTAGTAGTAGTAGTAGTAGTAGTAGTAGTAGTAGTAGTAGTAGTAGTAGTAGTAGTAGTAGTAGTAGTAGTAGTAGTAGCAGCAGCAGTAGCAGTAGTAGTAGTAGTAGTAGTAGTAGTAGTAGTAGTAGTAGTAGTAGTAATAGTAATAGTATTAATAGTAGTAGTAGTAGTAATGTTCATGCCTTACCTTATCTCTTTTGCTTTGCTAACATCACACAGCATTACCTTCTTTAATTTACCGTCGCGATAAAGTACTTCAGAGATACGAATGGTTGCCTGAGACAGGGGCACGTAAGCCTTTAGCCGGTCGATGCATTTTCATTTGGCTGAACGCTCAGTCGATCGGCTGATGATAAAAAGCCTGCATCATCCTCCCTGCTACAGATGCTATGTAAACGCTATAAATGTAAAATGTCTCTCCGCACAACCGTTGACATTGGCCCTTTTCAACTCGGATTGTCCCGTCGTGAAAACGCACGAAACGCATCTGTTGATGGTTTCAGTTAAGTGACTCGAGTCGAAAAAAGCGGAAATTCGAAATCGCTCTCGTCGACTTCCAGCGTAGTAAACGATGGTCTGGAGTATAGAGGAGGGGGAAACTGTTAGAGGCTGCACCCCGCGGCAAATATGGCCTCGGCAAGATTCGGTTTTTGGTCGGGCGACATCAGCGTGAGATCTATGAAAAGAGGCTTGAACGGACGGAAGGATTGGGGTGCGGGTGAAAGAAAGGATGGACGCAGGGAAGAGTTGAGGAGGGGCTGAGGGATGGAAGAAAAGAAAACAAGGAAGTAGGGATGGACGGAAGGATGGAAGGAAAGGATGGAGGAAGGAACAAAGGAAGGAAAGAAGAAAAGAGGAGGGAAGGAAGGTTGTTAGAATCAGGGAGGAAAGAAGGAAAGACAGAAGGAAGGAAGGAAGAAAGAGAGGAAGGAAGGAAGGAAGGAAGAAAGGAAGGAAGGAAGCAAAGATAGATGGATAAGAAAAAAGGAAGGAAGGAAGGAAAGAACGATAGATGGATAAGAAAAAAGGAAAGAAGGAAGGAAGGAAAGAAACATGGATAAGAAAAAGGGAAAGAAGGAAGGAAGGAGAAGAAACATGGATAAGAAAAAGGGAAAGATGGATGGAAAGAAGAATGGAAGGAAAGATAGAAAAAACGAAGGATAGAAAGAAGAAAGGAAAGAAGATAGAAGGAAGGAAAGAAGAAAGGAAGAAAAGATAGATGGATAAGAAGAAAGGAAGGAAGGAAGGAAGGAAGGAAAGAAAGAAGAAAGGAAAGAGAATAGAAGGAAAGAAAGAAGAAAGGAAGAAAAAACAGATGGATAAGAAAAATGGAAAGAAGGAAGGAAGAAAGGAAAGAAGAAAGGAAAGAAGATAGAAGGAAAGAAAGAAGAAAGGAAGAAAAATAGATGGATAATGAAAAAGGGAAAGAAGGAAGGAAGAAAATAAAGAAGAAAGGAAAGAAGATAGAAAGAAGGAAAGAAGAAAGGAAGAAAAGATAGATAAGAAAAAAGGAAGGAAGGAAGGAAGAAAGGAAAGAAGAAAGGAAAGAAGACAGAAGGAAGGATAGAAGAAAGTAAGGAAAGAAGGAAGAACGCACTTCACAGATGAACGATCGACGGTCGAAGGGATTGACGGACGGATAGATCTGCTCTGAGAAGGAACTCCTACACGTAGCACGAGATGTGTTCCTCTCTCTGCTGCTGCTGCTGCTGCTGCTGCTGCTGCTGCTGCTGCTCTGCGGCTGTCTTCGTTGGAGACTGATGGCTGCTGAGCATGATAACCTACGGAATGCTGCTTAGCTAGACAACGCTACAGAGCAACAATTCATATGAATAGCTTCACATCATTCTCGTTGCTGTGTGTCTCTGCCTTTCTGTCTCTGTCTCTCTCTCTCTGTGTGTCTCTCTGTCTGTCTCTGTCTGTCTCTGTCTGTCTCTGTCTCTCTCTGTGTGTGGCTGTTGCCGATTTCTTTCTTTCTCTCACTCATTCAGTCACTCTCTCTGTCTCGTCTCTGTCTTTGTCTTTGTCTCTGTCTCTGTCTGTCCCGTCTGTCTGTCTGTCTCTCTCTCTCTTTCTAACTCTCTCTCTCTCTCTCTCTCTCTCTCTCTCTCTCTCTCTCTCTCTCTCTCTCTCTCTCTCTCTCTCACTCTCTGTCTACCTCACTCTCTGCTTACCTCGCTTGGCCCTACTTCTGTCTTGTTTCGTAGCACAGTCCAATATATATGGAACCGTTATAAAACGAACCAATGTATACATGCACATAACGTGAACAAAGTGTGTGTGTGTGTGTGTGTGTGTGTGTGTGTGTGTGTATGTGTGTGTGTGTGTGTGTGTGTGTGTGTGTGTGTGTGTGTGTGTGTGTGTGTGTGTGTGTGTGTGTGTGTGTGTGTGTGTGTGTGTGTGTGTGTGTGTGTGTGTGTGTGTGTGTGTGTGTGTGTGTGTGTGTGTGTGTGTGTGTGTGTGTGTGTGTGTGTGTGTGTGTGTGTGTGTGTGTGTGTGTGTGTGTGTGTGTGTGTGTGTGTGTGTGTGTGAGACAGAGAGAGAGAGAGAGAGAGACAGACAGACAGACAGACAGACAGACAGACAGACAGACAGACAGACAGACAGACAGAGACACAGAGACAGAGACAGAGAGAGACAGAGAGACAGAGACAGAGAGAGCGAGGCATACAATGTGACACAAAAAGAGAGCTATAAGGTGGGATAAGGATGGGAGAGGAAGTGGAGAACGGGAGAGAGAAAGGGGTAAAGTATTTGTTTTCAAAAGCGCCTTATGGAGACTTTTACATATTCATAAAATGTGAATTTACGTATACATTGCGTGCTTGGCTTTCCGATGACAACGGCGGAACAACGGGAGTTCCTCCTATAATGTGACTCGGTCGCTTGCTGTGGAATCTCTTCCTTTTTCACCGCCAACGTGTTTATCTTCAGTCTTCAGAATTCGATTATAGCTGGAAAAGCTGCTCGATCTTTTCACCTCTGAGTGACCTATCAGTCTTTGTCCCTGGCTCTCTCACGTGCTCTCTCTCGCTCTGTCTGTCTGTGTGTGTGTCTCTCTCTCTGTGTCTCTGTGTGTCTCTGTGTGTGTGTCTCTGTGTGTGTCTCTCTGTCTGTCTCTCTGTGTGTCTCTGTCTGTGTCTCTCTCACTCTCTCTGTCTCTCTCTCTCTGGGTATCTCACTGTCTCTCTCTGTCTCTCTCTCCTCTTTCTCTTTCTCTCTGTCTGTCTCTCTCTCTCCTGATGTCTCTCTTTTGTCTCTTCCAAAAGTATCTGTGAATAATGTGATTTCCATTCACGATTAGTGGATAGGCAAGGAGGCAGGGATTCCTTGGAAAGGGAGTGGCGTCCTGTCGAAACACTGATAGGGAGGCACCGAACGAGAAACGAAGGTAGGGAGGGGTTGAACAGAATCGTGCATGGGAATGAATATTCTCCGGAGGGGCAGAGGGCATCACCCCAGATTTTGCACATATTTTACAAAATTTAAACCTTCTTCTTCTTCTTCTTCTTCTTCTTCTTATTATTATTATTATTATTATTATTATTATTATTATTATTATTATTATTATTATTATTATTATTATTATTATTATTATTATTATTATTATTATTATTATTATTATTATTACAACAATCCGAACGCGATTATCAATGCGAAAAACTCAATCATAAATTTAGGTAAAGACCCTGACCATCATTTATTTTTAAAGTCATCACGTGTTCTGTGTTCACGAATATTTATTCTATGCAAAAACGTCATTCTCCCTACAAAATTTCTTTCACCCCCATCCCCCTCAAAAAAAAATTCCTGCGAACGCCCATGATTCCCCGATAAGGATTGTCGAACCGAGAACAAATTGGTGTTGATTATAAAACATAAGCAAACCAAAGGCTCTTGTTTCTAATCAGTAGCTATTGCTTACATGTTAATCGAAGGATTTCTGTAGCGCTGGAGTTTTACCAGACGTCATCGACAGCAAGATCATTCGAGGACGCTGAGAAGTAGACTTCAAAATGCAAAATAAGCTTCGAGTCCAATCTATTCAAATCTAATCTTCAGTGCTGCCAAAATCCAGAAGTCTAGTAGCTGAAAGCAATATTATAGGTGATCATCGACTAGAGAGCAGTGTAACTCCTCTGCGGCAATCAGGGTGTGACATCACAACGATATCCCACCATGACATTGTGGCTGGTCCAAAATGAGGACTAAATGCATTGACCCCTCAGGCGGAGTAATGTAATGTAATACACCACTGTCCATATGCGTGTTTAAAAAGTATATTTACGTTCTCAACTTGCATGCATGTATGCACGCACTTTACATATGCATATATATAGACCTATATATAATATGTACATATATATATATTTCGTGTATCACAGGTCTGTGAAGCAACATCGACCTACTAATATATAATGCAGGAAGACTCTTGTTCGGCTGCTAAAATGTTTAATCTTCGATAAATGTACGTTCTTACTTGACACGCAACAACTGATCCCGTCTCTCAAGATAGCCATTGCTGTCATTGTCGTAGGTCCACATTGGGATTCATTGTTCACGGTTGCTAGTCAACAATATCGCTCTCGGATACGCTGCACGTGCACAGAGCAGCACGCAATCCGTCGTCATATCTATTGACAAAGTCTCACGAAACATCTATGGTCCTGTTTCCAGGAATATATCCACTAATGCGCTTCATAGAAGGTTTTCTCTTTAACTGAAGGCACTGATGCTTAAAAATCATCTGATCCGAGCATAAACGTATGATAGCACGGAACGGTCCGTGTGTTGTGATACAGCTAGTGTGACTTTTTACATATTATGAGCTTATGATAAGGATTAGCCGTTGATGCGATGAAATATCAGGCAACTTATGTATGGCTTCGATTCTATGCAGATCACGCTTTTAAGAGCGCAAACAAAGGCTGATGAATGAATCTATCGGGAACACCATATAGTTTGAGAATTCGCATCTTACGAATTTTACGAATTTTAATATATCAAGAATTTTAACGAATTTTAAAACTGGCAACGAATTCTATTTTTTTTACTTTTCAAAAAAGCAACTAAATGTCAATGTCATAGGCAATCAATCAATCAGCCGTAAAAGATAGCTGACTATATAGCAATACAGCAGTATTGATGTTCAGTTACTGTTCTACTTAGAGTCTTGAACTTCGAATTCCATCAAAGTTGGGGTGTGTGACTGTGAGTGTCAGTCAGCAGAACGAAAACCAACATTGCGTCAGCTCTAGTGTAACCAGGCAGTCACCGACGCAGGTAGCAACCAAACATGGTTAAGGGTTGGCAACGTTTATTGAGCTGTGTCTACTTCTTCATCGTACTCTGATTCTGATACAGGAATAGCCCACTGCTCCCACTCGATTGTGGTTTCTGTATTTTCGCCAAGCTGGGCTGAACAACCAACAAAAAATCACTGTATTTTCGGATTACTCTTTCCTTCTCCTAAAAAATCATTACATGATTCCACTCCGGTCCATGTTCTTTCATCTTTGAGAAATTAGGCTTTAACTATATTAACTCGTTACATAATAAACTTACATAATTAAATTTGCCAAGAGAATCGTCATGAGACACACCAAACGGAGTGTGTTCACCAGGACGATCGCTAGAGCTCCACGAGCTGACAGCACAAGGTGACAAGGTGAACTCGTTACATAATAAACTTTCATATTAAATTGTACATTAAATTCTAAGCAGAAGCTTAACACAACAAATCATGACGTCATCACATTTGTTCTTGTTGCTTACGCTGCTTTTTGTAAAACGCCACTGTCAGTGTAGAAAAGGCCCAACAATGGCCCAACGAATTTTTACGAATTTTAAATTTGGCAAAAAATTCACGAACTTTTACGAATTTTAAAACCGAAAGTCACGAATTCTCGAACTATGGGGAACACGTATCTAGGACAATTTAAGATTTGTAAAGTTAAGATCTGTTACTACTTGGGCAAACGCATAAATATCGATTGTGAGTAATAACAATAACTATGACAGAGTTGTCTACGTTTGCTGCAATTTGACAGCAACGAGGTGTGAATGTAACAAGTGCTAAGAATCATCTAAAAGAATGGTAGTATTCATAAATGCCTCACATGACCATAGTGTGAGTTGTGAGAAGAAAGTCTATATTTATAATCTATTCTAAACTAATCTACTTTAAACTTATCTAATCCAATGACTTCCATGATAGTGCAGCATGGTCTCATCTAAACTGAACAGTTTTACTGCTCCGTTAATATCGTAATGCTCATCACATCAAGTGAAGTCGTAATGCATTGCAGAAGCGTGGACGACATCCTGTAAAAGCCATGTTATAAGCCAGTAATAAAGCTATGTACGGTAAATAAGCAATGTTGAAAGAGATGAATAATAATAAGTTTAGACCTGGATGACATTAAAGGATAAGGAGAACGTCCATCCGCTGGAGATTGTGGAGACTACCTGCTGACAATGCATTTGCTGCTGCATATTCGCTGCTGATCAGAGGTCTTCCCGCTGCTAGCAACCACAAGAGCGTGCACCCTGGAAGTGCGGCACGATGTCATACTATGCTTATAAACTCACTTCTAATTTTAAAGCCCTTGCCTTTCTCCTTCTCCTCCTCCTCCTCATCCACCTCCTCCTCCTCCTTCTAGTATTGCTCATAGATCTAGAGTCTATCTGTCCAATCATCTGCTGGACAATCACTTAAAGCGCAGAGAAAGCTGAAAATCAACTTGCCTTGACTTGTCTATAAGATGAGGTAGAAACGCCAAGGCAGTGTTTCATTTGTCGACGCTATGAACAGCCATTCATTCTGAGACGAAAGAATACTGTTGACGGATCGCTGGTAGACACGCGATGGTAGACATGTGATGGTAGACATGTGACGGTAGACATGTGATGGTAGACATGTGACAGTGCTACTGTTGACCAACTGCGTCAGCAACTGGCTCGCCACTTCTCTTGAAACCCGCAGAACTGAAACTCCTTCGATACGAATGCAGATTCGCATACTCTGTCGTGGCCATAACAGTTTCTGCTCTATATATAGAGAGCTATATATGTATAGACTATTGTGTAATCCTGGTCTCAACACAATGCGCATGCCCGGCCACTGCACGCATCAGCCGTTCTTACAGCCAGGACAAAGGTATCGTTCAAAACGCCAGACAATAATTGTCGGACTTCCGATTGGCACGCCTTTATGTCGACGCCCAAGCATTTTTCTCTAGATTTTCATATATCTTCACCAATAATTGGATGCAAATAATAATTAATAATTCTCGCTCGACATAACACTATACATCTGCGCATTCATCTTCGCTTATTGATTTCAGAAATCGACAAAAGAAAATGCAATTTCAACATGAGTGTTGAAGGGTAGATGGCGAACAAACGGTAGAACCGGAAGGTACCATATTTTCGCTTGATTAGTATCACCAACTGATGGCGGCAATTGCATCAATTTTGCACCAATGGCGGCAATTGCAGCAATTTTGCACCAATTCATTTATTCATTCATTCATAGATTTATATAGCGCTCTTCAAGATAACTACTCAGAGGCGCAACCGACTCCAGCACGGCCAAAACGAACAGTTTTCAAGCGGTCATAGAAGGTGTCAGGGGAAGACCTAGGAAGTAAGCGCAGCTCAGGAGGAAGGCCGTTCCATATGGTCGGACCGACCACCGACAGGGCGCAGGTTTCATGGTAGCAGTACGTGCAAACGGGACTGAGAGCACCCCTTCCCGCCGAGCGGAGGACGCGAGCAGTCCGAGAGGCCGACACAGGACGGAAGAGGTCTGGCAAGTAAGATGAAGCGAGACCCAGCTGACACCGCCAATCCAGAGAGGCGATCCTATACTCCATGCGCTGTCGGATAGGGAGCCAATA
>OY744616.1:31911915-31936915 GCA_963556255.1 Allolobophora icterica
GTATATCAGCTTTGCAGATAGGTGTCCCTGGTAGCGGGAGCTTTTCCCTTTTGGGACATCCTTTTGTCACCAGCTTGCTATGAAAGTATACTTGTATGCACTTTACATTGTGATTATTGGTTTCAATAAACGAGTTAGTCATTGTCATTGTCATTGTCAATATTGTCCATTGACCTTAACGATACGATACGATACGATACGATACTCGTTTATTGCCACCAAAATCCAAAAAATTTATATACAATCAGAAACATAGCAAGCTGGTTAGCAAGGGAAGGGCCCAAAAGGGAGCAAGCTCCCGCGAGCAGGGACACCCATTCACAGAACTCAAATACGATGGCGCAAAACAGAAACCAACCTGAATCTTAACTAACAGATCAATACAACAAATTAAGCAAGTTAACACCCGGTTCAATTTAATGGATATTCGTACGACCGAGTGCAGATAGTTGCAGAAAGTTGGGCGAGTGAGCAAAAGAAGATTTGCTTCCCTGTACCGACGGACATGTGAGTGCGATCATTCTGATTGTTAGGCTCCTGGGTGCTGCTACAATAAAGAGGTTTTCATCAGTAAACCAGATGAAATAGACTAGACTTGCAGGATACAACCTCAATAGCTGACTGGAACGTTGCAATCTTGCTTGTTTTTGTTAGCCTCTGTGAGTTCTGGAGCGCGTTGTTTCTACATTGCAAATGTAAATCGCTCTTAACGATTCTCCCAACTGTGACTGGCTGATTCCTATTTCTCGAGCTATTTGTCCGGTCAGACAGACAGACAGACAGACAGACAGACAGACAGACAGACAGACAGACAGACAGACAGACAGACAGACAGACAGACGGGCAATAGGACGGACAGCCGCAGATACATAATAATGATGAAACTGAAAAGTTAAGTATAAGCCATCAAATATGTAGCGATGTATGTTTATATGTATGTATGTATATATGTACGTATATATATGTATGTACGTATGTTTGTTTGTAAGTCAGTATGTATGTATGTATGTATGTATGTATGTATGTATGTATGTATGTATGTATGTATGTATGTATGTATGTATGTATGTGCAGCGACTTAATCTAGTAGGCCTACAGTAAAAAATGTATCTGGGTCTGGTGGGGGGGGGCCACCCAGCGCCCGATAGTTAAGACTAGTTAAGTATAGTTAAGGGTAACTAGCGCATCTTTATCCTAATCAACTTCAGTCAATACATAAAAGATGTACAAACTTTCAGTTTATTTTCTTGTTTTTGCTTTGATCTCTGTTTAAGAACCATCTACATATCTTGTACATGTCATAGCTTGGGTATCCCCGTCTAGCGGGACTTTGGTCCCTTTGGGGTCGCCCTTTGTCTCTCCTGGCAAATGTAGCTCTGTCTAAAATTAGCAAATAAAAAAAATCTCGGTCATAGAAATTTAAATGTATACTGCATCCTATTTGTTATCCTCATCATGTTAAACTGATTATTAGTACCGAGTATGCAATTGAGGATTATTCTGGTCTTGCACAAAGTCTTCGGAGTGTATACGGATGCTCTAATAATTGAATAATTTTTCTTGTTACCTGTAAATATGTTTGTTACTGATTGTCAGTTGATACAATAAAGTTATTGAATTGAATTGAATTGAATTGAATTATTGAATTGAATGTATGTATGTATGTATGTATGTATGTATGTATGTATGTATGTATGTATGTATGTATGTATGTATGTATGCATGTATGTATGCATGTATTCATAGGCGTAATTTGTGGGGGTACGAGGGGTACCCGTACCCCCCACTTTTTGGACTGGGGGGTACCGTACCCCCCACTTTCTGAACAATGCCAATCAATATTTTATTATTGTGCCTTCCCAGAGATCGCAGTGTAAGCCTTGCTTCGTGTATGTAAGAAATTGGTACCCCCACTTTTTAGACCAAAGTTTCGCCCCTGCATGTATTCATGCATGTATTGTCTCTGCGGACGATGTGTTTGCGGCATATCTTCCTGGCTGAGCACCAGCAATTCACTTATGTATAAATAAAGCATGGTGAGTAGGAATAGGAAAGATGCTAATCCAGGAGAAGATTCGCGTAGGTTATTGCGCGATGTTGATGCGCTGAGGTGGATTGAAAATCATTCATGTGTGAAGAGTGACACAAACAATGTCACAAACGGACGGAGGGCCGGTAGATCCTCCCTCCATGCCTGACGCCAGCCAGTGAGGGAGGAATAAAGGAAGGGAGGAAGTCCGTGTCAGGCATGGAGGGAGGCGTGCATGAGTCGACTTTGGGTTGGTCGTAAAGAAGTCCTTAGTCGAAGTCACGCGACAGACGGAATAACGTACTTCGGTTATTATATTAGTTGATTTGTTACAGTAGACGTGGGTCTGTGGCTGTTTCTGACGAGTATGCGCGTCGACCGCCTTCCAAATCGAGTTCCGTCTCGCGTCCTGCGTTCGATCCCCTGCAACGGATCTCTTCCACCGGTGGGAGCGGATTGCTTAATTCCATTAGCTTCCCCCATCGAAGCGAAAGGTATTAGAGTAATCCGTCAGGCGGATTAAAACAAATCTCTGCAATTAACTCGACGGAGATATTCCTTCGCGGAGAGACGCATATAATTCATCCACATGCCTTGAGGATTTCTCGACCAGTGCCTTTCCAGACGCTGTGGTGCGTGACCTGCTTTGCATATTTTGATGTATGTGTGAGCGTGTTTGCTGCTGGAAGAAAAGCGTGTGCCAAGCATGAAGAAGTTGTCTTATTTAGTAAAGCCTTTTCTGACACATAAGTAAGTAAATAACTATTATTTATTTACCACATTCATTACAGAAATGAACATAACTGCACAAACTCACAAATCCAATGGCCGGTCGCCAATAAGAACACAAATCATGTGGTCAGATAGATAACAGATAATCACTAAATAAAATGGGATGAAACAGTTTGAAGACAATTGGCGCCTATAGATCAATAAACTACAGCAATTTTAAGTAGAGAGACAAAATAACTTTTGTGAAACCTTTAATATTAATAAAAAATATTGCTTTAATCCGACGCCTTTCCATTTGTATTCAACGTTATAATGCCATCGCATTCCGTGGCACATTCAATGACTAAGGGGAGGACGAGGCCTGACTTCCTGGAAATAACATATCAACAGATTAATATCTAAGTCTCCGAGGGATCATATGTACCTTTAATAATAATAATAATGATAATAATAATAATAATAATGATAATAATAATAATAATAATAATAATAATAATAATAATAATAATAATAATAATAATAATAATAATAATAATAATAATAATAATAATAATAATAATAATAATAATTACAATAATAATAACAACAACAACAAAAATGACTATGATAATAATAATGTTCGCGTTTATTGACAAGCTCACTGACAAACCGCAGTAAGCAACATTGAAACATAATTATGACAGTACAATTACTAAGATCTCATATAACACACGTCTTGGCAGCCAGTTAGGCGCCCGCTCATTTTACAGCTGCCCCTAGGAGTGGAAGGCTGAGTCTAAATATAGGGAGCTTACGGGTATCAAGCCGCGTATTTCAAGATCTTATAAGTTCTTCGAGCAAGAGTGTTACCATTCATTTATCACCCTCTTTTTAACTTTACAGTTCACTTAAATGCACTGTGAAGCGATCATTTCTAACTTTTACAAGCGTTTGAATGTTCCATGAGATGTTATACTTCTATGTTGTATTTTCCTTGTACTTCAAATGGCTTCAATAAAAGGATTGATTGATTGATTGATTGATTGATTGATTGATTGATTGATCGATTGATTGATTGATTGATTGATTGATAATTTGGAAAGGTATAAGTCATGCCATCAATTTACCCCCACAGTAAACTGTCGTCTTCAGCCCTAGTATTGACAAGAATTTGGGTCTAAAAGTACTATTGCTATTCCGAGTACCATATAAGTGAACATCTGAATTAAATTTAAAATAATTGTATCGCAGACAGAGTTTTACCTAATCGGTTATTTCTATTTAACTACCTATTAAGCTACTAGTGTATTTGCCCGTCATAATTATGACGTGACGACAGTGTATCATTATAGGCCTATATGTATCGTTGGTTAAAATGCTCTGATCGCCGTCGTCAAGACAACCGTCGTCAAGACGGCAGCACTGACGTCACAAACGGTTTCACAATAGAACAGAAGCCGTTTGTGACGTAGCGTCATACGACGGACAAATTTGCATATAAGGAAACTATTATATAGAATGCCTAAGCTGTTTGATTACATAATTATTAAGATGGTAATTGCGTACAATGCGTAGGTAACTAAAACAGCTAATACCAATTAAGACGGATCTCGTTGGACTGGGCGATGGTGGGTGATAGATACAGCAAAGTGAAGGCAATAGCCTGGCATCGAGAGGAGTGGCGCAATTGGACGTTGAAACCTACCGAAGAACTTGAAGAAGAAGCAGTTAAACATAATTATTTACGTCACTGCTTTATATGCGCCACGACCTGATGTATGACGTCATTTGGTTATGTGTACATCTTAATCTTTGTTTCTGTCATTGTTGAAAAAAAGACTATTTGCATAGAATAATTTGCATATATTGGCATTGAATAGTGAATTGCGTCATTTATGACGTCATTTGTTCATGTGTACATCTCAGTTTCTGTCAGTGTTTAAACAAGACTATTTGCATAGGATAGTGAATTGCGTCGTTTATGACGTCATTTGTTTATGTGTACATCGCTATTTCTGTCGTTGTTTAAAGAAGATTTTGCATAAAATAGTGGATTGCATTGTTTACCGATAAGTGACGCTATTATTTTTAATGTACCTGAAAGCAACGACCGATGCTACTTTTCAATGAGGTCGTCATAAACTCGACGCAAGTTCCGAGAGGAGAAGACGACCGTGTAATAGCTAAGACGAAGACAGCACCCATGACGATTTGACGATTCTGCCTTGTTACTTGAGCGAGGCATCTTCGAAGTTCTTTTTATGGACTTTTTATGATGATAGATGGATAGATTGTTTCATGAACGAGAAAGACGGACAGAGACAGACAGATAGACAGATAGAAGAGACGGGGTATCTATTCTATAGACTACATATGACGATGTGATGATTATACGTGAATTATGCATCTTCAAAGTTCTTCATGGACTTTTTATGATGACAGCTAGATCGTTTGTTTGATTGAACGAGAGTGAGAGAGACAGATAAAGACAGAGAGACAGATAGAGATACACAGACGGACAGAGAAAGGAGAAAGACGATATCTATTGGCTACATATGACGAATTATGCATCTTCGAAGTTCGCCGTTGACATTTGATGATGACAGAGGGATTGATTCTTTGATGAAAGACAAACAGACATACAGATAGAGACAGACAGACACACAGACAGACAGAGACAAATAGACAGACACAGAGAGATACAAAGACAGACAGATAGAGAAGAGAGGATATTTAAGCTACATGACTTGTGGCGATGAGACGATAAAAATCTATGACGTTGAAACAATATCAATGTAATTAAATGCATAGCAATCTAGTCGTCTAAAGAACCAAGCATAACTGGATGTGTGTGTGTGTGCGTGTGTTTGTGTACGTGCGAGCATGTGAATTTATATTGCGCCTTTATGATCCACTCAGATCGATTTAACTGACCGATTGGAAATGACTGTGTGTCTATTAGTTTCTCGCTCGGAGAAGCATCCGATTCCTCATGCTAGACAGACGCTGTAAACAAATCATGTACGCTAACATTAGACATTGATGCGATCGTACAGCGCATCAGGGTGAGAATTGTCAGAGGGTTGGTGAGTTCAACCCCCTAGTCCTTCTTAGAACTCCCCAGGAAAGACTTCATTGCAAACCCCAGGGGTCGTTTTCAACCCCAACCCCCAGTTGTGCTAGTGTGATTGTAATGTGCATATATTTTAGCATTTTTTCTTTCACAATTGACTTTGTGGGTTACTAATAAAGTAATACTCTGGTTTATTGTGAGATTTGTGATCATGTGAATTGTATACTAATAAATTTGGTAAAGTCATCACTTTAAGGAGTTTAAGCTTTCTATTGCATTTGTGAATTGTCTTAGTTTGCAAAACACTTATAAAATATTCAACTCCACATGGATCAAACTCATCAAAGTCTGACCCCACCCCCAGTCTGTTTCTACAATTCTCACAATGCAGCACATAAATGTGGCTGATGATCAGACATTGAAAACGTTCAAGTTTTCAGCCAGACAAAAGTTTATCTTGTTAATAAAAACAGCAAGGAGTGAATGTCTATGGAGACCTCGGTTACTATTGCCGCTTTATCAGATAACATGTCGATTGCCACAGTAGTGACTGTGTTCAGCAGGCATCACTCTCTTCAGAGCAGTAACATCGGAAACCTCTCAGTTGCTGATGCTGAAGATGATGATGTTTGTTTGTATGAATATGCGTGCCATCTTCTGATTATTCGATTTGATCTGGGCGTCACTCATCTCACTGCATTCGCTCGCCTGCGGCAGTCGACTGGACCAAAGTGGCGAACAACCAAACAACACACCCTGCAGGACAACACTCCCGTGAGTTCATTTGCGCACAATCAGACGTCGAATCTTCTTACGTCGGTCTACGTCATCAAAACTCCTTTTATGATGTCATTCATCATCTCTCTCTGTCTCGTCTAACATCGTTACGAAACCGATTCTTTCTTTACGATTCTCCGCATCATGTGCAGCGCCTTCCTAAGGATGGAGGGATGAGTTGGCCTAGATGACGCAAAATCGCATGGAGGACGGTACGTCATCTAAATGCTACTAGTTAGCTAGTGCAGCTGACCTAGTTAATTACATTGCTATGAAGGGATGTCATGCAAAGCGCCTTTGTGCGTGAGGACGCCGGTCAGCATATCGATCGTTACTAGGCCTATACACAGAGATCAACACAAGTACGTTGAAAGATATACCCAGAAATTGTTTTATTAAGCATAGCGTGTTTGTAATTACTGTACGTTTATAATTCAACATGTCTTGGCGCCAGTATAAATGCACCTGTTTGTGTATACAATGTACATATATAAGTCGTGTGGGTCTGTGTAACCACATTAGGACTACACAAATATAAGATATACCCTAAGGTTGAATTTTGCGCATAACGTTTGATATTGAAGCAATCGCCAAGGCAAGGAGGATTACGACTTGTGTGCTGCACGTCTAAGGGCGAAGTATTGGAACCACAAGGGTCACTATAACGAATGCATAAGTCCCATATCATATACATGTTTTAGAGAGACGGATAGATGATAGATAGATAGATAGATAGATAGATAGATAGATAGATAGATAGATAGATAGATAGATAGATAGATAGATAGATAGATAGATAGATAGATAGATGATAGATGATAGATGATAGATGATAGATAGATAGATAGATAGATAGATAGATAGATAGATAGATAGATAGATAGATAGATAGATAGATAGATAGATAGATAGATATAGATAGATAGATAGATAGATAGATAGATAGATAGATAGATAGATAGATAGATAGATAGATAGATAGATAGATAGATAGATAGATAGATGATAGATAGATAGATGATAGATAGATGATAGATAGATAGATAGATAGATAGATAGATAGATAGATAGATAGATAGATAGATAGATAGATAGATAGATAGATAGATAGATAGATAGATAGATAGATCAGGTAGACAGACAGACAGACAGACAGACAGACAGACAGACAGACAGATAGATAGATAGATAGATAGATAGATAGATAGATAGATAGATAGATAGATAGATAGATAGATAGATAGATAGATAGATAGATAGATAGATAGATAGATAGATAGAGAGATAGAGAGACAGACAGACAGACAGAGACAGAGACAGAGAGGGGAGACAGAGAAAACGAGAGAGATATATACAGACAGACACAGACACAGACAGACAGACAGACACAGAGACAGACAGAAACAGACAGAGAGACAGACAGAAATAGACAGAGAGACAGGCAGAAACAGACAGAGACACAGACAAACACAGAGACAGACAGAAACAGACAGAGACACAGACAGACACAGACGAAGCTCCCAAACAGATATGCTTTTGTTTTCAATTCCTCGCACCATGTATCCGTCTGCACGCGAGGGACAAAAACTGTGGATAACGACGAACAACTGAGTCAGGATGCGACCGATCGCGTCTAATGGACCGCAATATCTTATGCAGATTTTATGCAAATGAGCGCCCTTGCAGCGCTAGAGAAAGTAAAAAGCCGTAGTAGTTTCTGGACGTGATGAAACTCTATCTACTTCTACGTGTGTCTCGAATCCACTGCCTCGTTGTCCGTAGACACAGTCGTCATTACTAACTAAGTAGCTAAACTTTCATCAGACATTTACTTGTCCTGCATTTTGTTGCATTGCATCATAGAACTTTTTAGACTAATAGTGGCATAGTCGTGTTACGGCGCTATAGAAATTGTCCGTGTTATTATTATTAGTATTATTATTATTATTAATTATTGCGCATATGTTCAGGACAGGTGCTTCCACCGGAGTTTAGTAAGCGAGTGCCAGGAATACTGGAATAGAGAGCATGCAGGTATAGAAGATGCATACAGGGAGCACCACCACCCGAAACTTAGATATGGGCCGTGGTAGACGTGCTCATTGACTATGCCATATATATATATATATATATATATATATATATATGAAATTATGTATGTATAATATATGTATATATGTATATATATGTATATATGTACATATATTTTATATATATATATATGTATATGTGTACATATGTCAAAATATACATATGTGTATATATATATGTTGTGTGAATATAAATGTATATATATTTTATATAATTATGTGCAGTGTACATATGTCAAAATACACATAGCTAAATAAATACCTAAACACATACATAGGTCATACATACGTACATACAGTGCTTTTTTTTCTAGAAAAAGGTACCGGAACGGAACAATGGGTTCCGGAACGGAACAATTATGGGCGAGCTAAAATCCCGAGAAAAACGGGATTGGGGTTGGGAGGGGGTCTCAATAAACACTGAAAACAGTTCAAAATTTGAAATTAAATTAATATAACTAAATTATTGTTTTTATTATTAAAATAAATAAATTATTTTTTAGCAGCTGAAAAAAGGTGCCGGAACGCCGTTCCGGCTCGTTCCGGCTGAAAAAAGCACTGCGTACATACATATGCCAAAATATACATAGATAAATACATACATACACATGTTATGCATGCAATATCATGAATACATACAAACATATGTCATACATACATACATACATACATACATACATGGACACATATACATGCATAGATGGATACGTGTGCAGACCAACGGTCGCATATATATATATATATATATATATATATATATATATATATATATATATATATATATATATATATGAGATGAGATTCTGAAACAGAATCCGAGCGATGCTTCCAATATGGCGATTGGTTTTCCTGTGGACACAGCAGACAAGGCAGGTGTCAATCCATAAATGCGACGACAAATTCTTTGTCAGCAATCGGAGAGCATATGTGCAAGACAGATTGGCGCTTTCCATAAACATAATACATAGAGCATATACGAACACACATTGCGTTTAGATTAGATACACGCTCACCCGCTCACTCACCCACCCACGCACAGGTATAAGATATATATATATATATATATATATATATATATATATATATATATATATATATATATATATATACAGACAGACAAAGACACAGAGACAGAAAGACAGAGACAGAGACAGAGAGAGACAGAGAGAGACAGAGAGAAGAGAAAGTGAGAGAGCGACAGAGACAGAAACAGAAAGAGAGAGACAGAGACAGAGAGAGACAGAGAGAGACAGAGATAGACAGAGAGAAGAGAAACAGAGAGAGCGACAGAGACAGAGACAGAGACAGAGACAGAGACAGAGAGATGTAAACGGCGTAAAATGCGCCAAAACCCATCGCCATTGCTTTAGATAGATCTAAAGATCAATTTAAACTAATATACAGTCAACTAGAGAGAGCCATCTGTCAGGGTAGTTTGCAGTTATTACCAATTGGAACACATGATACATCACAATACGATACAATGCAAAAGTAATAACATGCAATACAATGCAAGCAACTATGTTGCAGAACAGTGTAATAAAATTCCCAATCGTTTTAATCTGTTATAGAAAACAAAATATGCGCGCGGTCTGATAAAGAACGCAAGCTGCTAAGGACCTCGGCATGGTTTTCAGAGTAAGGGATCGAACCAATGGTAGATCGTAATAATAAACTCCAAACTTCTAAAGCGCCACTCCAAAGCCAAGCGCAGGGCACCAGCTTATTCAGGAGCGCAGGATTCAGAAGATTTTTAAGGCGGCCAAGTAAGAAAGGTCATATGAACTTTCGCCGAGACAAATTGAATAGCTTTTCTAGTCATCGGAACCTCTTGTATACGGACGCTGTTTGGCCTGAACTGATGGCCATTAATTCTCTTCATCGTTGTTTCCCAGGTTCCCCTCGAAGACGATCACCGAGATTAACCATAACCAAACCTAGGCAAAAAAATATTTTGGGTAAGAAGTATGGAGGGGCACCTCTGCTCTCGAGTGGGGGGGTTCCTTTGCCTCGCCTCTGTGCCGCCTCTCTTCTGTTGCCCTTACCCACACCCTCCCCACACTTGCGTTTCAATCACCATAGTAGATTACACTGAATGGCTGGCTGTGGGCCTCAAGCAACTTGTTTCCATCATTGTTTCGATCACTCTCAGCCTTTTTAAGGCATGCATCCAATTTTTATGCCTACCTTAGATGAAAATTTCCAAATGCGGAGCATCTAGTAAAGCGAAAAAATCGAAAGCAATATACTCACTGCACCTGCGTGCAGATAGAATGAAAACAGTCGCCCTCGCTTTCCTGACTTCCCTTCTGCACATACGATTGACACACACTCATATAAATACATACATACATAAATACATAAATACATACATACATACATACATACATACATACATACATACATACATACATACATACATACATACATACATACATACATACATACATACATACATACATACATACATACATACATACATACATACATACATACATACATACATACATACATACATATATACATACATAAATACATACATACATACATACATACATACATAAATACATACATACATACATACATACATACATACATACATACATACATACATACATACATACATACATAAATACATACATACATACATACATACATACATACATACATACATACATACATACATAAATACATACATACATACATACATACATACATACATACATGCACACATACATACATGCACACATACAGACACACATACATACATACATACATACATACATACATACATGCATACATGCATACATGCATACATACATACATACATACATACATACATACATACATACATACATACATACATACATACATACATACATACATACATACATACATACATACATACATACATACATACATACATACATACATACATACATAAATACATACATACATACATACATACATACATACATGCACACATACATACATGCACACATACAGACACACATACATACATACATACATACATACATGCATACATACATGCATACATACATGCATACATACATACATACATACATACATACATACATACATACATACATACATACATACATACATACATACATACATACATACATACATACATACATACATACATACATACATACATACATACATACATACATACATACATACATAAATACATACATACATACATACATACATACATACATGCACACATACATACATGCACACATACAGACACACATACATACATACATACATACATGCATACATACATGCATACATACATGCATACATACATACATACATACATACATACATACATACATACATACATACATACATACATACATACATGCATACATACATACATACATACATACATACATACATACATACATACATACATGCACACATACAGACACACATACATACATACATACATACATGCATACATACATGCATACATACATGCATACATACATACATACATACATACATACATACATACATACATACATACATACATACATACATACATACATACATAAATACATACATACATACATGCATACATACATGCATACATACATGCATACATACATACATACATACATACATACATGCATACATACATGCATACATACATACATACATACATACATACATACATACATACATACATACATACATACATACATACATACATACATACATACATACATACATAAATACATACATATGTAGTGCTGCTTGGTAGCTCGAATTTTGCGGGGTTGTCGACCGACGATTGACACGACACGATGTTTTGTAGAGATGCTTTTTTATTTCACGCTCGGTGAATCAAACAGCAAGCCATCTTCTCCACGCTTCTAATACTTAAGAGTCTGGTTTATATACACAATTTTCGGCCGATGACCTAATCACTTATCAAGGTAGCGTTGTAGCGTTCCTATCATCGCCCTCTGGCGACAACACGCCCTGTTGTAAGGCTTTGGCTGGCTGGACCAAACGTGCGGGATTTGAACCCTGAGCAGTGGGGGACTTTACTCTTTCCTCTACATCACTTGTGTCGAGCACTATATAATTTTCTGGTACCAAGGATATTTCCTGACATATGTCTGCGTGTGTTAAAGGTCCTTCTGCCCTTACAACAGTATTTTCGGCGGGAAAGTTCCCGCGCAAACTGCCAACTTCCCGCGCTAACTGTGCCATACCGGTTTCTACCTGTTCTTGGCGGGAAATAAAGTTTCTCATTAGCGCCGTCATCTCGGACATTTCCTCGACTAAAGCGGCCACCACTTTGTCAGACATAATGATTTTTAATTCCAAGTAAATTTATTTATTAAAAGAAATGAAAGATGCAAATTAATGTCTGTACAGATCCGAAATTCAATGTCCGTAGATTAACTGACAGTTTATCGGGTCTAATCACCGATCTTGACAAAGTTCACAATTATCGATTCACAACTAGCGATATTTACCAATTGCCAGTTATTCTAATTAAAATCCAGTTCGATCCTATCTCAATTTCTTATATAATCGACTTAATATGGTCTAACTAAGCACGCTATACAAATGTCTACACTTTGTACTATCAACGAAATGATCTTAAAACTAGGGCTGTATTAGCCTGTATATATCTCTTACATATGGCCACATAAAAATATCAATCCACCGATCGATACCAAAATGCCTTCAAAACAACTGGAATCGATACTCAACCTTCAATACCAAAAGGTTCGATGAGTTACGATTATCTCCCGATCAATCGTACAACTTCGATTTGTCAAATAATCGTTTCAGACCCAGATCAGCGCATTGAACGATTAAACTTCACCAACACGTCCAACAGCTACGAAAACAACACAGAAAAGGCAGCACGTCCCACTGCGACGGCATCCACACAGAAAAGGCGCGTAGCAGGCCAGGCCTCGCTGTTTTATAGACAGTTCACTTGGCGCCAAATATTCCCGGGCATTTCTGACCAATGAGAAACCTCCATTCTGTCAGGCGCACACAGAAATCTACCGCGCTAGTTCAGGATTGGTGCTCTATTAATAGAATTAATGAGATGCGAAAATATGTAAATTACTCGGTGTGCGTGGCCACATTTATGTTGCGCTAACGATTTAATTAAACACATACCATATAAATTGACGTTCGTCACACCCTCCACCCCCTTAGAGAAAATTTTCAACATTGAAAATTTTACTTAAAGAAAAGTTCTCAAGTCAGCAATGTTCATTCAGCAACAACAAAACATTAGAAGAATTATACGTTACTCGTAGATTACCTCTACCTAGTCTCTCAATTGTTACTAAACTAGTTCCGGGTATAGGATCCATCCTTCACAGTAATTAGCTAAGGGTGGCACAACCCATACACACAATTTAAGGTCTTAATCATCTAAGACACACACCAAAGCAACTACTACACAATGAAATTGAATTAAGTAAACCACAAACAATCATTGCATAAATGGAGTCCGCAAACTCAATCTCTATATCTAGCTGGCTTCACGGTATTTCGCTTCGGCCGCTGAATGCGTGTATTTCCATCTCCCTCAGAATCACTCCCTTCGGATTCGAACTCAGTTTCTTCTTCTCGCGAATCAAGGTAACCTTCACCTTCATACTTCTTCAACTTATCAACGTACACAATTTTCGGCTGTGCCCGTGGTGATTTTTGTATTTTATACAAAACCGGACTTAGCTTCTCTTTAACTTGGTACGGACCAGTGTACCATCGGGTCCATTTCTCTTTCAATCCGACTCCGGTCCTTGGGTAAAAATACCAAACCAAACTGCCAGGTTCAAACTCCACCGGTTTAACTCTCATATCATAGCGAAAAGCACGTTGCGTTGCTTGGCGCTGCATAAATTTTCTAGCAATTGTAAAGTCTTCTTGCATTCGGGAAACCTGTTCATAAACAAAATCATCAACAGACAAACTAGCAGGTAAGACTTGACTATCTCCTAAAACAAGATCAATAGGCAGACAGGTTTCTCGAGAGAGAAACAGGCGATTCGGCGTGAATCCTGTGCTCTCGTTCTCGCTTGCTCGGTACGCCGCAAGAACATAGGGTAAGTGCACGTCCCAATCACGTTGACGTTGAGAGACCACTTTGCCCAGCATCGAGTTGAGTGTGCGGTGAAAGCGTTCCACCGCGCCGTTACTACTCGGTTTGTACGGCGTAGTTCTCGTCTTGTCGATGCGGAGTCGCTGGCAGAGATCGCGAAACAGAGCGGACTCGAAGCACGCGCCCTGATCGGTCACAATCTGTCGCGGGCACCCGAATCGAGAGATGAATTCATTCACCAGCACCCGAGCGACTGTAGTTGCTGTCTGATTCCGGATCGGATAGGCTTCGGCCCATCTGGAAAAATGGTCCACGACTGTTAAGATGTATCGATAACCAGAGTTAGATAACGGATGTGGCCCCGTTATATCAATTCCGATACACTCTAGCGGGTTTCCCACTGTCAAGTTCTGAAGTTTTCCTTGTCTCGGCGGCTTTCCTCTCCAGTAACAAGCACAGACTTCACACTTCTTAAGAATTCGTCGCACATCATCTCGCCAACTTGGCCAATAAGCCCGGCGTTGGACTTGTGCCATAGTTTTCCGGCATCCCAAATGTCCTCCTGACATTCCTCCATGAGCCAGTTCAATCAATCTGTCCCGACGTTGTGGTGGCATGACAATCTGGAACCACTTCGTCCGACCAGTTTCTGGATGCAACCATTCCCGCATCAAGATACCATTTTGCAAAGACAATTGAGGCCATTGTGCCACCAAGGTCTTGATTGTTCGACTTTGTGATCGCAGCATCTCCATAGTTGGCGGTTCTGCTGACTCCAACCGTTTCATCACAATCCAGCCAAGTTCCGGATCGTTCCGTTGCTCCTCTCGTATGTCATCGGTTTCCCAGCCGGTTGGTAGATCGGATGATTGAAGCGTCGGTTCGGTCAACACTCGTATCGCATCAATCCGATGTGGCCATCTCGACATTGCGTCTGCATTGCCATGCGAAGCTCCTGCTCGGTGCTGTATCTCGAAGCTAAACTCTTCTATAACAGTGAGCCATCTGGCCTGCTGCCCGATCGGAAGCGGCGTTCTTCGGAGCCATTGCAAGGCCGAGTGATCCGTTCGAAGGATGAACTTTCGACCTAGCAGGTACTGACGGTAAGTCTTCAAAAAGTGTACTACTGCTAAAAGTTCCCTTTTTGTCACATCGTAGTTTCTTTCGGCTTCGGAGCAGACTCTACTTCCATAGCAGATTACACGTTCTCGCCCTTGTTGTCGTTGAGACAGAACGGCACCAATTGCGTCTGCCGATGCATCAGTGTCTAATACATATTGGTCGACATCGTTCGGAAGAGCCAGAATCGGTGCTTCCGTTAACCGTAACTTCAGCTCACAGAAAGCGTTCTCACAGTCTTGAGTCCATTCGAACCGGAGACCTTTTTGAGCCAGCGAGTGTAAAGGTCGCGCAACCTTCGCAAAACCCGGAACAAATTTGCGGTAGTACGAACAAAGTCCAATGAAGGAACGTGCTTCTTTCAGTGACTTTGGCGTAGGCCATTCTTCCACCACTCGAATCTTTTCTGGATCAGTTCCAACTCCTTGACCACTTACCACATGTCCGAGAAATAACACCTGGCGTCTGAAGAGATGACATTTGCTGGGCTTCAATTTCAGTCCAGCTTCGCCCAGTCTCTCCAATACTCGTGCGATTCGTTCCAAGTGAGACTTCCAGTCGGCGGCAAACACTATTATATCGTCCAGGTACACCAGGCAAATTTCAAAATTTAAACCTGCCATCACAAGACTCATCATTCTTGAAAAGCTTGCAGGTGAGTTGCTTAAACCAAACGGTAAGACTCGGAATTGAAAGCTACCTCTTCTCGTAAGGAAACCTGTCTTATGTCTGTCTTGCGGATCAACTGCCAGCTGGTGGTAACCTGCACGAAGGTCAAATGTACTGAACCATGTTGCACCTGCGAGCGAATCCAAACTCTCACTGATGAGTGGAAGCGGGAATGCGTCAGGTCGAGTTTTGGTGTTAACAGCTCGGTAGTCCACGCAGAACCGAGGTGTTCCATCTTTCTTCTTCACGATGACCACATTACTGGCCCATTCTGATGTCGACGGCTCGATCAACTTCAGCCGGAGCATTTGATCCACTTGTTCGTCTATCATTGGAAGTAAGGCCAGTGGTTGACGACGTAAGGTTTGTCGGACTGGTCGTTCTCCTCCAGTGTCAATCTTGTGCTGCAAAATATCCGTGTAGCCATAGTCCCATTCGTGTAAAGAGAATGCTTTACGGTGTTGCAACACTATTTGCTTCAGCTGCAACCGTGCTTCTGGCGTGACATCCTCTGCTACATCAGTCCATAATGGCGACAACACTTTTTCGACTTCTTCGTTAGAAGGCTCCGTGTGATTCTCTATCACTTGGCCGCAGCTGGACACCTGGCCATCGTTAGAATTCTCGCCATAGACTGTGACGATTTCGGTTGCACATTGGAGTCCTTTCTTTAGTCTTACTGCACTAGTTGTCGGATTCAAAATTCTCAGAGGCAAATCGATAGCGCGTTCTGGCAGCAGAGTCCCAGCCACCAGCACTCCGGAGTCGAGCAGTTGAGGTTGAGTCGCCCAACTTCTTCCACAGACATCACCCAATTTCGCTAGGATGGCGTATGCTTCAACGTTCATTTCGCTTAACGCTGGCACTTGCACGTCATGTGCCAACGCCACTTTGCGACACATTGAAGGTGCTGCTCGACAATGAATGCCGACTTCATGCCCATTGATCGTGATTGTCTTCTTACCAAAGTTCCACTGGACTTGCTGACTTTCAAGCCAGGACAGGCCCAGGATCAGTTCTGAAATCTGTTCTGTCACCAAGCAGTGTGCATCGAATTGAAGTCCATCGATTTCAACGGTTAGCTTCGTTTCGCCAATGACCCGGATCTCAGTTCCATTTGCAGCTTGCAACAGTTGTCTGGAACATTTCACATCTGCTTTCTTCACCATGGAACTCGGAACTAAAGAGAGTTCGCAGCCTGTGTCAATCAAGGCAAACGTCGCTTTACCATTGACCTTCACCGACAGGTAAGCGTTGCTGCTACCTTGTACATGATTCGAACGAAGAGTTACTGGCGGTTCCTCACTGGAAGCTGAACCAAGTTGTGTCGAAACCGGACCAGGACAGTCTCTCACCAGATGGTCGGACTGGCCACAACCGAAACAGGTTCTAGGCGTCTTTCTCCTCACCTGATTTGGCGGTTGACTTTCCTCAGCGGTTTCTGGTCGACCACGAGTTCTTTCCCACTGACGTCTGGTTGTGGAGGCGGTTGCCGCTGGTAGTTCCTTCGGCTTCGACTCCCAGTGCCCTCGTCCGTCCAAACGTTTCTCCAGACTCGCCATCTGTCGTCGCTGCGATTCCAGCTCGTCTCGGATGAGTTGTAGCGTTTTCTCCAAATGTCCATCATCTTCTCGCACCATCTTAGCTCGCATAGGTCGACGATCGGATTGATCAGAATCTCGTCGTTCGGCTTTCTGATAACCCTCGAACCTCATGGCTAGGTTGTATGCTTTGTCCAACGTTTCCGCTTCACGCTCACGAACTTTCATTGCCAGTTCTTTGTCTCGGAGAGCGTCAATAAACGCTCGAATAGCTATGGCTTCACTGTGGCTCGTTGTCGGTCCAGGAAAAGCAAGGATCATTAACCGTCTAATATCTTGCACTAATGAACCAAGTTCCTCACCTTCTCTCTGTCGTCTGGTGTTTAATTGCGTTTGGTACAATGTGGTTTGATCTGTTCCACCGTACCTCGACTTTAGTTTCTGAATCAGGTCGTCTGACGTCATCACATTGGCTGAGTCGAACTCCCATAGCAGTTGATTGGCCGGTTCCACTAACGCACACATCAGCTGATGAAGTTTTTCTTCTTCCGTCCATTCATTGTGTTTTGCGCACACCTCAAATTTTCGGACAAAAGCTTGGACTGCAGTTTTACCATTGTACGTACCAATCTTAATCCATTGTCTACTGGAACGCAGTGTAGACAGCATGGTTTGGTTGTCCGACAACTTCTCCAACTGTCCTTTCTCTTCTGTTGACTTCACATTCGGACCCGGTTGTGGTTCTACGGTCGACCCAAGTTGACCTTCGTCAGCTATCGCCGTTTGAGTGGCGACGGACGTTGTGACCTTCGCCGCTGGGTTCAACGTGGCGAGTTCTGTAGTCGTCGGCAAGAGCAAAGGACGTCCTTCAGTCCTTCCCTTCCCGACTTGCACTGGAACTTCTTGGCATGGCTTTCTGTAGATTTCACGGCTCCACGTTTCCATTGTTGTCGTTGCTCCAAACGAAGTCGGAATCGACATCACCGTTGGTAGGTAACCGGAACTCAGGTGCCCACGACTGATTGCAACCGGACGACGTTCCTGAAATGACCCAGGCACCGCCCAGATCGAAGGTTGATTGAAAGGCGTTGCACTTGAATGTGTTGGTATACCAGCGCTTTGTTTTCCGTAGGTGAAAGGAACCGAAGACAACGACGCAGAACTCGTGAGACTGGGACGTGCACTTTCGTCGAGGGCAGCGTACCAAGCGCGAGTCGGATGACGAACACTATCGCTCATCTGCTGTGTAGTCTGCGGTTGTCTCATCTGTCGACCAGTATCTGAAACTAGACACTTAATATTAGTCTGTGTTTCATAACATTTATCAATAAACATCTCCTGTTGTTCAAACACATTCTTTTTCCAAGGATGTTTAAATGTAATTTCCTGATCACTAACTTCACTCATTTCATCTATTTCATTGTCTTGTTGACCAAAATCACTCACTTCTAATTCAGACTCGCCCAAGTCCATTAAGTCCATTGGTCGAGTAAATCTTCTATCTAAACCTACTTCCGGTTCTACTTCCGCCCGTTTTTCCAATTCAGCCATTAAAACCCCACTTCTGGTACCACGTGTAGCGTTCCTATCATCGCCCTCTGGCGACAACACGCCCTGTTGTAAGGCTTTGGCTGGCTGGACCAAACGTGCGGGATTTGAACCCTGAGCAGTGGGGGACTTTACTCTTTCCTCTACATCACTTGTGTCGAGCACTATATAATTTTCTGGTACCAAGGATATTTCCTGACATATGTCTGCGTGTGTTAAAGGTCCTTCTGCCCTTACAACAGTATTTTCGGCGGGAAAGTTCCCGCGCAAACTGCCAACTTCCCGCGCTAACTGTGCCATACCGGTTTCTACCTGTTCTTGGCGGGAAATAAAGTTTCTCATTAGCGCCGTCATCTCGGACATTTCCTCGACTAAAGCGGCCACCACTTTGTCAGACATAATGATTTTTAATTCCAAGTAAATTTATTTATTAAAAGAAATGAAAGATGCAAATTAATGTCTGTACAGATCCGAAATTCAATGTCCGTAGATTAACTGACAGTTTATCGGGTCTAATCACCGATCTTGACAAAGTTCACAATTATCGATTCACAACTAGCGATATTTACCAATTGCCAGTTATTCTAATTAAAATCCAGTTCGATCCTATCTCAATTTCTTATATAATCGACTTAATATGGTCTAACTAAGCACGCTATACAAATGTCTACACTTTGTACTATCAACGAAATGATCTTAAAACTAGGGCTGTATTAGCCTGTATATATCTCTTACATATGGCCACATAAAAATATCAATCCACCGATCGATACCAAAATGCCTTCAAAACAACTGGAATCGATACTCAACCTTCAATACCAAAAGGTTCGATGAGTTACGATTATCTCCCGATCAATCGTACAACTTCGATTTGTCAAATAATCGTTTCAGACCCAGATCAGCGCATTGAACGATTAAACTTCACCAACACGTCCAACAGCTACGAAAACAACACAGAAAAGGCAGCACGTCCCACTGCGACGGCATCCACACAGAAAAGGCGCGTAGCAGGCCAGGCCTCGCTGTTTTATAGACAGTTCACTTGGCGCCAAATATTCCCGGGCATTTCTGACCAATGAGAAACCTCCATTCTGTCAGGCGCACACAGAAATCTACCGCGCTAGTTCAGGATTGGTGCTCTATTAATAGAATTAATGAGATGCGAAAATATGTAAATTACTCGGTGTGCGTGGCCACATTTATGTTGCGCTAACCATTTAATTAAACACATACCATATAAATTGACGTTCGTCACAGCGTCAACAGGATCAGCAAATGTATTTGGCATACTCAGTGAACCACGTAGTGTAGGGGTTAATGGTTTAACACCTTAACGACGAGCTGCATTGGCTTCCCTGTCGCTTTTAGTACACTCTCGTCGTTAAGGTGCTAATGTATTTCTCACTTCTTGGATCCTGTAGGCCAACCACTCAATCGTTCACTAATGGGCTCACTGTCCTTCTTACTCTGTCCGTCTGTGGTTTTATTTGCCTGTCACTCTTTCTCTTAATCCGTCTCTTGTTGTTGCCAATGTGGGTCTATACACTGTATACACTACACACACTGCAATCTGCACACTATACTACACTACAAATACACGCATAAATACGTGCATACATACATGCATTCATACATGAATGCATACATACATACAATACATACATTCATACATGCATACATGCATATATATATATATATATATATATATATATATATATATATATATATATATATATATATATATATATATATATATATATATATATATATATGATAGATAGATAGATAGATAGATAGATAGATAGATAGATAGATAGATAGATAGATAGATAGATAGATAGATAGATAGATAGATAGATAGATAGATAGATAGATAGATAGATAGATAGATAGATAGATAGAGATAGATAGATAGATAAACACATACAAACACATACACATACTATTCATACACATAAATACATGCTTACATTCATACATACATACACATACATACACACATGCATAAACCTGAACCGCACGATCGTCCTGGTAAGAGAACGAACTGTATCGAGACCCACATATGTCTACCTTTATGAACACGGTAGTCTCTAAAGCCAGTGGTTCTCAAAGCTTGTCGCCCTGGAAACCACTTTAATGGATTCAAATTTATGACCAGCCACCTGCGTCCCACGGCAGAGCGATTTTAACAGAAAACAGCAAATAAAACCGCTAAAGTAAACATGTTTTCACTATGACATGAACAACGGTTTCCCCAAGACCACAGAGTAGATTTAGTTCTATTGAAAAGCATTCATGGTTTTTTGTTCAAATACAGTTTTAAAAAGGCACCTGTTTAGTCGGAGTAACCTATAGGCCCCCCCCCGCCGAAACTTGGACGAGTTTGATATAGAGATCGACCAACTGTTAACTGTGCTTGCTAATAAGGGTAATCATATGGTGCTATTAGGTGACTTTAACGTCGATTTGTTAAAAACGGATGAGCACAGTGGAACTAGCTCCTTCTATAATACTATGTCAGCCCATCATCTCCTACCCGTCATTACCAGACCTACAAGAATTACCACACATTCGTCCCCACTTATAGACAATATATTCACAAACGCCTGGCCCAAGGTAGTCGACTCTATGATCATTGCCTCGGAAATCTCTGACCATCTACCTATACTAGCACGTTTTGACATGGAGACATCCAAACATTTAACCCCTTTACGTAGTGAATATAGAATCATTATTGAGGATAGGAAGGAGGCCTATAGCAAATCACTTTCCGAACTCGACTGGTCTGCAGTTTTAAGCGCAAGTGCTAATGGGGATGGTTAATGGGGATGCGAATAGAGCTTACGATTTATTCATGGGAATATACAAAGATGCCTACAATACTGCTTTCCCACTAACGCAAAGGAAAAGGAATAGAAGATCTTATTATAACCACCCCTGGATGACCCAGGGTCTCCTCAAAACAAGTAAAAAGAAATCTTTACTATATCTGAAATGCTTTAAAATCCGAGCCAAGTTAACAAAAGTCGATAAAAATTTACCACCTACAGGAATAAATTCAAGGCCGTCAGGATTAACGCGGAAAAAACTATTATTCAGCTGAGTTCTGTAAACATAATGGTGACCTAAAAAAACAGGGTGCCTTATCCGTTCCTTGATAAAGATGGGGGAACGGGAAAATAGAATTGAATCACTTAGGATTAATGGTAATAGGGTAGAAGATGCGGAAATCTTAGCCAATAAATTTAATGATTATTTTACTAGTCATAGCCCACTCTCTTGCTGCGAAAGTGCCACATTCGCAATCTACCTTGTTACCTTGTGCTGTCAGCTCGTGGAGCTCTAGCGATCGTCCTGGTGAACACACTCCATTGTTTCCTATTCGATGACAAGTCCCTTAATTCCGCCAAATTCATGCCAGTTACATCTTGTATCTCATCCATCCATCTCCTCCTTGGGCGACCCCGTCTTCTCCTCCCCTCACCGCACGCCAGCATCATTTCCATCTCCAGACCATCAGATCGCATAACATGTCCAAAGAACCTTAGCTTCATTCTTGTCGCAGTTTGTTTTAACGACTCTTCATTCTCAACTCCAATCTCCTCTCGTATTGATTCGTTCATTCTTTTCTCTGTCCAAGATATTCTCAGCATCTTCCTCCATATCCACATTTCACAAGCGTTAACCTTAGTTTCCATGTTCTTTGTCATTGTCCACGTCTCGCAACCGTACAGTACCGTAGGAAAGATTAGTGCTCTCACGAGCCTTTTTTTCTATGCTCACATGTTTGTCTTTCCATATCTTTTCCAGTCCGGTCATTGCAGCTTTCCCTATAGCAATCCTTCGTTTTATTTCTGGATCACACTTTCCCTCCTTTCCAACCAGTGATCCTAGGAATGTGAAGCATTCTACCACCTCTATTTCCTCTCCGTCTATCTCAAAACTATCCCAATCTGCTGTTGTCATGACCTTTGTCTTCTTTATGTTGAAGTATAAACCAGCTTTAACAAATATTCTAACAAACTTACTCTAAACTTGGACAAAACTAATTTCATACTTTTTAAATCCCACAGGACAATCTGTCCTCTGGAAGACTCTACCTTTGACAAATATTTAAAAATACGCACTCCAATTCGTCCGTCTTTAACTCAACGACTGCCGATGAAATATTGAATGCAAGTTCTTCTATCTGACCCTCCCATAGTAAGGGAACTGATGGCATCGATCCATGTACAGCAACCGCTTCTATAGCTAAAATAGCTCCAAGATTATCCGAAATAATAAATTGCTCCTTCACCACGAGTGTAGTTCCCCAAGCAATCTTATCTAGGCTATCAAGCTAGCAAAGTTGCACCAATCTGTAAAAAAGGGGAAAAGGATGATATAACTAACTAAAGACCCATATCTGTTCTTCCTTTTTTTCTCTAAATTTTACGAAAAGTTAATGTACAATAGACTTTATAACTTTATTGAAAAATCTGATATATTATTCCATAACCAAAACGGTTTTCAACCAGGTCGATCCCCGTTTATGTCCCTGCTTAGCATATAAGACAAAATTTCTAATGCTTTTGACAAAAATGAATATTCAGTAGATAGGCTATTTTTTCGACTTAGCAAAAGCATTCGATACGGTGAATTAAAATATCCTATTAAAAAGCTGGAGACTTATGGAATCAGAGGCACACAGTTTCACTGGTTAAGCAGTTATTTTTAAAATGGTCAGCAGCGCGTCTGCTGCAATGGAGCTCTCTCTCTCTAAACTTATCCAGACGATAAATGCCGAACTCTCTGAAATAATTGAATGGTTCTCTTCTAACAAACTTACTCTAAACCTGAACAAAACTAATTTCATACTTTTTAAATCCCACAGGAAAATCAGTCCTCTGAAAGACTCAATAAAATTGTCCATTAACGGTACCCCTATCGTCTTTTGTCAACTCTACAAAATTCTTAGGAGTCTATCTGGACCAACATTTGACTTGGAAACCACATAATAAAGCTATCTCCGAGAAAATAGCAAAAAAACATTGGAATTTTGTCAAGAATATCTTACCTCTTGTCCTCCTCGATACGCCTTAAGTTATATTATTCACTGGTGTACCCTTACCTCTTGTACTGTAATATGATTTGGGCCTCTACGTATAACTCGGGACTCAATAAACTTACAGTACTCCAAAAGCGCGCGATCCGCATGATAGCGGGAGTTCTCCCCAGAGTACGTACTAGAACCATATTGTCTAAGTTGAAAATACTTACGATAGAACAGATCCGAACTTTCCAAACAGGCGTATTTATGTTTCGTTATGCGCACGGCTTACTTCCAGT